>NW_010584072.1:142948-162924 GCF_000705375.1 Tinamus guttatus | reverse complement strand
TTTGCGTCGGGCCTGTTTGCCTGCCTGGTTTTTACATCGTTCTAATTAGAGCCCACAGTCCGTTCAGAAGGGCTGGAGCAGCTCAGCCCCTCCAGCTTTCTCCTGTGAAATCAGCATCCCGCACTGCCATGGCAGCCTTCCTCTACCCTCTTCCTTGTGTGCATCTCTGTCCTGAATGGTGAGCACGTAGCATGCGCAGTTTTTGAAAGAAAGTCTCTGTGCAGCAGCATTAATGCTTCACTGTCTGCTGAAAATACCTTGATCGATGCTTCCTAATGTTGTTTTTCTCTCTTTTGTAGCTGAATTACACAGGCCATACATTCTCTACCTTAGCAATTTCCTATTTCTGAGCTTGTGGCTTTAACACAGAAGATTCTGCTGTTAGTCCCCAAGAGCTGAATCTTTTTTTTTTTTTTTTGTGGAAGTCATTGTCCATTTCTATTGTTCTTATCACTACAGAAATCCATTTCTTTGGGTATAGTTACTGCAATCCTCTTTGATGTTACCAACAGCTCCCCATATAAGTGAATCTCATTATCCCACTTGTTTATGCCAGGGTTATTAATGGAAATGCGAAACTGGACTTATCCTTGAGAAACTCCACTCGTCAAGTTCCCTGCAGTCTGACATTCTTCCCCTTAATACTTCATCTTGTTGAGGTATTTCCCTCACCCAGCTGCTTACCCACCAGCTACTACTATCTGAATTGACAAATGTTTTCTACTGGCAATGCATTGCTGAAGTCCAGCTCTATTGGATTGGCTGGATTGACTTTGTCTACAAAATTGAGTATCTTACCACATCAGTCTGGAGAACTCTTTGAATTGTATCCCTTTCTGTCCTTACGCTCGTGTTACTCATTAACCTTTCTTTCAAAATCTGTTCTGAAGCCTCCCATATTCTTGAGGTCAAACCTATGCGCTTGTACTCATTAGTATCACTTTTCTAGTCTTATTAAATACGGACATTATATTTACTATTCTCCCATCAACTAATATCACTTCTAACTGCATAGACTATTATAAAAACTTGCCACCAGACCCTAACAGTCCATTATTTCTATGAACTATCATTATTGTGGAACTGTGAGAATGAAAAGGATAGCTTTATTTAGCTCTTTTTTTCCTAGAAAATGTTCTAACCATGATGATACAGAGAGAGCGCTCAGTTGTGTGTTACATGGGTGGGAAATATTAGGCTGCTTTTCTACTTAGCCTTCTTAATGTATGCATTGTTTTCATTCTAGAGGCTCTTTACAAAAGCTGATCTTGGAATAAAAATGGAAACAAAATGAATTATATAGTAGTTTCCATTAAAAAAAAGAAAGATTGACTGTTCTCATTATATCTGGGAAAGGGAAATGACTTGGGTATCTCACTTCTCACCAGCTGAGTTGGTAATAGAAATTGAGAACCACTGAAATAATTTTCTTAAAGGGCTGCTTTCATCTTGATGGGGCTCTCTTTTCCTTGCATTTTAACAGTTCTTGAGTAGTCATCACATATCTTGGATGTAATGCGACACGACAATCTGTGTTGCAAGCCCCTACTAATATGGTGTGATAATAAATTATGCCAGCTTATGCCAGTTTAGTATTTATTCACGAAGTGTGGTCAGCAGGCTGTGCTGTGACCTCTGCTCCACATTAGTCTAATGTGATGGCTTTGATGGGAAGTAGTTCATTTTTTTTTTTAACGTCTTTAACTTGTTTATGAACTTGGTCATAGAAAAGCAGAATGTTCTCTTCCAGATTGAGAGTTGGCTGGTGCAGTTGGAGAAGGCTGGATCATTCTTCAGAAGAAAGACATAAACTATATAATGGAACCAAGTGGTAGATGTGACTTCTGTTTTACTTTTGTTTTTATTATCCACTGGTACCTCAGTACCCCCAGGAACTGGATGAGGATGTGTTGCTTGTGCATAGAAGTGAAAAGTAGAATGAGTAGCATTGAGTCACTAGCAATACATCCCTTCCCTCCTTGTAAGTGTTGGGCAATAAATTGACTCTGCTTCGTAGATCTGGGAAGTAACTGCCAGATGGTCCAACTCCGTTGGTAACATTTTCAGTGAGAATTTATGTTCTTTGGTTTCACTATATCTTCTATTTTATGTTGGCATTTATTTTCAGTTTGTTGTATGCATACTTTATGGATGATAAATATATGGGGTTTCTTAAATTTGCAACACAACTGACTTCAACTGAACTAATCTCATGTAGATAGTTTGAAAATTTTGATCCTTCATGTGTGTTGGATAAACCTTCCTGAGGCAAAGAATTTCCATGTCTAAAAAAAAATTCCAATCACCCATTTCATTTTTTTTAATTATTTTTGAAAAAAATAACAACAAACAAAAAACTCTAAGCATTGCTTTCAACTGGATTATAGAGTTCAATCAATTATTGAAAGATAAAAATTTCTAAGAGGAAACTGTAGATTTTGAATAGAGACTCTGGCAAAGATATGTTTTGTAATAACTTTTCAGCTTCTGTTCTGCACAGACAGCAGATAACAAATAGTAGAAGAATGTTTCTTGGCTTTGTTGTTACTGTATAATGCAGAGCTCATGCATACACTTAATATATTTTAAATAAAAGAGGCAGTTTGATAAATGGTTGTCCCAGTATTGCAGTCACACATGGTGTGGATAACTGTACTATCATTTCCTCATCAATTGCACAGGGTTTACATTCGCATCAAATGCGAATGTAAATGTCTTTACATTTTCCGTTTGCTTAGGTATAAAATGACTTGAGTAATGGATTCTTTATTGTACTATGCCTTTTGGCTGTGCAACTGATTTAATCTGGTAAAATTTTGTCTGTTAGGTAAGAAGATTGTATAGTATAGAAAGCTGTAATTTAATAAAATATTTGAGACCTTGAAAAGCTGTTTTGCCTTCCAGGGTTTTTCAGCTCAGTTTAAATATTTGCACAACTTTACAGTTAAGTGTTGACAGGAATGTGCAGCTTCTCATCCAATGGACTATTGCATTTGAACAGGAAAATAATAGTAAACAGTGTAAAACATATTGAAAAAATCTTTCTGAAAGATTTTAAATTGTTTTAGGGCAGCACCCAAATATTCCAGCTTTTCTTCCCACTACATTCAAAGGAGACCAGTCTTCACAAGTTTCTTGGCTAGCTCCCATACTTCATATATGGATATTCACAAGTTATCTAATAATAAGCAAAATGAAGATGGATTGCCTATAGACTGTGAACGCCTTTATGCAGAACTTGAAACAACTGTAAAGTGCAAGGAAATGTTAGCATTAAGCATTCAAAAATGGACTGTGCTGTCTCACTCCGGCAAGTACCTAATGGCCCAAGGTGACCTTCGTGTTGCGATATTAGACCCCTCTTGCTTCTCTTGGTGATGAAGAGCTGTTGATAAGTTTCAATTCCTTTAAGGACAGTCAGGCATTGCTACAGAAAGAAATCTGATAGGTATAACTGAATTTTATGTTGTAATTATAGATGGGCTTACTGTTCCATATGCTTCTTTCTCCTGAGATGTGCTTTCATATTAGTAATTATGGGAGGGAAGTATTTTCTAAGTGACATAAGAACACAGATGTCATTCAGAATCAATTTGGAAGTCTTCTGTCTGAAATGATTTCTGCTCTTAAAAAAAGAAAAAAAAAAAGAAAAAAAGAACAAATTTCAGGCACTTTATTGAACCCTGAGTTGCACGTTTGCTAACAGGCAGTGTGGTGAGCTACCACTTGCCCCTGGGTGCAGGTTTGTTGATAGCACAGCAGCTGAACAGCAACAGAAGCGCCTGCACTTCTGGCTTGTGACGCTTCTTGAGCCAGCTGGCCTTGAATCCTCTTGTGTGAGTCCCGAGATTCCGTAGCTGCAGAATAGTCTCCTGCGGTCGACTCATTTGGAAACAAATCCTGAAATTCCTGTTCTCTAGGAAATGCAGATAATTGTATTTTTTTCCTCTAGGGAATAACAGTTCCCTAGGTGTGTTCCAAAGGTTATATTACTTGTGGAGTAGACGCATGAGAATTTCTGCCCTACTGTGCTCTGAAGATGACTTTGGGAAATCCCACGCTGAGTCTTTGGCTGCATTCAGAATGGATCACAGCAGATAACTGTTATTGCCAAGTTTGCTGTGGCAAAGGAAGAAAATAATGTATTGATGAGTTACATTTGAGCTTATGCTTCATTTTACCATTTGTGATCATTATTATTGCCTACGCCACCAGGATGAGTCTCAGACTTTGGCCTACAGCTACAAATATTCTGTTCCATCTGTTGCAGCGATGCAAATTTAAACAGGCATAAAAATACCATACTAGCTCAATCCATATATTACTGTATAAGGCAAAATTTGTCACTTTTTGGTATAGGAAAATTTACTTGGGAGGAATAAGAAAGGTATTTTCTGTATCTGCTTATTTCAGGTCACTTCAGGGTTCCTTCTCATAATTTATGCATTCAGTGCTTAGGATGAAACAAAGTGGCAGTTGTTGTGCAGAGAAAGCTTTTCTGCTTGTTCGTGCGTGGACTGTATCAAATAAACCTTCACTGATTTTACTAATACAGTGCTATAAATGATAGAGACTGCCCGAGGCCCTTTTTGGTCTGTTGAAGTAGTGATAGCATTGGTAGGAGCTTGCAGCAGTGCACTAATACGGATAAAATGATAGGCAGATAAGGTAGTGTCTGCTCTTCTGGGGACTAAGTGAATTAGCAAAAGAAAGCAAGTGCTTTTGTGCTCTGTGTTTCCCATCTCCCCAGCGTGGGCCTTGGAGTGCTGTGGCGGTGTGAATAAAATGTTGGCATTGGTTGCAAGGGTGTTTCAGGTCATGCCCTGTCGATGTTTAAATTCAAAGCTGAAGGGACAAGTTTCACATCTTCTCACTTCTCTGTGGCCTCCCTTGCTTTGCTGTCCCTGCCGATCACTTCCCCAACTCCCCTGCCCTCCCTTTATAAACAGCCTGTTGCACTTCCTCTACGTATCCTGCTCCTTTCTGTTAAGGATATTGTATTTTCTTCCTATTAAAATGATGCACCCTAAATCTTCTTTATAACATTGTTCTGCCTGTTGGAAAACAAAACCCTGGCTGTGGATGGGATGTAGCTTGGAGTAGTAATTAGTCAGAAGCAGTACACAGGGAGGCAGAGAAGCCATGTGCATTTCTGCTACTGTTCGCTTAGGAAAGTAGAAGGCATAGGCATAGGATATCTGCTAGGAGGAAAGAAGATGTAAATAAATAGTTCCTCTTTAACTTCCTTATGTTTGCAACCCATTGTGAGAAGTTCAAATCTCGAAAGCCCCTCTGACTTCGGCTCCCAAAGAGGTTCGTGTTTATTTATTTCTGTTTTCCAGCTTCTCTAACAACTCAGCATCAGCCCCGCCTCCACCTCATGCAATTTTAAATCCTGTTCAATAAGCGGAACAAGTATGAGCATGGCTTTTTACTCCAGTTATCCTGAGCTGAAGAAAAGGGGAAAACACAGAAAGGCACAGGAGCCTGCTCGCAGAGGTGCTTTAATGAGACTCATCACTTTCTTTTACGTTTGGAGTATTCCCCTGACTTAGAAATTCTTTACTCCCTGGTCTTTTCGGAGTGCCCCTGGGTCCTTCCCTTTCTCTCTCCCCTGCCTCCATGAGCTCGCCTCAACACGCGCTGCTGGCTCTGCTCCCTCTTGCTCCTGCTCTGCCTACGCGCTCTGAGCATCATGGGCCCCGCGCTCTCCCCTGGCAGGGTTCTGTCATGAATACCATATACAGTACGAGTGTGCGTGTCTGCTGCGTGGAATTACCAAGTAAAATGACTGTGTATAGAGAGGCTGTGGGGAATGTCACAAAACCAAGCTAAAAAGATGAGTGTTTCACGAAGACAGAAAACATAGAAAATACAGTCATTTGTGAGTGACGGCTATGTCTCATAAATCATATGTCACTAGACTCACGTCATATGAATCACATCTAAAAACTTGGGTATGTCATAAAAATTGTGAAAAATAGGAACCTTAAGGTCATCTGCGCCTGAAAAATTGCTACCAGATGTTTGCGTAATATCAAAGAGGTTACCGTGATGGAAATTAAGCAGTATTTCTAAGCAATGTATTTAGTTTGTTGGTAGCTTTCTCATTCCCTCTTGAATGTGGAGGACGTTTTGCTTCTTCCTTTTTGAAGCAACATTTTACATGTGTATTATATACTTCTCAGTCTTCTTTCTGTTCTTGAAATGAAGCATCTCCAGTTCTTTCAACGGGTTTCCTCCAAGGACCTGCTAGTTAGATGTTGCTCCTTATCCTGTGTCTTCCAGATCCTCTCTAATTCAGTTAATGGATTATTTGAAAAGCAGAGTCCTAAACTGATCAAAGTACTTCAGAGGAGGCCTCACTGGCAGGGTGGAAGCTGCCTATGAGTGTTTCAGACTCCACTTTCATGTTTCTTTATTCCACTGTAGTGCTTCCTTTTTTTTTTTTTTTTTTTTTTTTTTTTTCCCCTCTTTGCAGTGGTGTGACTGTGTTGATGGATGTTTGATTCTGGAACCTTTATAACCCCCTGGGTCCTTTTCTGTCACCTAGCTCATCATTTTGCATCCAGTATTTGTGCTCTTGATTGTTCTGACCTTCTTCAGCTCACTGACAAGACCTGAAGTACAACACTTAGCATTTGCCTTTACTCAAGCACATCCTGTTTATATCAGGGTACTTTTCCATTTCTGTAGGATTATTTGGGTTTCTAATCCCTTTGTCCAGCAATGTTTGCCTGTTGCAACCTGAAGTTACCTGCAAACACAGCAAGTGAATTGTATCATTCGAGTCCTGGGTAAAACTGTTGTAAACTCTGTGTCGCAAGAAGATAACAAACTACTGATGGCTGCCCTCCCAGCACAGTTTTTGCCCTATAAAATGTTTTATGGAATGTTTATTCCCCTTATTTCAATTTCACTATGGAAAATGTTGTGTAGGTAGATTAGAATCATAGAATCATAGAATCATAGAATGCTTAGGGTTGGAAGGGACCTCTAGAGATCATCTAGTCCAACCCCCCTGCATACACAGGGACACCTAGAGCACGTGGCACAGGACTGCGTCCAAGCGGGTTTTGAAGATCTCCAGAGAAGGAGACTCCACAACCTCTCTGGGCAGCCTGTTCCAGTGCTCTGTCACCCTCACTGTTAAGAAATTTTTCCTTAAGTTCCTATGGAATTAGGGCCTCACTGTTTTTTTTTTTTTTTTAATAGTGACATAGGAGTTTGGATTGGTGTGATTTCTGCTGACTGCCACTAGCCGACTTGCTGTGTTCTCTGCACCTGTAGATCAGGTCTTTGTCCTCGCATCTTCCCAGTGATTACAGGTAGGTAGACTTAAACGCTGCTTCTCTTTTCCTTTTTCTGTTCTGTATATTTGCCTCTTTTCAGTCTTCTAGGATCTTTGCCCTCCAGAAGTCCCTGAAGATTTTCTCTCTCACAGGATTATTGTCACTGCTAGTAGCACACTGACCTCTGTGTACATGTTTATCTATGCTTGCTGATAATTATTTGATTGTAAGGATCAGATAATGTGCAAGAAAATTGTAACTTGTCAAATAATATGCCATTCTTAATTGGTATTACTGCCTTCCTCTCATTTAGCAAAGCTATTCTTTGGTAGGTTTTGAAATGAAGACAGTAGTGTTTTGCCCCTGTTTCTGATGTACCTTTTCTGTTTTATGTCAAAGACTTGGGGCCAAGTCCTGACCTAGCCTTGGTGTCTTGGTGTCTCTGACTGTCAGGAGACATGAGCTCCAGTCAGAATATGCCACAGGCACTTCAGCTGCCCTGAGGCGAATCATCCTGACTGTGCTCCACACCACACGTAGGAGGGGAGGCCATCCTTGGGTTTTGCCCTTGAAGGCCAGCTCAGCAGGCAGCTGGCTCGTCTGGGGGATGAGAGCACCGAGTTTATGGGAAACACTACTTCGACCCAACTTTCCTATCTTCTGAACTTAGTGCTTCTTTAAAGCACTGTTACTGTATTGTCCATCTTCCTTTTATCCCATGTTAAAGAGTGAAATCCTTGTGCTGCTGAAATCAGTAGGAGCTTCAGTTAGGTCAGGAATTTCACCCTACAAATTCAAGTATGAATATATTGCGCACGCCTCAAGTAAGGGGTTTCATTTTACTTCATTCACCTTCTAATCCCTCTACTAGAGATAAGGAGAGCAATGCATATGACTTTTCTTCTTAATGTTTTATGATTTTTTTTGTTGTTGCTCAAGGCCAAGTTCCCTAGAATCTACTTCATTACATGTTAAATAAGTTTGGATAAAGAAAGGATTTGGGTCTCAGCGAACAGTCCCTGAAAGTCGGAGTTCGAGTGCTGACTCTGACACCAGCATACCTTACCATGCTTTCCTCTTTCCAGATTTAAACGGAGGATAATGATACTGGTCTTTGTTTAAAGGTCTTGGAGCTCTTTGGCTGAGAACTTCTGGCTATATTCTGTAAGTGAGACTTGTTTACTTTCTAGGCTTTCATTAAAAAAAGGAAAAAGAAAAAGACAAAAAAAAAGAAAATGCATTTAGCTTTTTGCACTGGTGTTTAGAGACTTGGTGTCTCTAGACCCATGAGTTCTCTTGCAGAAGTGGGTCGCAAGATGAGCCATTACTTTTGCAGCCCTTGTCCAGCTGCTGAGCTAGAGAATGTTGGTATTTCTGCCTCCCGGCAGGGACATCCACAAGCATTTAAGTTTCCAGGGAGCAAATGTGCTACATACATGTCTTGCGCTTAGAAAGTGAAGCTTGCTGGGCTCTCCTAATAGAGCTCTTGTTTCATAGTCCCAGTACAGCTAAGTGCAATTTAGAGCATATTTAAATTAATGAAGGGATTAAAGGATGTTGGTACTTAGGATACCAGAGAGCTGCTCTTAATGACATAAAATACTGGTTCAAAAAGGATTTCCCTGCTGTGTGACAGGTTTGACGACACAATTAGATAAGAGACAAAGAGAAATGAAATCAAGTTTATCTGAAGATCAAAAAATCTGCGTGTTTGTAGGAGAGGAAGATAAAGACACGAAGAGACCTTATGTTTTTGTAGTTGCTTGACTGTCATAGTGAAGATTTGCTAATTATCAAGAGAGTTTTTCTTTTTTTAGAACAATTGGGGATTTTAAATCAGGTTTCAGGAACGTGGCTGTTAGATAATATTTAGCCCTGAAACATCGTGAGGTTTCTGTGTGATTTGCTTGGCATGGAGTCAAGTAGGGATAAAGTACTTATGTTTCCATGTTTCTTAAAATGACTTTTTCAACATGCTGAGTGGTTCTAGGGTCTCAGGGGAAGAGCCTAGCCCAGGGTGACAGTTAAGTCATATCCCTGGCTGCCATCTCAATGGAAAGAGGAATAAGCAGACAACTTCCATTAGAGGCCACCATTGAGATTGCAACAGTAAGGTCGCAGAAGGGTTGCTTGCGATCCGAGGAGTGACTGCATGTAGCTAGACCGTGTCCCACTCTGCTGTGTGGCAGAAATCACCAATCAGCTTCATGTGGAGAAGGAAAAAGCTTTGCATGCTGGAAGCAGGAAAGGCAGTACATGGTGTTACTGTCTCTTGGTATCCTCTCTCTGAGTTATTTCATTGCTGAGGATCAAATCTTTAAAAGCGTGTACGCTTCTGTTTGCTACAGCTTATAGCTTAACATGTTTTCCAAATTCTGAGTCTAAATTGTTATTCTGATATTTTAGCTGATGCACTTCTGAAACCAAGGTTTTTCAGATTTCAACTGCTTGCTTTGGGAAATCATTTTATTGCCTCTTAAATTTTGCTATCCTGATGACTCAAATTTCATCTTAATTTCTTCTTATACCTAGATCTTTTCTGCATTTTAAACCCTAAAACTTTTGACTTCACAGCCATGAAATCTTGTAGCTTCATGTAAGTCTGCCCCATCTTAGGTCCCTTGGAGTCTGTGGATATTTGCCCTATGACACCTTGAATTGCTTTTTCACATTAAAGTGGTTGGCACTGGATGCATGGTCCTAAGGTGGTCATGCTTTTCACGAACAGTTGTGTACGCACATGTGTTATTTCTGCTAATGCCTCTCTCTCAGATCTCTCATTTGGCACTTGGCTGCCAAAGTAGTCGGCAAATTTGTCTTTCACAAAAACTGGAAGCAGGCCCCCCCCCCCCCCCCCTTTTTTTTTTTTTTTTTTTTTTTTTGCTGTGCTCTGGTGCCAAAGAGCAAGTTAAAGTGCCAGTTTAGACTCTTAAGACTTATTAGCATGGGGAGATGATTGAAGCATGTATGGGCAGTGACAAGCTCTTAGTTAGTGGCAGTGCACTCACAGGTGAGTGTGAGGGAGTGAATGCAGGAAGGGAAAACGTGTGGGCAATCTCTGCACCCGAGGGAGCTCTGTGGCCCGTGACAGCTGTGACGAGGCTGGTGGCTGTTGGCAGGGAGCATCTTCCAGCTGCTCTGTCTTGTGCTGTGAATTTGGGCCACCGGCGCCTGGGCAGCAGAGCCCCAAGGCTGATTTAAAGCTGCGTTTCCTTCCCTGCCTTTGCCACACAGGCTTCGGGGGCAGCTGAGGATCAGAATCAGCTTTGCTGCCTCTCTGAGTGCTCCTCCTTAGCAAGGCCATCGGCCTCACGTGGCCCTTCAGAGGACTGTGAAGTGTTGCCATCCATGTTCTCATCTTATATTCACTTTCTATACAGATTATGTTCTCTTTCTGTACAAGGCTGAATGATACTGCAGTGTAGCAGAGAAAAAAAGAATTGCATCTTTTTTTTTTTTTTTTGTATTTTTCCCTGGATACATTGGTGTTTTTTCAAGATGCATCTTCTTTTTATCTCTAGTGTAGATCCTTGTCTTTGCAGGGCCCTGTGTTGCGTTTCTGTTTCTTTTCTGGCCTTCAGGGTTTCTCCTCCATTTGTGTTTTCTCAGCCCATCCCTTGTAGCAATTTCCAGCCAGATGATTAGTGAGATTCAGTGATTAAGAAAATTTGACCTATTTGTCAAGCATTTCAGTGTTGGAACTGTTGTGCATCCTTTGGTCCGTGATGTAATATTTAATGTCCTGCTTAAATGATCTGAATTCACTTCTTCTTGCCGTTCTTCAGGTCAGACCTGGGCTAAAACCATGCTGTCCTGTGGGCATCAGCGCTCGAGTCAGCCGTGTGCCTCCACACCGCACAATTGCGGCCCTCGGGCTGGTTCTTCCCCACTTGGATCATGTCCCGCGGCAGTGGGTTTTTCAGGCTCATCGTGATGAAGGAGCAGGGATAACTCGAGGTGAATCCGCAGGCTACCCAGGCTGCTGCATCCCCCTCAGCAGTGCCGGGGCTCCTGCGCCCTGTACGGCAGCGTGTGGAGGAATTGCGCTAGGCATGGACAAGGGCATGCAGTGAGCATGGGAATCAGGAAAATGGGAAATGTGGGGATATAGGGATTTGGGATGAGTGCCACATTGTGAAACTGCTGGAAAATCACCTGCTCCCAGCAGCCATGCGAGGAGCTCGCTGCTCTTGGAGCAGCTCGGCTACGCGCAGAGCCAGGCCAGCAGGAGCCTCAGGCGAACCGCAGCCTTGGAAGCGGTGGCCTTCCCTGGATCCTCACATATGGCTTGTCTGAAAATGCCAAATCTTGTATCGTAGGCACATTGCCTACAGTAAGCCTTCAGATACCAGTTTAAGGCAAGCATAGTGTTGCTGTTTTCTATATCTCAGTTGCTGAAGGATGGCAACACAGGACTGCCTTCAGCAGAGGACAAGGCTCTTCGTATCAGCAACTTGGCTTTAATGCAGTAATAATTAAAAGACAAAAAAAAAGTCTACTTATGTACTGGCAGAGTAACCCATTTTTTAAATTGGTCTTCCCAGGAAGATATAATGAAGAGAAATGTAACATGAAAATTAAGCCATTAATGTAGTCTCTGCTTCTAGCTATTACTTCATTCGTTTGTAAACTGTTTGCAGTAAAACTGCAAATCAGAGGCTGGTGTGAAGCCCTCCAGTGTCCGAGTGGGAGCAGCCTGTGGGACTTGTTCCTGCCCTCAGAGGGGAAAAGCTGCTTCCTGCAAGATGAGGTGCTGGTCGTGTGTTGGCCCTCAGGCTTTGGGCTGCATGTTGTTCTGATTTATTTTCCCTGATTAAAGGCTCCCCAGCCTGAGGAGGCCAAGCGGCAGCAAGGATGTGTTGTCACTGAAGCTGTGGTCCTGTTTCAGTTCTGGAGCAGCCCTCAGTTTGCATTTGCCAGAGCACATGAATAGAACGTGCAGAAAGGAAGGCGGAAAGAGAGGCAGAGCCGGCTGGTCCTTCCCGCTGGGCGAGAGCAGCCCCGCACGCTGTGCACGCACAGCCCGTGTTGGAGGAGGCCCCATCTGCAACAACGCCTGGCACCGTTAATAAGCTGAATGTGCAGGGCAGATAAGACACATTTTTTGTTTGTGTTTGGTTTGGGGTCCATGTGTTTTTCTTTCTGTTTGTTTTTGCTGCTTTGTCTGCTGCTGAGGCCAGCATGTCCTGTGTGCGGCTCTGCCGCTCTGGCCAGTTGCCTCCTTTTGCAGAACAGTTTATCTTGCTGAGTTAAGTTAACGTCATTTTAGCACTGCTGCAGGAACCAAACCTTGCAGAAGAGGCGGACACCCCTGCCTTTTCCAACTGGATGCACCGGATGGCAGGAGCGCGGCTAATGCTCCTTGTATGGGGATGATGTCCCAGTGTGCAGCCGCATCCCGCACTGGCCACGCAGCTCCTCCCGCTCCCGCTGTCACCACACATTAGGAGGCGGCGTGTGGAGCACCCGATTCCTTCCGACGGGCTCCGTGCCCCGTCACCAACGCGAGCTGACAGCCCCGCTGCCGGTTGCGCGGCCCCGCGAGCGCCGCGGGGGCACTGGCCGCTGCACTGCAGGTCGTCCTGGCCACTTCATTTGCAGCCTCCGTTCCTCATTCCCGTGTAGCTGTGTGAAATAGGGCCCGTCGAGATCACTTGGCTTCTGTCAAGGGCAAACCTGTCTAAAGACACTTAGCCAAAAATAACTCTCGATTCTGCCTTTAGATTTAGAAAAGCATCTCCTGTCTGTGAGGAGTATTTTCAGACTTGACTTTCTACATCAGATTTCCTAAGGAGCAAGCTGGTGGATAATAATGATATTTAAGAAAATACTATCTTTCTGCAGAAAGCAATGGAGAGAATGTTAGATGAGTGTGGGATTAAGCAGGGGATGTTGCTGTGCTGTTTGTAAGATTGGTAGTGAATCTTGATCCATGCTTAGAGGGCCTGAGCCTATTGCTCTCGAACCCTTTGGGTTGTTGGTGGACTGTGGCTAGACGGTGGATCTTTAATGTTGAGGCAGACAGAGAAGCAACTGCCAGCAAAGAGGTGGATCCAAGGGAATCTGTGCCCTGTCTTGAGATCTAAGATGAAGCTGCCTGCTGTGAGGGTGGGCATGAGGAACACCCTGCCCTTGTGTTGCTTGGAGTGAAATGAGAGATTTGGAGTGTGGTAGTGGTCAGCAGCAAAGGCATGGTGTCCAGGCTAACCAGGCATTCAGCACCAAGAGAAGTCCAGAAAACTTTTCCAGTGAGGACAGCAGCTGATCTATTCCTATAAAACTCTATAACTCTAAAACTCCTGTAAAACTGGGAAAATTAGTGAGCTACTTAAGAACCCTTCTGATGTGAGATCACACCGCAGCATTACGCAGTTTTTACATCCGTGTGTGCAGTGGGGCAGGAGGGGCACCAAACGAATGCCTAAGGGCAAGCAGCCCACAGGAGCCTTTGCTGGAGTCCTCCTAGTCTCCAGCCTTGGAGTTCTTCCTTTTCCAAAAGATACCGTAAAAAATCAGAGCTCATGATGAAACGTGCCAGGAAACCTAGATGTGTACAACAGTTTGAAGAGAGACAGGAGCTTAGTGCTCACATCTCTGGTATGCCAGGGTAAAGCAGACATGCTCAGCAATGCTATATATCCACACAGCTGGGGCATTATTAGAAACTCATTTCAAACTGAGGTGCTCAGAAAAAAACTCTGGGATTGGTGCACTGCTTGGTTTACTTCAGTGATGTTTACAACCATCCTGAATCCCTTAATCCTTTGGAAATTTTCAATCCTCCTTAAGGTGTGAGCCTCTTCCCACACTGTCAGATTTGGATATTTAATCTAGAGAAGAACTTGAGTGAAAATACAGCCCCTTTGGCAGCAGAAACTTCCTTTGAAGTTTTCGGGTCTTGTGCATTCCATGTTTGCTGTGTTAAATTGCAAGAACAAAGCGCTCTGCACAGCGCCCCGCGAGCACCCTGCGAAATGCGCGTCACATGTCTGCCAGCCGGGACGAGAAGGGGGAGGCATCCTGCTCACCTCCCACCCAGCGGGAGCCTGGGAACAAGGAGCTCCTTCAAATCCATCCAGCCTGCTACGGAAAGCTGAGCCGGCGCTGCTTCCAGTCAGTTGCCGCCTCAGTGATGGGCTAGCTGGGCTGAAGCCTTCGTGAAGGCGGCCTGCTCCAGTGCTCTGTAGGATAGGAGGGTGAAACACCCATATTGGTATTTGTAGGATTTGCACCAGTGATCTCTTGGCTACAGAAAAGTTGTCTGATTTTTGTAGGTGGTTTCTGATCCAGCTCATAATCCTTGCATTTACTCTCATCAGCAGTGCCAGTTGCCAGTCCAAACCGCAAGCTCTCTCAGTTTGCAGGCAGCATGGTTCATGGTCCTTCTGAGCCAAGGAGTTGCCTAGCATGGGCCCCTTCTGTGCTCATGGGACACTCAGCCCATAATGTCGGTGGCCCTGCAGCTTGGTGCCCAGATCAACAAGGGGTTGGAGTCGAGAAAGAGAGAAAGTGTGATAGAGCTTGTAGCAGGCGGAGCCTGCAGAGGACGAGCCATTCTGCCTTGCTCTCACCCAAACTAAAGCTGTTACCTCAGCTTAGGCAAATTCGGCTGTGGGTTGGACTTGGGCAGTTGAAGCTGAAGACGGACATGAGGCCTGACGCAGGAGCTGGAGCTGCTGCCCCGCTCCTCTGGTGAGGCCTGGGCACCCTGGGTCGTGCTGTGCGGTGCGGGCGGTAACACGAGCTGCGCAAAGCGCCCTGCGACAGCGCCCTGGCCTGCACCTTCTGCCAGCTCTGCCCAGCGGCAGCTTGGGGCGGCCTTGGGGCTTCACAGGGCGCGCACGGCCTGACGGGGCTAGCGCAGCGTCACTTGTACCTGCGCGTAGGGCCCTGGGCACGCAGCGCACTGCAGAGCTTGCTCTCAGCACCGGGTACCTGCGGGAGGGCAGTGCCCTGCGTCTCCTCTCTGAAGTGGTGCCCACTGCTTGGGCAGCGCATTTCCTATGGGCCCTCTCTTGAAATGGGGTTGTTTTAACAAATATCAAAGTGCTGCCTATAGAGCTAGATTGTTGAGGTGTCACTAAAGCAGAACAAGCTCCTAGGGAATGAAGAAAGCTATGAATGTGGTGCGCTTAACAGGTTTAAGTTACTTTGAATTAACTTGCCTGTAAGACAGCATTGGAACTGCAGTATCAATTGAAAAACTTTTTATCTCTACTTAAGTGTGTTTGATCTGGTCATATTGGCTGCTTAAAGTGTACTTAAACAGCCTGAACTGGCTGGGAGCTGTTAAGACTTCCTCTTCTGTCATTTCGCTTTTCTGCCTTGGTCTGTATTCCCACCCTCCAGCTTAACGCAGCTCAGTAATCTCCTGTTCTCCTTCACAGTTTGGCAAATGCCTTTGCTCTTTGCACTCAATCTTTGGCTATTGATCAGATCCCTGCATTAAATATTCCTATTTTTATCCATCAGTGTCCACTGCATAAATGGTACATCCTGTCACCGCAGCACTGGGAGCCCTGGCCAGCATCCTCATCCTGCTCCCCTTTCTGAGAGCTGAGGCATAAACTGAGGCTTGAAGGGCCTGGGCGACAACACAGGTAATCCTAAAATATCTTGAAAATATCCTGAGGATCTTTCTTTTAACACAACAGGCTTACCTCTTTGTTTTTACATAAATACTGAGATGATCGTAACTATGTATATTGATGCTTGCTTTTATTCTTCTTGCCCCATTAAAAAACAACTAAATGAACAAATCCTTAAAATTTGTAGCTGCTCAGTGACGCTGGGTGGCTTTTGCTTACCTGAGGCCAGCTGGAACTGCGCTCCTTTTGCTGTCTTTGCAAGTGCAGGGAGAGGGACTACATTTTAATAGAACAGAGCCATAGTTTTTGAGTGTATTAATATTTTTCTTTTCCACGCATGCAAGTGCAGGGAGAGGGACTACATTTCAATAGAACAGAGCCTGTGTTTTCTAATGTTTACACACCTATATACATATGTAGATTTGTATTTTAATGATAGATAATTTTCTAAACAGAAAACAGTCACAAATGAGCAGACTGTGTACCCTGATAGACACACAGGAAAGCAATGGTTGTTGGTCAAGGAGATTTAGGAGAGGAACTGACATTTGGTTTCCAAGTTTCTAAGAGAGCCGATAACTCACCTTTCTTCAGGGCTCCAAGGAAACTGCTTTATGTACCCGCCTGGAGTTTTTGTAGGATTTTTTTTTCTTAGAGGCTTTATTTCAAGCTCGCCTAAGACCCTAAACATCAATCCTGTTTGCAGCACGGATTTATTCTCTGCTGTGAAACTACAATCGATTGACATGAATAAATAATAAACATCAAATTTTCAATCGGAGATGCAGAAACAAAATGCTGTTGGGAGAAGTTTTATGCACTTCAGAGGCTTCTTCTAGCTAATTCCCTCCAGAGTCAATCCCTAACCCAATCCTGGTGCACAGCTCCTGAAGGCCATGTGGTAAATCTCCACGAAGTGAAGCAGAGGATGCTCTGGCACCTGTTTGCGGAAGCGTTACATAAAATGTCCTGCAAAATATTTTAGTATTTACCAGTCAGCTGAGAAGCTTGACCTGATTTAGACTTTATAGGTTATATAGCATTAAATTCATAGCAAGAGGAGGAAAAGAAAAAGACAAAGTAACATGAAAAAACACATTTTATTGCACTTAAGTTATAAGAAAATAAAATTTCTAAGTGAATCAAACCATAGACACAATCCCTTTAAAGGTTGTTTTCCTCCATCATGTCAGGTTGTTACATAACTAAAATTAACCAACTGGAATCTGATTGTTTTAAATCAGACTATAAATAAAACAAAAACAAAAAAGGAGGAAAAAAGATCGCCTAGGATACAGTGTTAAACCACTTTCACAGTTCAGCTTGAGTTGTGGCTCTTGGAGAATGAGGCAAACCATTTGACTCGTTCATTTTTCATTTCATTTGCATGTGATAACTTTACAAAAACTTAAGTTTTTGCTCTCTCAGTTCCTCCCAGCAATAACTGTAACAGTTGTTTCTTCTCAAATACTGTAAAGCACTAAGACTGACCAGCAACTTTATTTTCCTTTTTGTATTTTATAATATTTTTTTAAAATTTTGTCAGTTTTTTATGTATGTTCATTTCATTCACCACAGCCCTCACAAAGAAAAATTTCCCCACAGAACAGGCTTCAAGAGCTTTGTTCTAAGGAATGTGTTTTAATTTTTGCCCAGAAAAAAGAAAATAAGCTTTGCACACACACTCAATTCTTTATTTGCAGGCAAACTTCACTCTTAATTGTCTGAAACTCTTCCACTCTCAGCCTCTTAGAGGCACAGTTGGCTCAAGTTTCAGTGGCAAAAAGTCTTTTTCTGTAACCAAACTAGAGCAAATTTGGAATTCAGTCTGGGACTAAAACGTCACAGCAGAAAAAAAAATAAAAAAAAATATTTTGCTTTTCTTTCTTTCATTTAGCAGCATAAATAAGTTTGGCCACTGGGAATACAGTACAGGGGTGGGACAACAATCCCATAATTGAAGACCTACTTCTAGCACCAGCATTGCGAATTAAATCCATCTGAGGACTCTCAAAACCCAGGACAACTTGCCACCTCAGAGCAACTTATGTGTTGAAGAGTGTAGATGGAAGCAACAGGAAATAGATTAAACAGAGGCTAATACTGTGATTGACATTGGCAATGGTTGGCAAAAAAAAAAAAAAAAGGAAAAAAAAGAAAAAAGCTCTGATAAAACTGTACAAAACAATTCACAGTAATATTTTAGCTTTTCCACACCAGGAATGGACTTTTTTTTCTTTTCATTGCAGATGCTCTCTACGTTTTGCCAGTCGCAGAGGTTGGACGGGGCCACTGGAGGTCGGCTGCTCTGAGCGCCCGCACGGAGCGGGGCCGCTCGCAGGGCTGGCGCCCCGGGGTGCACGAGCGGCCCCGCAGCAGCGCGGGGGCAGCTTCGTGCCAGATCTTTGTGGTAAAATAACCTGGTAACAAGAATTTTTTTTTTTTTTTTAACCTCCGCATTGCTCAAGGAGCACTTGGAGGAAAAATAAAGAAATAATTGCACCTGGTTTCATTTAGAAAGTTGTATTTTTGCAAAGCTGCCCTGGTCAAAAGTGTAGCCTTTTTATGTGACCAGACAGCAAATGCCTCTCTTGTCAGTTACAGTTTGTCATCTTTGTCTTCTCCTTTGTAGTCTGTAGGTCTTTAGGATCTGTTGCCCCAAGCCAACATCCTGCACCACCAAGGATAAGGGATTTTTTTTTTTCCTTTTTCTTTTTTTTTCTTTTTTCTATTTTTTTTTTCTGTTTTTCAGGGGGAGGGAAAGGAGAACATCGTCTACACGTCTGGACAAATTCATCTTTCCGCCCTTCACTTCATATCCACGTCAAAGTCCAACACCAGCAGCTTTGTTTCCTCAGTCCCATTCCGGCTGCCGACGGCGCACACGAGCTTTGTGTTGGAAGCTCTGATCCGCCACACGACGCCTCCGCTCCCCCCGCTCTCCAATGTGACTAGATTTCGGATAAATTCACCCGTTTTCAAGTCCCAAAGTTTTACAGTTCCATCATCTGAGCTGGTAATTACAAAGTTCTTGTTGAACTGTAAACAGGTCACAGCACTCTGATGCTTGTTGGGACCTGTAACAGTAAAACCAAAACATCTTTGCTTGCAATCAGACAGCAATGACAGACAGCAATGCCTATAAAATTAATACCTCTGTATTTGCATGCAGGTGTTTTTATGTCCTGGGTGTATTAATCCAACTTTTGTGCATGTATTTTCAAAGAGTGAAGGTTAGTATAGAGAAATTCCCCAGTATTTTCTTCCTTGTTGCAGTGATCCTGTTTTGTAGCATGCAAACACTAAGGCAAGTGTTTGCTGGAAATCTGTGCCGGGGAACTGAACGGGGCAGAGAGGCGACTACAGAACTGGCTGTTGTATCCAAGCCCCTTGGAGGAGGCAATTAGGAGGTCACTCCTACCTCTTGATTACAGAAAGCGCTGTTGCTGCCATTAATTTCAGTTAGTAGCTGTAAATATTTAAGAGTACAAACAGCAGTCTGTTGTAGGGTGAAATTAATTCCAGGGATACTGGATATAAGTGAATGATAAGTGAATTTCTTAGCAAAAGAAAACTGCACTAATTTGCACATGCCTGAGTGGCAACTGTCAAAATGGAACTTGAAATCTTTCCTCCTTATGAAATAAAGGAAACGTCTTCCACTCATTTCTCTTGATTTATTGCAACAGACAGTGTACTTTGCCTCCCAATCCAATTAATCAGTAAGCTTTGAAACATTCAAGTGATTCCTAAATAAATAAGTTGACTGACTGTTTTGAGATGCCATTTCCTATGTATTTCTGTGGTTTATTAGACTAATATACCTGTGGCAAATTTCTATCAACCCAGACCATCTGCCTTTCATAATAGGCAAGTGATTTGAAGAGATTAAATTAAATACGTTTTGTTCTTCCGACTCGAGGAAAGATCATACGGTTGTCATCAGAAAAATGATATCTAAGTTGTAAATGGGCTGTGCTTGTTACTTTGTATGTAATTTGTAAAGGGTTTTGAATAGAACATGTAGCAGCTGGCTTTTATCTACATCAGAGAAGTTTAAACTCACCTTGCAATGTCTGTAAACATTGTCCTGTTT
>NW_010584072.1:116122-137449 GCF_000705375.1 Tinamus guttatus | reverse complement strand
TGTTTTATCATCATGGCATGCTGTATTTACATCATGTGAATTTTCTCAAAAATTAGAGCAGAAACACCAAAAATCTTTTCTGTGTCTGTGATTGTTCAACTAGTTTCAGTTGTTAAAATCCTTTTTGAATGTAGTTGAAAACTTCCTTACTTTTTTTGCTGTGCATAGATTTCCTGTTCTTTAATATTTCTTACCATTTTTCCTGGCTTCTAGTTTATGTCACTGCTATCAATTCTCCTTTTCAGTTCATAGCTGTCCTTCGTATTTTCTCTAAGTGAGATTGCTAGTATTCTTACAGAATTCAGCCTCCTTTAATTTGGGCTCTCCCTGCATGTAGCAAAATTATTCTTAAGCAGCTCCCAGACATTTCTTGTTTCATTTCACTGATTTGCTCATATCTGAAGAAATCATTCTTCTAAAGAAGCAAGCAGACAGAAACCTCCTTTGGGTTGTTAACACCTCTTGAGCATACAATGAATATCCTAGTCCCATTTATTTGCACAAATCAACTTTTTTTTTTTAATTAAAGTCATTAACTCTTCAGTATCAGAAAGCATGAGGGCTAATAGAGCAGGTCTACTTACGATTTGGGCAGAATAGTCATAGTAAGATTTGTAATTACTTTCAAAAAATATAAGTTTGTAAGTTATACTTGTATGGTTAAATGCTAAAGGAGTCTTTTGTTTTTGAGAGGCTGGTAGGTACATAGCAAGTGTTTTTCACTTCAGGTTAACCTACTCTTTTCAGTAATAAAAAAGAAGTGTTAATTTCAACATGGGTGCCTTCATGAGGCAGTTTGCTGTAGGGAAGCCTCGAAGTTACAGGGAGGCTGCCCGCTGCTTTTAATTTTACTCTTCCCTGCAGTAGTATTTACAGTCTTAGCAAGGAACTTCTAGGCATGCAAACACAAATGTCCAATACATTCAACCTGAATAATATAGATGTCTTGTACATCTTAAGCATGTTATCCTCAATAGTTATCTTGTTGACACAACTGTGCCATTAAGACAAACCAAGTCATACAATACCTGTTCAGAAGGAAAAAGTGTTATTTTCCTGAGGCCCTTCTGTGCACTGGGAGTATGGTCAGTCACATTAAAACAAAAACTGTGTACTGAGGAGATGTGATGTTCTAACATGAGTGAAATGTTTGGGGCTGTCTTTTTGATTGCACATATTGTTTTGCTTCTCTAAGCCAAAATTAAATTATGGAAGCTTATTAAATTCCTGCCAGAGCTGGATCTAATTTAATAGGAAATATTTAAACCTAAAGCAAGTTACAATTTTTTTTTTTGTAGCTTGGCAGTATAGCATCTTAGAAAGGAAAAAAAAAAACAACTGTATACTTGAAGGCAGAACCAGTAAAATGAACACACCATTTCAATAACTTAAAAGCAGCAGAAAGAATGGTAGAAGAGAGTAGGAGAGATGCAGAGGGGTAACCACAGGCTAAATTAAGCTTTAAGAAATATAAAATAATGTATCTGTCCAAATTCTCTAGAATTCATGTCACAAATGACTCTGCAAGAATAGAGGAATTGCCAAGAGAACAAGGATATATGCCAACAATAACATGAGCAGCGTTGTAATTTCACATCAAGGTGACTTTTTTGAAATAGACTCATTTCTGTGCAGGAAAAGATGACCCAAATATTTACTACTATTTTTTTTCCTGATTCTTGCACAAGACAGGACCACTCTGCAGTGCAGTCTGATGAAACTGTATTTTTTCCATCCTCTACTGGTAGCTCATTTTTAAGAAACACTCATCTTACCTTGCCTGTCACCGCTGACCAAACTTTCAGCGTGTTGTCATCGGAGCCGCTCACTATGCGGTTCCCGCAGAACTGGAGGCAGGTGATCACGTGGTCATCATGGCCCTTGAGCACCTGATGGGGAGGACACAGAAACGTACGTTCCCAACTTGCAAGAGAACAGGGGTAGGCAGGAAAAACGAAGTGCTATTCTGAATCAGGAATTGCAAAATGCTACAGTTGCTTCAAAAATAATAAGGTCCCTTAATCCCATGTGTCAAGTCTAATTTACTCCCAGCTGGGAGCAAGGAAGGTGTTTTCCTCCTCCATCAAATCATGTCACATTGCCTATCACGTGTGCTACCATTATTCTAAAATCTTCTAAACGTACCAGGATAAATCACTCAGAGGTAGGTTGAATTAATAGCTGGACAGTGTTTAGTTGCTCTGCAGTTATTCCCTTGTTTCTTTGTTTTTTAATTACATTTGCTTTTTTTCACTCTTACTTTTTAAAAGGTATTTCAACCCTGAACAAAAAGATGGGGTTCTATTATGTGCTGCATATCTGCACTTCTATGGTCAAAACTGAAATATATATATATTTTCCTTACCACACATTGTAATCTATTAAATTCTAGGCAGCAGCAAAGTCAAGAACTATAAAACCATAAAAACCATAACTCAATTAATTACAAACAAAAGTGGTGATTTAATGTGCTGAAAATATAGATCGGAGCATTACTTCATAAAAATGGCATTTTTAATATTTGATATGGGAAAGCTGCAGTTTAGAATATTTTAATGCAACACAAGGAAAAATGCTTATCAGGATACACAAGATGAGGAATTTTTTGTTTAACATATCTGGATACTTTTCAAAATGTTCATAGAACTGAAATGGGCATCTGGATAATGCCTGGGGCTGTAATTTTAATAATAATTCCAAGATAACTTGATGCGGCATATCAAGGCAAGAAATACAAAAGTCGTGGCAAAATAACAGCAGGATACATCCATAGGTTTTTAGAAGGAATTTCTTTTTTCTTACTATTTTGTTGAATAGTAATCAATAGGGAATTTATCAGAAAGGCTTCAAACCTGTTTTTTTTCTTCATGTTTTGGCTATTCACTTTTCATTATCAGGTTTGATTAGAACATTGGTATTTTATTTTACAGAGGTTAAAAGTACTGCTTCCTATGTCTGTATTAGAAAAGATGCAAGAAGACTGCAGTATTGATGTCATTAAAATACTTCAAAAATTTTAAAAAGCAGAAAAATCCTAATGAAGAACCAAGTTTCTATCCTGTGCTGCTCAATTTGTACAAGTATGTATTGAGACAAAGCATGAACTGATCACAGAATATTTTCATACTGGGGCATAGCACAGCTCTGTGTGTGCATGTGCCTGTTTACCTAACTATTTCCCATCAAGTCTCTGAGATGATTATCTCCTTCATAAAGACTGACATATGCACATAGGCATTCACCAAATTATACTATAGTGTTTTTTAAAGTGGCAGTGTACAGTGCTGTACAAATAATCACATTTTGATTTGCTAATAAGGTGCTCAGAAATTATTTTAAAAACAAGGTAAATTAAAATATAGATTACTGTTTTCCTGTAAGGAGGTTATGGTTTTGTGTACATTGATGGCCTGAAAATAAAAAAGGTGGGGGGGGAAGAAAAAAAGAAAAAAAAGCTAAGGGTTGATCCTGTGTAGTCATGGCACCCTGCACGTAGCTCTGCAGCTGATCTTACCTTAGGAGATTTAAGCTCCCCTCGCCGCCAGTTGGTATCAATTCTGTGTTGCCTAATGTATGCACTTTTCCATGGACTATGTATAAAGCCTGGCTTTATTACTTTCCTTCTCTTGATATGCAATGGTTCATCAATCCCTGCAATGAATTAAAAAGAAAGGGGATAGGGGACAAGAGGTCTAGCCTGAATCAAGCAGCTACTCTCCCACCCGACCATTTACCATCCATTGCAATTAAATACCACATTGACCCAGCAACCTCCTAAGGGGACTCTGCTGCTCTTCACATGCCGATATTTGCATTTGTGCCAGTGATTCCGCCCAGCCCTCAGCTCTACCGTATCTTGCCATGTCTTCTCAGCATAATTGTTATCAGGTGATCAGGTGGTTGAAAATGCTGTCATTCATCACACTTTGTGAGCTATCTACTAGCTTGTCTGCAGGCCTGAGAGAAGTCTAGCAGAACCCTGCCTTTTGCAAAGAGGATCTCTACAGCAAACCTCACTTGTAGCCTCCTTCCAAAGACCTTCAGAAAAGAAACTTTCCGTTCCCTAGCCAGTGAACTACCCCTGCCCTCTGGCAATGCCACCCCACAGCTTTCTTAGAGCTCACTCTCACTCTTGATATAACTATCTGTTAATTCTTGTTTTGATTAGAAGGCTGTGTGCTTTTGGCATAGTCCTCCCTGGCTTGAATTTAAGTATAGCTATCCCCTTTCATATTTACTCTGGAGAGGTAGATGCTTTGCTCTATCCTTGCTACTGCAGCTTCTCCTGCACTTACTTCCCCTTCTGGTCCGTTCATCTTTCCTGTGCGCCTGCTCTCTACTCATCTCGTTACTCGCACAAGCCTTGTCTTTGTTAGGGTGTGGATGTCACGCTCCCCTCCTGCTCTCTTCTGCACTTTCTCTGCTGCTGCTATCTACAAGTCTTGCAGGAACTGTTCCTTCATGTGTGTGAGCACCTTACAGGCTAAATCAGTGTTTTGTTTGTGTGTACTTATTCATGCTTCTAAGCTCACAAATGTAGAATCATCCCCTCCCTCAACCCTTCCCTGTTTTTCTAATTCTGTGCTTTCTTACTGTATGCTCACTCAAATTTTTAAAGAGGAGAGTCTTTTCTAAGATTTAAGGGATTAGACACATGGTTTCTACTGCAGAAGAACAACTCATTAATTTGGGCTCCTTTGAAAATTCCCAATTACATTCATATTGTCATCTTTTTTAATGCCTTTGCATATCCCCTTAGCAAGGGCAGAGCTGTCTCCAAGACAGCTCGAAGCTGCTAAGGCAGCCAGGGCAGGGACACGTGTCTCTGCTCAGCACTCTGCAGGCAGAGGCTCGAGCTCAGCCTCGGCTCTCCCAAGTCGACCATTTTAAGGTTTTGAAGCTCCCAGCGAGGTGGCTGCGTTCCCGCTCGCACTGCGGAGCCCCGCTGCGCTCCAGAACCAGCACGAGCGGGTGCCGGGCACGCGGCCCTGCAGCTCCTCTGGTACTGTCCACCAGCTGCCATGGAGTTACCCTTCCCTCCTTACCACCACTGCGCAGGAGATGTTCTCCATGCTATTTGCAATCTGCAATACCATACTTCTATCATTTTTACATTTCGGTTCTTACTTTTCTTGTATTCAAAATGGCAAGTATATTGTATTTTAAAAACATATTCTTAATATTCTATAAATAGGATGCTAAAGTTAAGTCTAGTTTCATTTCTAGTACTCGATGGATTATTCTACTCCCTAGTTTCAACACAGATATGTACCATACAGGTCAAGACATCACTATCAGTAAATTTAAAGTCACCTACATTCCCTTCTTAAAACTTTAAGCTCATTATGTAAAAGAAGATGAATGCCCCAGACATGCACTGCTCATGTCAGCAACACATTCATCTTTTTGCTCAGCCTTACCCTCCTCTTTGCATTTCTCCCTCCAGAGAAGATTATCTTCAGCCAGAATTCTCCAGTAACGGCAGGTCTGGGCTGCCTGCAGAAGGTCCCTGGGTTCCAGGAATGACAGCACATACAGTGCCAGCTGTAAAAGAGCAAGTGTATGTTCTGTGTTGGTTTTAAGAAGAAAACTGAAATAATGTATTAAGAAGCTATCTCAGAAACTTAACAGACTTGCAGTTTATTCCAGTGCACACATTAAAAATATAACAATCATTTAAAATAACTAAATTTATACAGATAATATGAAAAATGTAGATTACTTACAAAAAACTAAGAAGTGAAATGACTAGTGGCTATGATTTTTTTTAAGTGATCCATATTAACCTGAGCCATTAATAGATTATATTGAAATAATTACCGCTAAGTCATTTTTAACTAATAACCATGCCAAAAGGAGTTATTTTGTGATTTTAACCAGAATATACACCAGCCACAATATGAGCAAAAGAAAGACATATATGCTGTGACGAATAATGCCACTCAGTATGCCTGAACACAGAAAAGGCAACACTACATGTACTTGAGCTCAAAGTAGGCTACAGCTGTAGAGAATCCAGCAGACTTATCACTCATTTTCTGACTAGAATGCAAACATATTTTTAAGGGATGTTTATTGGATGCCGAAGGAAGTGAACTATATGCCTTACTTCCATACTGTACTCAGTGTGTTACCAATATATACGTGCCATGCTAGTAAGTGGTGAACTGATGAAGTGAAGCTGGACTTTTCCATGTGATAAAATTAAAGATTATCGAAAAAATTCAGATCTTGGTTGATTGGGCTAAGCCACAGAACAACTTTGATTAAAAAAATTGAAAAAAAATCTTCACATAAATCTTTCTATGTGTTGGAATCTTGAACAGGGGGTAGAAGTATCATCTAAAACACAAGCCAAAATACAGACACGGGTATCCTTAGTGGTATCGCAAACAACTACTTTTTTTTTTTTCCCTTTAGACAGGAGTGATGTATCTACCAGTTATTGAAAATAAAAATGCAAGTGGCAGGTAAGCCCCTTCCATGGCTAGCAACTCTGCAGAGACAACACGATAAATAAGTGAAGTACAGAACTAGTCACATTCTGAAATACTGTTCTGTCAGTAACTACTAGCATGCAAAAATTGTTAAGGAAATCAGATCATCCACTTTCTGTTTGACGTATCTTTTTTCTGTTAAGGATTTTTTTAATATTTCTTAAGCTGGAGTTATACTAAATATAAATAGAATTTGCCCTCCAAGCAAGCACAGACTGAAAGCCAAAAAGAAAGTCGTAACTGTAGGCTGTTGACCTCAACAGATTTTTTTTTTTTGACCTTATTATGAGATAAGCATGTACTTTTTGTCATCTAGACCATTCAGTGACTGGGAGGAAATAAAAATTCGGCATCCCTGAACAGGGATGCCCACATCCCTGTTGGCAAACCAGCACCTGCCATTCACTTTGAGTACTTAAGGCTGAGGGATCTGTGTCCAAGTTGCGCCTTAGATCCCTTAGGCATCTCTAGCTATGAAATTCAGGAATAGCCATTATGTCCCTACTCAGTTTTGGGGTGAAAATTTAAAATCTTGGGGGGGGGGGGGAGAATTTTTGTTCATTAAAAGAGCAGAAACTGGATCTTCCCATTTAGACTTCAGAATTTTTGATATACACAGTAATTAAGAGGTGGACTTTCCTAGCTCACATCAGTGTTTCTTGTGTGCCGCAAGACTCAGACATAAGGTAGATCCTTTCCCACTATGATGGATGCTCTGTAACTGACAGAAGACTTTGTTAAACATGTCCTGTCTATAAGGTATGTGCATGTGCTGAAAATGTTGTTGATTAGAACCCAGGAGCCAAATGACTTTTAAACCAGGTTACATATGGGTGGCATTATTTTGCATCACATTTTTGTTAAGTATATCAGGGTCAACATAGTCCACAGTTGACTTCTTTAGTATTAGAAGTACAAAAACAGATGATGTTCTTTTGTCTCAGCCCATGGATTTAATCCCAAGAAAACTTCTGGTAGCAAATACCTGACCTTTATCTGAGCTGTATTAAGGGCTAATGTCAATAATTTCAAATGATGTCTCGCTCTTTGTCATTCACATACATATGACACTCATAAAATTTCTTTGGTCATTTTCTAGCCCTGTTTTTCCACAAAGCGTTAATTTCAATGGTTAGTTCTCAAGTCTCAGTAGGAAAACAGGAATATCCATTTGAGACTAACTGCCTGCCTGCACATTTCTTCAGAAGGAAAGCAAACATTTGTGTGCTTATTCAGGTATTAAGAACTGTCTTTCTATTGATGAATATGTCGTTGTAGGAGAACCCTCCTACCCAAATCATCTTCACGTTCTGCTAAGCTACAAGAACATCATGGCATGAGAGACGACAGTGCTGCCGAGAGCCCGCGGTGCTAACGCGGGGAGACAACGTGGAGTGTTTCCCCGCCGGCGCTGAGCCCGGCGAACAGGGTCGCCGCTCTGCACCATCACTGACCCCACCAGCCGCCTCCTGCGCCTGCAGCACCGCTGTCACCTCCGTTTTACTCGTTTGAGTAGCAGGGGGCGTGGAAAAGCCATAAATCAGAATCACTCAAGAAAAGTAGGTTAACCAGAGAGGAGGGAAGATGATGGTGGAGATGGTTTGGTGCCCTTTTTTTTGTGTGTGTATATATGTGTGTTTAACTCAATTTTAGTGACAGGATAGAAAGATGATGCTGTGTGAGGAAGGGAAAATGATTTCTTAAGCCAGTTTAACTCTTGTAATATCGGCCTTTCATGAAACCCGGAAACTGCCAACACTCTGGTTTTAAAAAGCAAGGAAGAACATTAAAAATAAATTAAACACAAGTACTTTACAATGGAACCAAGAAAAATAATTTTAAAAAGGTAAAGAGTTTTACAGCTAAACAGAGTATCTTTCCTGTGAAGAAATTGCTAAACTGAAACAATTTAACATGATCATTAGTCACAACCCAACTGCCAGTCCTACCTGGGCTAGTTTTGTCACTAAATGATGCAAAGTCAATCAAAATGTGTAAGATTGTCTATTAATTACATGCATTCCATTTCCAGGTTTAGTGACTACAGAAGTCACACAATGTCTTCTGTGTCCTCAAATTATAAAATCTTGCGTCCTTCCTCTGTTTCAGAGGACAGGCTGCTTTGGGCAGCTTTTCCAGAAATATGGCAGCAAGGTCAAGGTCTTAATGCAGCATCACCTGCCCGGCCCCAAGTCCTCTAAATGTACGAAGAAGGCAATCACAGAAAACTTTTCTGTAAATACTCCTCTCAGATCATGTACACTCAGTTAATATTTATGGCATAAATTCCTTCCAACTCTAATAAAAGCTAAGTAGCAAAACCAGAGGAAAATCTGTGGCATTTCCTAATTCTTGAAGCTATAACAGTGTATAAAAGAAGAGGTTTACATCTAAGTATTTCAAAAATAGGATACATTCCAAAAAGAATGTCAAGAAATGGAGATACAAACCAGTCAGCTTCGTGGTTATCATATATCATATCATATCAAACATAACAACCAAATACTAGCACCAGAGTATCTGTAAGAACTTGATTTCAAATGTGTTGGTAAATGAAGACTTGCGCATACCAAAACTCATTATGAACATTTTCACAAGAAAAGCCTAACACCTGGATCTGAAAAAAAAACAAAACGAACATCTTCCCCATTCCAAACAACAAAGCCAGTTCCACTCCCAAAAATTATCTGGGGACAGGGGCTAATAACTGTAGCAAACTAGATTTATAAGCTTTACATCCCTTCCTACATTCTAGTTGTGAAGATACCACGAATTACTCTACTGTGAGCAACATGTGATTGTACATGCTAAAAACCACCAACAATTTAAAACACACACACACACACAAATCTAAACCTTTCTGGTTAACCTGACAAAACATATTTGATTAGCACTTGCAAATATTCTGCAAGCATCTGCTCAACTAGTATTTGACTCTATCCTTAATCGAAAAAAGTGGTTTTCTGGTTTTATTTTTCTTTTGTAGATTCTTTAGGGGGGGGTCAAGTTAAAATAAACTCAACAATAGCACTCACACACACAAAACGAAAACAAAACAAACTCACGATGCATTAAACAATAATGCTTATGCTTACAGAATAATGTGCAGTGACTTCTTGTATCCAGAGGAAATTTTGCATATGCAAGCTCTAAAAGAATCAGTTTTTCAAAATAACAAGCACGGTCAGCCCGATTACGATACACAGGTACCTATTTTTAAGGTCACTGGGGTTTGTTCAAAGGAGTCATCTGCATCTCTTTGTATCTAAACACTTACTATGAATGCATGTTAGCCAGAAATTATGGTTATTAGGACAGTGTATCAACTTGCAGCCCTCTTCAACAAAAAATGATTGCCATAATTAGCAAAGAAGTATTTAAAAGGTGGCGGATGATGCACTGCATTGTCCCATGTTAACCCATTTTTTCTCACCTCTTTTGGGAGCAAGGAAATAAAGTCTCTTTGAAACTGGGGCTCTATCACTTGCATCATGTGTTTTACTTGTGTTGGTTCACAACTGTCAATAAGTTCATCTAAAGCAAGTAATTTCTCTGGTCCACTCCAGCTCTGCAAGGGAGAAAAAAAAAAAAAAAAGTGTCAGTTTAGTGTAATGCATTAGTTTGGTTTACAGTCATCATTAATAAGTAAGTGCTGTTGGCTTGTAAAATAAGCAAGTTAAATTTCCTTGTAGACCTATATGCAAACATATGAAAAGCAAGCAAGCTAAATGATTGTACTAATTACAGAAAAATGAGATGTTTAATCAACACAAAAATATTCAAAATTACTGCACTGGTTCTTAAGCTAAGAAAGGATTTTGCTATATATAAACATACAAAAAATAGCAATTAAATAGGTAATCATATTTAATAATAATAATCATCATCATCAAGCGTCTTTTCATTTGATGAACATTAGGCACATATTACTGACAATGAAGGGGCTGCAATAACATTCTCTCCTGTGCATTCAAGTAAGATGGTAACTTTTAGCCTTAATATTTTCATCAAGAAGACCAAAAACTTAAATGAAATGACAGTAAAGACTTTCTGAAAGGCTCGCTGCACTGCCTGCTTGCTAGGACCGCATGTCCCTACGTGACAATACTGTATTTCAGAACCCTGGCTCTAAACCAACAAATATCTTCTAACTATCAGTTTATACTCAGTACTTTTACTAATCACATTTTAACTAATGGGCACTATAAAATTTGAAGATTTTAATGAGGCACTCATCTGAGAGTTTAGCAGATTAACAGTATCATTTGTTAAAAAAAGATAACTGAATATATTGTACATCTGACAAGCATGTCTTAAAGTCTTCTGTGCTCATCAAAGGGTTTTGATTTGTTATGCAAAAACAATTTAAAGAAAAAATAATTTCTAAAGGAAAAAAAACAACAGACATTGCTAACTGATTTAGCAACAGAATTAGAGCATGAATAAAGCCTGAGAGAGGAGAGAAAATGAGACATCACAGTTTTTTGAGAACAGATTCACATTCATATTCTTGAATGCTTTCTAGAGTGACATTTACAAGCAAATTAGCACATACAAATTATATCACAGTTATGGTAAGAGGCTAACTGAAATTAAAAAAAAGGCACACTAGAATTAAGATTTCTGTACCACTCTGCTATGATGTTCCTCAGTCCCCTTATTGGTCACACTGCACATTTCTGTTCTCTGGGTTTGGCTTTGACTAGTAACTGCTCTCCACAATCCTACACCACTTGTGTATTATAAAATTTCTACAGACCAATGAGGCAAGTAAAGGAGAAGATGGAATTGTCATGGGAGAACTAAAGCCATACAAACACCCTGCTTTGCCTTATGCAGAACAGTCATTATGGTGCATGGTTTCTCCCTCTCCAATTAAAATGTCAAAATACTCACAATGTCAAAAAAAAAAAAAAAAAAGGCCTAACTGCTGACCCCCCTCTCACCCCGCATACACACATGTGTGCGGTCATGATATGAGACCCGCATTTACGGGGCTCAGATCCAGGAGCTCAGAACGTTAAAAAGAAAGTTACAGAGGTGCCATTATAAACCGTTTTTATTGTAAATTTCTTTCAGCAGAAACATTTGCATCAAAGAACAGTTCTCTGTAAATCATGTACGGATAAACTGTTTATCTCACCAACTTTCCAACTGTTGTTTGTTCCATTAACCCAAGGCTTAGTTGGTATTATGTATGATGCTTCGGTACATTTAATCATCTCTGTCAACAGAGCTTGAATTTAGGAGAATAAAAGGGGGGGAATAATACCTGTGTTACTTTATTATATTAATTTTCAAGGTCATTCTACTCAATTTGTAAGCAGGTATATTCACTGAAGTGACTCTACCTGAATACTGCTGTTCTTTTTTTTGCTATGGCAAACATTGTTGCAATCGTGAACATGTTATTAATTGCATTGTACATTATTTTAATCTGTAACTTTCCTATACATATGCAGTTCTGTTTTTTTGAAATACCATACAAAACTGAACAGAAAAGATACCCTGACAAAAAGATACCAATGAATAAAAGCAGTCCCATTTTCCATCTGTACACTCATCGTTAGGGTATGGCTATGGGCTCTTTTTCAGTAACCAGCTGCTGAAAGATGTTTTCTCTAGGCTGTTGTCCCCTCAAGTTTCTCCCTTAAACAAACAACCCCCCAACTAGTATCAATAAGGGGTCTGAGGGAGATGTTTGGCATGGAAAAAATTGAAGTGAATGAAGACATATCTGTTAGAACACAGGCATGACGTTATCCCTAGTAAATTTGCATTTCTGGACCCCAAAGCTTGACCTTTTTGGAAAAAAAAAAAAAAAAAGTATGTAGCAAATTTAGCAGAGATAGAGAAGGGAAGGAATAAATGTGTGGCTTTCATGAGAGACAACAAGAACAATTCATGTCTGAAAAGAGCTAAAACCACAACGGTGTCAAACAGTTTGCAAAGTTTCAGACATCTGAGATGACTAGAGAGCTCTGAGACACTTGGTGAAGTGCCCAGATTCCCTGGATTTCTACCAGGTGACTTCCATTTAGATTGAAGATCTTTGTAAGGCATATACTATATCTCTAAAATGCATTTGTATAATTAATTTTGTTGGTCCTAAAAATTTACATTTAATTCTAACGCAAAATTAAAATCAAATTTTTATGATGGGTAGGGGATTTCGCTAGAGAAAAAAAATTAACCCTGGGATTGAATCACATATGCCTTTGGATGAAGGGAGCTAATCTATTCCTTAACGATTTCAGGCTCCTAAAAACATTCAATCCAGCTGGTTCCCTCGGAGTTGATGGAGGACTTGATTTGTCAGCCCAGGCTCTTTGGTGGTTCATACTGCTCTATCATTCAGCATGCAGTTAACTGCAACCATGGCACTACTTGAAAACTAGCCCTCAATTTTCTCTATTGCTTTTATGTTTGAACATCTTTCCTTCATTTTCAGACATGCCAATAGCTTTATATTAATCTAAATAACATCTTCCTACTTGTACAACGCGAGCCTCATCACTCCCACCTCCCTTGCCACCTGCCTCTGCCATCTCCTTCTGCACCTGTGCCTCTACCACATCCTTCTACCATGTGCCTCTCATCTGCTAACTCCTGTGTGTAGCAACTAGATCCTTCCTCTACTCCAGGTATACTTAGGACACCTTCTGGCTTAATTTAGGGTGCTGTTCACTGTTACTAAATTCTGCCTTCGTTATGGAGAAGCCCATCGCCTTCCATCTCAAAGGCACCTCAGTCTGGACGAAAACAGCAACATAGCGAGCCTGCATGGGAAGCCACCCCAGAGGAGAAGAGCGACTCAGGAGCGGCGGGTGCTGCTCCGTGCCCTTGTCAGAGCAGGTGGCTCCCTGGGCCTGAACGCGGCTGCGCGGCTGAGGCAGACCGCCCCCGGCAGGGCTGGAGCTCCCCTTTTCAGAGCCTTTTTCAAGCCTGGTTCATATACACCAAAACTGCCCCAAGAGCAAACCAAAGTGAAGCCAGCAAAGAAAATCAGATTTGCTTTTACACTACTGCTCTGCACCAAAATGTTTCTGGAGAGGCAGCCAGAGGCAGAATGTTGTCATGTGGATCTTCCTGTTCTGGGTGAAGGGACTGCATAAAAACCAGAAGCTTGAATTAGTCCTGGAAGAATATAAAGCAGAAAATGCTGCAATGCTGGTATTTTTACTGCCTCCTTCAAATAAGAGGAAGGACTGGAGAACCTTAAGCAACTAATTTGAATTAAGGTGGTGTAGCCAACTGTTTAAGTGAAAGAAAGAAACAGTACTCCTGCCAACCAGAAGCAGCAAAAGGCTTTCTTAAAGCTGATGATGTCTGCAGATGGGCACTACCTAAATCAGTGAGGAAAAACGGCTTCCAATTTCAGGCAAAACAGTAGCGTTCACTAGCTCCTCAAAGGAACTGCCTCTACTCACTGTGCATGGAACAAGCTTTCAACACCACTATGTACCCATGCAATTTACCCCATGAAAATTCGAAATTTTGATGATGTTAAATAAATAAAACCCAAGCACTACATATACAAAGTAGCATGAATGAAGATAGAAAGGCAGAATTTAGTATTTAAAGCAGCACTGTCTCTGAACTGATCATGAAGTAGGTTTTTTTTTTGTAATGGCAAGAATTTGGTAGTGACTTAAAAATATTTTCTGCTCTAAATCAGATAAAGTCTCTTTAAAAGAAAAATGCCTATAAATGCGCGCTTAGACACTCAGTTTAAAAAAACTTACGGTGGATATTAAAACCTAAGGATCTGAAGCCAAGAGTGATTACAAAACAAAACAAATAAATGGGCCTTTAAAATGAAATGGTTTGACCCTATCAAAATGCTTTTCTATCTTTGGTTCTAAACAAAACTCCTTTGGGATCAATACACAACTGCATTTTCAAGAGGGAAATGAAAACACTTTTCAATTGTTTCTGCATAAGTTTTTGTCATGTTCAAAATACTGGAGTTAGGTATCTATCTAGTTACATTTTCTAGTGATAATGTAACAGGAATATTAACATTAAAAAAAAAAAACAGCTTTAAGGGACATCTTTGGATTTCATGGAATTTGAAAACTAGTCTCAGTTTTCAATTTGACAAAACAACCATGGAAAATGTTTGAATGCCAATGACCAAATAATTACAGCCGAGTACCACTTGTTACCATCAGCTTCTAAGCCAAAGGACAGTTCTACCTTGAAAACAGCACACACATGCAGCAAATGTGACCCTGGAAATTTAGCTTAAAAATGCATCAGAAATATATTTTAATATAAATTAAGATAGCACTCATAAAAAGCTTTAAAGAAGTCTTCCCATTTCTATATAGGAAAAACTTTGTAATGCCATAATGCTGTTCCATGTACCATTTAATTACAACCTTTTGGGCAGAGTGGTCCTCTTAGTTTAAGGTTGTGTTTTTAGCTTTGGCTACTTCAGATTTGTCCTAATTTTTTCTTTAGCAAATAAATTTCACATGGAAAATAAACATGGGAGAGTGAGGTGTCTTGGCGTTAGCCAAAGAGCTGTAACACTGAAATGCAGCTCCATGACTTTTAGTTCTATGACAAGGGAGCCTCCCTTCCATGAATGCAATAAAAGCTAAGGGACAGAAGTAATCACTGCGTGCTGCTAGATCATCTCCAGTTTGGAAAGAGCCCTCTCTCACAGGAGCCCAGGAATTTAGTACTGCAACTGAGTATTTTGAAAAGCCTGTAGCATCTAACTACCTATTTATCAGAACATGCCTCTTCCATTACTAAACCAAAATTTCTGAGCCTAAAATAATGAAAACCTAGTTACAGGCAAAATTTCTATGGGCTTGCAGGCTTCTCTTTCTATCAGTGACGAAACAGCTGATAGCATCATTTTCAGTGCCAAGAGCACTCGCACCACTCTCAAAGATTCAGCCTTTCAAAATCTTTTTCTAATGGAACGATTGGTAATTAGTGATCTTACATGAAAAAATGCACATTAAGCACCTAAGATAACAAATGGAATAGCTTTTGTTAGGGCGAAGGCTTTTACATTTAATGAAATGTTAAAATCATTATCAGTATCATTTCAATCACTATCAGTAGCATCAGCAAGTATCATATATATGAAGTACCATTCAAACATGATTCCTAGGGGTTAAAAAGCCATCTTTCTATGAACCATCTTAATAAAGATACATCATAACAATTAAATTTGAATATAAGCTGAATGACACAAACAAGAATAGCCAATTCCAGTCTTCCACTGTTTTAAACAAACTTTAAATATGTAATAGCAAAGAGGGGAAGAGTTTTACATTACCGTTTTAACGGTCAAAACTGATGTTTATTGAGATCAACTGTATTGCGTGGCAATGTGCACTCACAAGCCTTAGGCTTCTGCCTGCAAAACTGCGTGTTCACTACCATGCCTGCCATGCTGCTGTTCTAGCTTTGACCATGCCTGTTAGTAATAAACGAAACAATACCTGTACAGATGATTTATTCCTCCCGAAAACATTTTAGAAGCAACAGTTTACCACCAAATAATATTATCATTTTTCAAGTCAGTGACTAGTACTCCTGCCCACTTCTGAAAAATACATAGCAAAACTGCATAGTAAGAGATCTCCACGACACAGCTTATGCAGTGGGAACACAGGCCTGTGCAAAAATGTAGTTGTATGAATGCACACAAAACTAAACTTAGTTATTATCAAATTGGCATCCATGGAGATTACAGCATCCATCTGTTCAAGCGGTGCATACCACTGTCCTTCACACTATTTTTTTGGTCTCAATTAAGTTTTAGGCTGCTTGAAGGACACAGAAAAGCCTTTTTTCCTCTTCCTTTCAACTGTACATGCATTCACCAACTAACACTGTATTCAGGATTCAAAGACCAGTAAGAACACACACCGAGTTTCCTTTGAATCTGAGATACTTTTGTCAATTACACCTTTCTCTCCTACAAGACACTAGACAAAAATTTAGTGCTATACTAAGTAGCACTAGTATATGTTATTGCTATTACTAGCAATAACTAACTCTTACTGACCCCCGAGTGAAAATGTTTCACATTAGCTTGAGGCCATGGAAACAGCCATCACATGTTGGAGAGAATTTGCAGAAAACGTAGAAGTACTGAACAGTAGCAGCTATTTTGCTCAGAAACCACAGGAAACAGTATTTTGGCCAGTTTTCATGTATCTGTACTGTGAATCTGTATGGTAGCTAACTGAAATGGGCAACCCTACTCCCTTAAAGTTGATGACCATTCATGCTTTCAGCAGTTCGTGGAATCAGTGACAGCCACATTTGGGATATATGAAGCCTCCTGCCTACCTTTAGAGAAGCAACCCTTTCCCTGAAGCACAGAGGCCAGCTCCCCCAGAGGTGTACTGCTCTCAGCAGTGCCTACCTGAAACATTTTGAGCCACTCCTGGAGGCCCGTGGGCGGCTGCACGGATGTAATGCGGCGACGCTGCTGTCCCTGCCCATTGGCTGCCCTCAGGTCCCCAAAAGTGGTAGGCGTGGCAGAGCATGGCACCAGCCCCGTAGTACTGCAATACAAATAAAAGTTAAAGACACAAACAGAACATTAAGGAAACCTTAGAAGTCTATTGCAGAAAAAGAAATCTAGTATAAAGTTTCAATTATTAATTAAATTGAAGTCTTCAACTTTATGCAAAGAGATTACCAAGTCAGCAACATGAAAAACATCCGTAGGCCATTCAAGGGGGTAGTTTCCACAGTTTCATCAGTTCAGGTGTTTCTCCCATTACAGTACTTCCAGATGGGGATGGGGAATGGGGGATCATTGCCCAAAGTTCCCCCAAAACACCAGTGCATTTACTGTCCAGAAAGGTTTCTCTGAAGATCCCTTTCCAGAACATTTCCTTGCCTTCTGGGCTCCCTTTGTGCCTTCTGATTGGTGACGCAGGAAACCAGAGTTCAGCATCTCACCTATATATGAAATACATTACTGCTGCTTCACTGCCAAACTGGAAAGAAATCTATTTTTATTTCTTAATATATTTTGTTGACAAAGAGATAGTAATTTGAAACCATTTTAGTGGTTCAGTAAATTGGAATTGGACTTTGAAATATTCTTCAGTATTTCAAAACTTGCATGTTGACGGAGTGACACAGGAGCTGATGAGAATGTTGAGGTAAATGACGAAAGGAGCCTTAGATACTTTCTCAATTACAGTTTGATTTTTTTCACTCTGATGGGTTAAAAGACAGCTCATTCATATGGGATAGAGGTTAAAAAAAAGCTAGGATTAGGCTGCTGTTTTAGGAGTTTAAAGCAATATGGCCGTGCTTTCTCTTACTCTACATGAAAGTACTTCTTTCACAGGATATCAAAGTTACATTCCCTAGCAGAAACTCTAGAACTCTAAAAATAAACCTGAAAAAGTAGAATATAGTGTGGGAAACCAAAAAACATTGTTTTTGCGAATGATAAATCAAGTGTTTAGTATGTCTGAGCTTCGGGGTTTTACTGACATTTCAGTGACTACAGAAATAGCTTCAAATGATGCAAGACAGGTTCATTTTAATATTTATCTCATAATAATGTATAAATATTTCACTATTTTATCCTTCCTGCTCCTGAAAAATAGTCACAGCATGTTCTAACATTTACACAAACTGGTAAAGAAGCTTAAGGGTTGATTTGGATAGGCTTATTTCTTTACTGGTAATTTACTGAGTAATAACAGAAACAGAAGCTGATGCAAAAACAGTTTCACAGATCAAGGATCTTCATCTAATGACATTTGTTTACTGACTTTACCTGTTATATACAAACATAGTTCGCCAGACCTGTCAATTTTAAAGAGTGTCTGATCTTAGGGAACATGTAGATACCGGAACTGCATCATTTGCCTAAAGTTTTTAAATAAAATATAATCAAACAGTTTAAAACAGTTTAAAAATATAATCAAACAGTTTAAGAGCTAGATCAGCTCTTAAATATTTTTAATGCTAATAATGATTCAAAATCCAAGTAACAATGACAACAGAAAGCATTTCTTTTAAACAAAATGTATTTTTATAGCTCACTCATGCATATCTACAGAGTGGCCCATTTAAGCTTCAAAGTAAGGCTCTTAGATTTGGCTTATACTGGATCTGCACAATGCATAGCCTTGAGCTTTCCACAGTACAAGAGTTGTACTTTATTTTAATTTCTTCTGCTGTAAACTAGTTCTCAGTCAAAAACAGAGACAGATTCAGAACAGTAGCTAAAGATCTTTTTGTTTTGACATGACATTTAATGACAAGGTTTTTGTTCATGCCTTTTTGTATTTTTTTTTTATTTTTTTTGCCTGAAACAGCCAAATTTCTGGGGAAGCTGGCAAATATTGCACTGCTTTTGGACCTGACTGATACACCTGACGGAAGGTGTATCCTTTAGCTTGCAAATTGTTTACTTTCACCCAAGTGCAGCAAAATGTGTGTCATATGAAGAACTTGTGGCCAAACAAGAGTGTTTTTCTCTCAGAATAATTTAAAAACCTGGAAAAGCTACCAACTTGAAGGAGACACGGAAGCTGTAGCACGTGTTTCTCAGCAACGAGACATGATCTCTTTTTCTCTAGCGCAGCATTTACACATCTGTAAAGCTATCACAGAACCTGTTTTCCCGCATTATCTTAACTTTTCACACATCATCTCATAAACCTCTTCTTAAAGGAAGAGGCATAAAATACACACTACTTTTAAAAGATGCAACACACTGACTGAGTACTATGACAACGTATTCAAAAGAACTAACATCCCCAACCAGTTTCAGATGGCAAGTACAAGGCTCAAGGAGGGCTGATACATAATATAGGGAAAAATGGATAGTGGTGCAAATTCAAAAATGATGGAATGCAGCACAGCTTCAGAAAGCAATTGTTATGGCAACTCCGTAGTAAGAGCTGCAGTTGTAACGCGCGCATCCAGAGCCCTACGCCACCACCACTGCTCATGTTTGGTAGTGCCTTGTTCTGCGAGGAGTCTTCCAAAATAACTGCAGTTATTTGTGCAATATGGTGCCATTTAGGAGTAGTAAGGAGGCAAACTGGAACCCTTAATAATTTCATATTGTGGATAACAAGTACGTGCGTGTTCCTGTTAAGATCAGATGGTCTGCTCTGCCTACATGAATTTCCATTCTCTCATTCCTGTTGCCATAGCAAAGTGATACATTTGATCACAGTTTGTAACAGTCTTAGGGTTTATCACTATGCCTTTTTTTAAAAAAAAAAAAAAAAGGATTGATTTTATACTTATCCTTAGGAATTCTGTTCTCTGAGAGTCTCCAAGTAAATCAGCATACTTTATTAAGAATTAAACACAAACCTCAACAGAAGAAATGCAAGTCTGGCTACTTCATTAAAACTCCTCGTCAGTTTTCATAATTTAAAGTAGCTAAGCAGCATATGAAAATTGATGCCACCCCTTCTTCTTCTTCACAGTGCTTAGCCTTAAAAGGAGCTATGAATCAGGCTGAGAAATTGGAAAGATGGGATATATACAAGTACCATGATTCAGTGATCTCGTACTGCATTTAATTACCTTGTGTATTCAGAGACTTTGCAGGGTTTTTTTCCCAGAGAGAAAGAACGGACCTCGGAGCCATGGTCCAACTTCCTCTTCATCTGCAAGGTGAGGGAAAAGGGTAACAATAAGGGTTTAGTTACATGACCAGCCTCACTCATGCAATACTTCCATAAAATAAATACACTTTAATTTTGCATTTCAACAAAGTTAACATTCATGAGATAATTTAAAGTAGTGTTTTAGTTTGCCTTCAAATAGTAATATTTGATACTGTTTTATGTGGTATACACACGTATTTTGGAAGTTGGAGGGCCTAAAACTATCAGAATAATGTTATTTGCTCTCCAACTTTCAAATATTAAAAAGGATGCACATATCTGCATGGTTCATTTTCTCTCTTCAATTCCTTGTGCTCAGGTTCATTGCCAATGCTACAGTCTCAAGGAAATGGTTAAATTTTGGCTAACCTGTCGGCATTGAAACAAATACTCATTTTAGGCACTGTAAAGAATATTCAAATATATCATTTCTTTAACACATCTAATGCTTTATTTTAAAGTTGCATATTGAAAATATTCATAAAAACTGCAGTACAACAGACTGCAAGATTAACAGATGTTTTTACAAACAGGGTAAGGATGAAAACCACTAAATCTCAGTCGTGAATGTCGCCCGCAATTAGATAAGATCAAAAACAAATAATGAGCAGGGCAGCTGCTAAAAGGGGAAATCAGTCTGCAAAAATTACCAAAGAGATGTGAGGCAGTAAAAGCCATATTTAACCAGTCAGACAAATAGAGATTATTTTCTACATACTTAGGTAATCTTTAACCACAGGTTCTTGGACTCTCTGGGACATATTTATGGCAAATGGAATTTCTGGGTTTTTTTTTTTTTTGGTAGTGTTCTTTTTTCCCTTGTAGATGTGATTGAGAGCTGACTTGAACCAGTAGAAGGATACTTACTGCTGTTTAGAACTAGCAGCTGCAAAATACATGAACTACCTAAGTAGCAATTTAGATTTTATTATTTTCCCCCTTTTTGCCCCCGAAATTTCAGATTTAAGATACACGGTGTAGAAGTTGACATCCTGCATGTAACACTGAATCACTCTTCTTTCACACTGCATCAGAACACAATATTTTTATTTAACCATTTACTGCATCAACGCACTGGCCTCAAACAAGCCGGCTCCTCCGAAGCCGAAGTTGCACACAGTTCGCTTTTGCCTGGATTTTTACGATACCGGCTCGTTTAGCGCCTTCTTCGGAGCCCGTCGCTGGAGCTCCGCGCG
>NW_010584072.1:64608-112481 GCF_000705375.1 Tinamus guttatus | reverse complement strand
CACATATTCAATTTTAAGGATTGGTTTTATTTTGTTTGAGCAGAAGATAATTTTTCAAGGAGGTTTTAAAACCATAAATAGCATACAAATCATGTCACTTGGAAAAATGTCTACACCAAAATTATTCAGTTTCCAGTGGACACAAGTCCAATCTTATTTCCCGTCAGTACTGCCAGCTCTTAATTAATAAAATTTCATATCGTCCAATTCTTTTCCTGTTGGCAACATTTCTAGCACCTTTACCAGTTTGTCATGTGGCATGCTGTAATTAAGACCGTCTATTACTTCTAATGAAAGACTAGAATGAATTACACAAATCACCCGCAGAGCTATATAATCCCCAGAAGAACAGAGATTACCATGCAACAGACCAAAGAAACAACATTCTTGTTTTTTTTTTTTTTTTTTTTGGTGGAAGATACATTTTTGAACAAGGAGACCACAGCTCAGCCTGGCTGTGGTAATGGACAGTCAGCATTTTAGAAGCCCCGGTGTTCCAAGCACGGAATGCAGGAGGTGCCCGTGTGCGTAGCGGGCGCATGGCGGCTCCGCGCGGCCCCGGGTCCTCGCGGCACTGCGGAGCCGCACGGCAGCGCCGTCAACGCCGGGAATGCGGCAGTCCGGACCCAGCCCGCACGCACCCTGGGTACTCGTCCCGTTAGGCAGACCTCTCCTTCAGAAACATTTCAGAGGGATTTTTTGTGCGGCTTGATAGGATGGCTTTTTCTTCCATCCAGGAAACAAAATGCCCTAATCGACCGGGGCCAAATCGACCGGGGCCTTGGCTGCATCAGGCTTACCCTGGAAATGGTGAGAAAGACCCAGGAAAGGCAATCATGCTTAGTTATTTTTGCCCCTCCTTCAAATTTGGACCAGCTTTGGTTTTAAACACTTCCCTTCTGCTCTGTAATCTAGTTAGGGCAGCTGCAGCAGCCAGGGCTTTGTCTTCTATATTTGACCTCTTCATCCGACCACATAGTTCATTTAATTTGCCAAATGCTCCCATTCAGGCAAGCAGCCGACCCTGCAGAAGAGTACTTCTGCCATCTGCTTTGGACATTTAACTACAGCTTACTTTAGCACACCTACATTTAAGAGCCTAAGTTCCTCATTCAGCCGATGAGAAAGGCAGATGCTCGTCCAAGTCTTAGAAGATGAGAAAAAACAAACTATAACAAATTTTGAACATCTTAAAATGCAGTCCAGGGCAGCTTTGCCTCTACAGACTGGCACTGCTATTACTGAGAGATCTTTTCCCTTTCAAATTCATTTCATAGTGTAACGAGTGACCTACGGGGATGCTGGAAATTCTGTTTTCATGGTGTAAGTCTCCCAGCTCAGCCCCGGCCAGACCCTGACCTTAAGGCTGTCCACGATTGAAGATTTATTAGCGTGCATCCTAGGTGCTGAGCTGGAGTGACTTCATGGGTAAATTCTATACCTGGGGGCAGGCTGAGACAAGTTTTTAGGACATGGCTCAATTAAAGGAAATTGATATTTGGATAACGGGCAAAGTTCAAGAGTGCAATTTAGAAGTACATGAACTTATCACATAGATGTCACCATGTGTTTGTGTAGACTACATAATTAGAAAAAAAAAGATGGGACAGAATAGACTTAAAGAATGAATGAAAGAAATGAATTTAATAGCACTGGCTCGTGAGTTCTTACTTAAGCTCTTACTACCAAGGAAGATGGAAGTGTAAATTGGTTCCCTGGAATATAATTTTTGGCTGCAGAAATTTCTAATCGATTTACTTTTTTAAGCAGTAGCCACAAAGAGGTCCATTTCAAGCCCAAGCCCATCTCATGTAATAGTTACTCAAACACCACTCTGCTTTACTGCAAGGTAATGCAGATTTATCAGTAGACTACTGATCAATACCACATTTTTACAATATGGATGTGCTTATGGTTTGGGATGAAGTAGGGGAAGTAGCAGGAAGAAAAAGGATTTTTGCACAGAAACACTACATTAAATTGTACAAAAGTATTCAAAATTTACTAAAATACAAAGAAAACATCATACATAGTATGACAGGTATTACTTGCATAATGTTTCCTGGTAAAGCATTTTGAAGATTGTTTCAAACTCTTTTGCCCCACGCATTAGCATTCTTTATTTCCATGTAAAGTACTGTAGTTAAAACTGTAAATGGTCCTCAAGTTTTGTTTTACAGGGAAGGCATATGGCAGAGATGGCAACTGAAAAAACTGATTAATGTTTTTTAATAAATCCTGATTTTATTAGAATAGGTTGAACTTTAATTATACCCATTTAAATAAGTTATACCTTTTTTCAAAGGCGCAGCAGAAGACCTATAAAAGATTTCTTTTGAATACTTGCCTTTAAAAACTAATTTAAATTTTAAATATATTGTGATAGGATTCAAAAGGCATGTTACTTAATAGCTACACAAAACAGCTTTGAGAAGGGTGCATGCATGAAGCACAAGTAATACAGGCGAGCATTAGATGCAAAGCATAAGCCCTAGGTTACGTTTTCAGAGCAGGCAGCCTGCAGAGAGCGGCTCAGCGCGCTGCAGTGTCGCGGAGCTCCCTGCTGAAGGTCGCCTTTCCTGCCCCCTTGGCCGGCTGTGCGTAGCTGGGCACAGAGCTGCAAACATATGGCTAGGGCCCTATCAAGGACTACAGCCAGGGCTGCCACATGCCTGCTTGCGATGGGGACAGTAAAGACACCCCGGTCGTCCCTCCTCATTCCCATCCCCACTTCGGGGATCACAAACCTTGGTGCAAACGCTTTGAGCACCGCATTACCAAACAGCCATAGAGTGAGGAGAAGTGTTTTTAAGCCTTGTTTAGAACAGGTGTTTGGTTAAATCTTCCCCACATCCTCACAAACACGGGAGGCAGCAGGAGCAAGCGAGCAACGCGCAGGCAGGGCACAGACCTCTCGCAGTAGCGACGCCGCTGAGAGAAGATCCCCATGCAGCCCTCGCGGGAGCCCCCGCAGCACTGCCCGCCTATGCACCCGGCTGGCCATTCAGCTGGTGACGTTCTTCACAGGGCTGTTCTTCAGCCAGGTTGCACTTCCCATCTCCTTCCCTGCATGGCCATGGAGATGCTTATGCCAGCACCGCAGGAGGTAGAAAGCTGTGAGTTTTTTCCTTTTTTTCCACCCCCAAGCTCCTGCAGTGCTGCCTTAAATGCATGCCAAACTACAGCCTTAGGTGAAATGGCAAGGAATTGCGTTTTAAGCTTTGTCTTCCCAACCAAGAGAGCTTTATTCGCACACATACAGAGCTGCTTACATGCATTAAAACAACACGCTTAAATCTCAGTCAGGTAAGAACGGTCACAAAAATACTGAGGTTTTACTGTGAGCAAGCACGATAAGGTGAACCACGGGCAGGATGGATGTTCACCTTGCTTAAACACGTCATCCTAAAACTCCAGGCCTATTCTCTCATTACAGCTGCATTTTAGCTATTTTGCTGAAAACAAGCAAAAATAACTCAAAATACTCTCTTCCCCAAACTTTTTTAAAAAGTAAATTAAAATAAAAATATTACAAGCGATTTGAAGCTGGCTCCACTGATTTCCTGCGACAGCAACCACATGCAAGTTCCCTCAGAGAAATCTTGTATAATTTGTTTTAAAGCTAGCAATATATTACCATATAATAAAGATTTTCACAATGTATATTCATAAGGAACAGAGTCGAAGTTGCTAATGCAACCTTTACTCTCAGTAACCTGTTTGCTGTGCAACAGGAACATTATGAGTTGCTTTTTTTGTATTTTGTTTCCTCACAGCCCTGTTAACATCACTCATTTTTCAAAGCAAGGAGGAGGTATTACACATAATGCATCTTGCAAAACATTCGCTAATGGCAGCAGATCTTGGTACGAACTGTGACTTTATTCATTGTGCCCCCATTAAAGTTAACTGTAATCTATTTATTATATCATTAAACTTGATCTAAGATGGATTCTATATATAGCCCCGCTCACAGCCGCGGCGCTCGCTCAGGTCCAGCGCTCCCGGCGCCACGGGCTGCCCAGGCAGCCGCGGCCTCAGCGCAGCCACAGCCCCTCGTGCCCTGCTCCGCAGCGCTACCTGCGCGTTACCGTTACCACGAGGCTGCCTGCAGCCGGGGCGCCGCTCCGAAGGGCGAGCACGACGCACGCGGGCTGCTACTAAGCCCTACTGCGTAGGCACAAAGATGGGCCCTTCTTGGGGACACTAAAAATAATCCGGAATAACCACGGTCAGTTCCTTTTTCCAGCATTTCCACAAGAAAGCCGTGTCGGTTTTGTTTATGTTGGCAACAACGTTTCCAAATGGTGAAAATGTACGTTTTTCCTTTTCTTTGAACACCAGAGGGTTTGGTATGGAACTGTTTCTACGCAAATACAAGCAGATTGGGAAATCAATTTGTATAGGAAAAAAAAAAGGCTGCTTGAATTCAGACAGCTTTCAGAAAAAAAAAATCTGTCTTTCGAATTGAACACCAGTGGAGCACTGGTATCTACTACCTGTTTGCTGATAAGTTTTCAATTTTTATGTTCTTCAGAGATTGCTTAATTCTGATTGTCAAAAGAAGTGCTTACTTATCTGACAAAGTGTAGAAATCTATCTACAAAATGCTTTCTGTCCCTCACTTGTGCTACACGAGAACGATAAGAAGTTAGTGGTGAGCCCCCAGGCTATGGGCTTAAAGAACTGCTGGAATGAGAGATTATACCCAAAGAATTTAGGAAGAATTTGAGGAATAAACTATTAAAAGCTTCAAATTTCTTTTCCTAACTGCACCATCCAAAAGACATGTAAAAGTTACCAAATGAGCATCCAAAAGAGTTAGAAATGACAGGTGTGAGATGCTTGCACTCCTAAGGAGCTGCTTACCCGGACAGCCCTGTGCATCCTGCACACTAATAGGACAAGGATCCCATGGGAAAAAAACAACTTGCCAACCCACTTCCTTGTGCACATACATCAAGTTTGCAAAGGCAAACTTGGGCATGTTCTTGACACGGTATCCTGCAGGATTTTATAAAGGGAACTAAATTTTTGCCCAACCACCCGGCATCACAGCGACTCCCTGCCCGGTTCGCCCGTGGCCTTGTTGCTGCTCGAACCTCCATGTGATCCCGTGCTGCTCCTGCTGAGAGGTGCGAGGAGCGTGGCCGGACACCTCCCTCGGCGGGAGGGCGCTGGGCGAAGGTGAGACACCGTGTGCAGGTACAGACCCACAGGAGCCATGACTGTCAGGCCTGCAGCAGGTTTGCTCTAGCGCACGTATGTGAGTATTCCTGCCTCATCAGCCTCACGTGTTCCTTTATCCATCCCTTTTCCCTCTGCATAGTAGCTGCACGCCAGCAAGGCGATGTCAGTGCTGTGGGACATCTAGGAAATGTGGCTTTTTTCTATACCCGGCCACATTCTCCGCAGGGCAGATGTGACGCAGCATCGGAGGGAAGGTTCAGCCCTGCCGTTGGCCGCAGCACGTGCAGAGAGGCCGGGGAACGGTGCACATCGCTGTCATGATCTGGCCACGCACGGACTCCCCACCGCGTACGTGTCTCAGGAAAACAAGCATTTGCGTTTCCCAAATTTAGACACACACGCTGCCTTACTTTTAAGTGCTGGCAGTTTTTATAAAGAGGACCATTACACAACCCACGTCTACACAGGGAACAGAGAGGGGACTTACTCATCCTCCACAAACCCCTGTGATTTATTGCCAGGACAACTCTCCCCTCTACCACCTAAATTACCGGGGTTTCTTGCCCCGGGCACATTCCTCAGGCTGCGGGAATCGATGCCAAACCTTTGCACAACTGAAAGGCATGTCAGGCATGCGGGGGTCACGCCAAACGCTTTGAAGCCTCTCTAAGCCACTGTCATTAACCTTATGCTGCGCAATTTCACATCAAAAGGGGCTACAGGCAGAGCTAGCAGCCTAGCAAACCTGCCCAGTCTCAGCAAAGCCCTCCCCAAGCAGGTGCCCCGAGCGCCGAAACCCCGTGACACACTTGTCTGCGCCGCGAAACGCAGCCCTGCTGCGCCAGGGGTCAGCAGCCCCTCATCCAGAACCCAGGGCTGACAAGGGCTGACCGATTTTTGCACTGAATCTAGCGCTGTTGAAGTATGATCAAGGATAAATACCGCTAATACATTCAAGCTCAGAACAGGTGTTGGTAACGGATCTCTAATAGAATGGAAGAGGTTTGATATACGATGGCCCATTACACGGTGTTATTTCGGTGTTCAAAGATATTTTCAAAAATCACTGCCTAGATAAAGCCCAAGAACTGCAGCATATGAAGAAGAATGTGGATAGTTTTTCACTGTTGGCCCGCTCCTTTAGGGAAATCATTTTGCTCAGTAAAAACCTTATGCTCCCTTTATCAAGCTATTATATTTATATAAGAATTAAAAGCCAAAGCCAATCTGTTTCTGCTCTCATGGACAACTGCATATTGCAGCCATTACCTATTCATAGACAACACATATATTTCACCATTTCCCCAGGACTCTGGATAACTTGCCACTTCAGTGCAGTGCAACTGATGTATTCCCTAAACCAAATCCATTCACTGTGGGATAAACAGCAAGTCAATTCCTGTTCTTTGAAATTTAGTTACATCATTTATAGACAGGATGGAGTAAATTGAAGATTTCAGCAGTACTTGGCTTGCTGTTCGATTCGTCTATAGCCATAAAATTAGATGGCAACCATGGTTTTAAAATTTATCATGTTTTGGAAGTTAGTATTAGTTCTTAATATTTCCTACATCCAATTATTGAAGTGCATGTAGCCTGTCTAACGTTACTGATTTACCAAAAAAACTAACCCAGTGAAGTACTGCAAAGCACAACGGCCAGGAATAGTTCCAACCACCAATGCGACAGGCTGCAAATGTAAAGTTTATTCTTTGCATCTCAAAATATTTTGATATTCTAGGGAAAGGCAACATATTACAAACTATTTGTTAAAATTATTACACAAGAAGAGGGATTAAAATGCTCTAAGAAAGCTTATGAAAATATGCATCTAATTCATAATCCTTTGCTCTTACTGAAAGCAACTGCTAAAACATGTTATTAGCTATAAGAATACTAAAGGGATGTCAGAGGGGTTCTGATGGATCTCTGACTTTTCTTGCTCACTTCTCTTTAATACCATATTCCTTCTCTGTTATTCAGTCACTGCCAACTGGTATAAGTACGCCAATCTCTCTCACAGAAACGGGAAGAAAATTCAGCTCTGCATTATATCCCTGCTGACATTACGGAGAAAGACCAAACAGAAAAGGAAATGGAAGTGGGAGGGAGTATGAGAGCATTGGTCTGCAGTTCAGTATTTACCAGTCTCAGTCTCCTGATCCGAAATTTGGCAAAAATCTACAGACAAAGTACCGTTAGCTTCCTTGGAATTTAACTTTTACTGCAAGCTTCGCACATCTTACCGTTTGATTCATTTAATCTTATTTTATACATGGAGCAAACTAGGTGATTGAAAACCATTTAAATCTGAATAATCCCTATTTTAGTTCCTACCTCCAGCAAAACATGCTACCCGCTACTGACCAAATCAGTCAATTTAAAATAGATTTAAATCTCTATAGAGTTATTTAAATGTTGTCCTGATTGTCAGAGATAAACATTTCTGCCTTTGCTGATTTCACCCTTGGGACAAGATTTGTAAATGTTCACTTTTGCCCCTTGTAAAAATCACAGATAATGTTTAGGAATACTTGACTCAAAAGAAAATTCTCAGAAGAATTCATTTCATGCTTATGTAAATATATTCCTTTGCAAAAATTTAATAAACAGAGTCTTAATGGAATACTATAACCTCATTCATGCTTTTGAATGAAATGATTTAAATTGGCAAGAACAAAGTTTAAGTACACTTCTTCCCAACGAACTGTCGACAGCATTTTCACAGCCTGCAGGGACAAGTATGACTCATGCTCATGCTGTTCTTCAAAAACTCTATTGTAAAATGCAGATTTTCTTCCCCCACTGGTTTATTGTGCTTTACAAATAACTACAAACTGAACGAGACTGGACTCAGAAGACAGACCACTATCACCAGAGGGATCAGAAACTCCTAGGAAATGATGACTCAAAAAGCTGGTTGACCAACACGAGGAAATCTTCTATGCTGTTTCCTCCTAGACTCCTGGCACACTTCAAAGTCCCTTCTGGCAACAAGTTACTTGAAGTCCTTGTGTTTAGGAAACAAGGGTGGCCTCTGCATTTACATGCAGCTTTACACTGATTAGCCCTCTAATTTCCAGGTACGCAAGACTGAGGAAATGAAGATGTTTGCTCGTAACCAAACCAGTCAATAGCATGAGAATTTTACTTTACAAGACATCAGGCAAAGTGTTTTTGTTTTTTTTTTTTTAACCCAACTGCAGGAACATTCTCTTCATATGCCTTTATGTCTGCTAATACCCAATTAACAAAATAAGTTTGGTATAAAGCTAATTAGAGTAGTAATCAGTCAGCCTTCAGTTTAGATTGAGCAGAAGATTGAACCTTCTAAAGAAAACACAAAAAATTACTAACCTTTCTTACAATTCAAAGCAACGTTTCAAGTATTATAGACTTCTGGGTTAAAAGCTAAAACAAAAAGATAAATTTCAATTTAAGATAGGGGTGTCAGTCTTGTTATCAGTACGAGCCTTCAAAGAGCTCTCTGCAATTCTCTCCTTTTCAGACACACAACCCTCAACTTCAGGCCGAGGTGTGTGGGCTACTGAGTAGTCAGAAGAACTAGCTGCTCTCAGAGTAATATCTCATCAAGCACAAATTTAAGTAGGTTTTGTGTTCTTTTGCGCAAAAATACTACCAAAAAAAAGTGACCAGTACGTAGTTTGCCATGTCACACTGAGGAAAGTTAAATGGCTTTCAGCAGATGAGGACATCAAGAAGGGATAATGCTGGCACAACGGTGTCTTGTTTACTTCTCTTTTCCTGCTTGCTGACTCTTCGTGTAGCCAGCAGGCTCTGTTACACGCACCTACGTCAGGAACAGGGAGCCTCCGACGAGGCGCAGAGCAGCCCATTTGTGCTGCGCTCTGAAGAAAGCCAGGGCAGCGGCAACCGTGCGCCAGGCTAGCTGTGCAGTACTGCATGCTAAATGCGGGAAACAGAAAAGAGGAAGAGTCAGCACAGAGTCTAGACTGATCTAAAAGATGAGTCAACAGTTCTGAGATGCTGAAAATCCGATTCATTTCCCATTTCCAGTCGTTTCAGAGGACTTGTATTACTATCTAAAAGGCATCTGTTTTGAAGAGTTGTGATCCTAGAGCGGGTCTCTAAGCAGAGGCAGAGCACACAAAGGTTAAAGCGGGATGGCTGTAGCAAAAGTGATCTCATCTGAGAAGGAAAAAAAAAAAAAAAAGGCAGAAAAACAACCAGAATGCCTGCTCTTAGCTAACCCTGCAAAACCTATATACTTCTCGTTGCAATAAAAAGTGGAAGTCTAACTCAGAAGTTTAGCAGATGCCTGAGGGCAAGAAGGTTGGGACAACAGCCCAAGGAGCAGTGAAGAACTTCCAAGCTACACCCAGTATTTTCAGTATACCCAGTGCCATTTTGAGGCTCTCTTTATCTGCATCTGGCAGTGAGCATTTGTCTAATATGGTATCTACCTGAATGTGCAAGTTAGCAGGGCAAGTATCTTCAATTCCCAAGGCGAGTTTGTGCTTCAGGATACATTATACCTTTGGAAATGAGAATACAAATAAAGTTAATGTCTTCTCTCTACTACAAAGCAGGAAATGGTATTTCACCTCTTCCTCTAGAGATAGAGCTATCCTCACAATTCACAGAACGACTAATCAAAACAGGCAGTTGCTTTCTAAACAAATCCCTGCGTTGTAAGTAGCTGATGGTCTTCCTCATGGTCAAAAGCGTTTGAGCGTAGTTTGAAATCAGATGGACACAGACGGCTGCTGTATCATCCAGTTGGGCTCCGTCATGTATCTAAATTATGCTCCACCACAGACCTTTGAACAGTTCTATCTATGTCGAAACAAAACCAGGCCTGCCCAACGACAACCTCAGGCTGGAAATACTTATCAACTGATTCCTTCCAGACAACACAAGAATTTCAGGAATGAAAATTAACCACTTTCTACCTCCAACAGATCTTTCTAAACCTTCATTCCCTCCAGATTTTCATCTCCTCAAAACAAAGCCACAACTCTCAAAAATGCTCTAGAGGAGCATAGGGATAAGAATAAATTTCCCAATGCTCCAATGTTAAAAAAACAAAACAACCAAAACCAAAGAGAAACAGTATTACAAGCTCTCAAAAATGTTTTTATATGAAAAGAAAAAGAGGAGCCAGCTTGCAGCAGTTTCCACATAATGCAATTATACAACCTCTTATCTGTATGGATGACAGCACTGAATTGCATTATTCCTTTTGAAGCCCTTGGAATTGAGGTGAGAATATTATCTTGATCTAATACCAGAATTGAGCATATTTGCTTCGTCACGTTAAACTAATTTTAAGGAGTCTCTAATACATTTTTTAGCACTTTTCAGGAGTGATCTTGAAGCTGGAAAGGAAGAGAAGAGATAGCTTAATGTGTATAATAACATAATAATGTCAAATAATATCAATGTATCTTGTAATACCATCAGCTATTCAAAGATAGAAACTACTTAGAGATATAAAAGAGACCCCAGTTCACTGAGACAGCAGGGAGCAAGAGGCCCATGAGCTGGGACTTTGGCAGAAATCAGCAAAGGACTAATACTTGGCTGGGAATCACATTGTTTTATGTCGCCACTTCCACCTTTTGCTTGTAAAAAAAAGCCTGGGGCAATGGCTGGGAATTGCAAGCCTGTGAGACTGCATTCCCCATACCAAGGCTTCTGTACAGACCACAGAGAGGAACGCTTTAGACTACATCAGTAGAAAATTGCACTAGACGAGAGAAAAGGAAGTCTCTTTGAAGAGGAGGATATTACGATTTTCCCGGTTCTTATCAGATCTTTTAAAAATCGATTTTCATATCTGAGGGAAGATGACAATTGGCAACCAAGCACATTCTACATGAAGAACAGCCCTAGATGGCAGTCTGGCTGCCAGGCAGACACTCTTGTCTCTGCTCCCATCTCCTGTGGACGGAACAGCGTGTCTCTCTGCAGAATCCCTTCCCTGGAACACAGGCAGAGAGCACCTTTGCAACCTCTTCCGAAACCAGGGAACTGAAACCAGCTCTGGGCACTGGAGGCCATGGGCATATTCCTCTGCTGGATACAGCTGTACCAGCCAAACAAGTTTACCTCCTCCCTCACCTCTGCCAGCAGAACTCCTTAACCACTTCCAGTCAATGAGCTAGGTATATATCTTTAGTGGATCTTTGCCAGTAAATGCAGTTTGTTTTTTTTTTTAAGAAGCAATGTGATGAGCAACTCAATAGGCAGGCCTGAAACAGCAGCAGGAGCCGCTGTTGGCTGGCTGCACAGCAAATAGGATGCAGGTGGGGCTGGAGGGCGACGGGGTCACAGTCACAACTGCTCAAATTCACAGAAGCCCAAATATACCTGATTCCCACCTGCAGGTTAAATGACCTGAATTCTCCAGGAACACTTTGTAACACCAGGGTCTGAACCCAGACTTCATAAACCGATATTACTACATCAGTGATTAGAAAGTTTTCTCTCCTGAATCTGATATCTGTAAAGAACAGCACGTCTACTTTAAACAACTTAACGGGTGGCTTTCTTTGAGATAGTCTAATGCTAAAGGCTTTATCCACTATCCAATTAGCTGCCACGGGGCTCAGTTCAGGTGCAATGGGCTGCTGTGGCTGCAGGCGCTGCCTTGCCCGCCTGGCAGCCCCGGTCCGTCACGTACAGGGATCCCACGGTGCGACCAGGCAGGCCAAGGCACCGGCTCTGCAAGGGCTTGCCATAGACAAATAAGCAGAGAGCATTGCTAAAGCACATTTCACTTACTCACTTCCAACAGCAACTTAATCGGGCAAGCAAGTCCTTGGCCTATTTATTTATTTTAAAGGAGTCGGGAGTCCTGTTTCTAGCGGTGCAACAAATGATTGTGCAACATCTCTGTGAAAATTATAACAACATATCCTCAGGACAGACCTAGGAGGTCTGAGTACTGTGAAGAATTATGTGTTTATAAATACACGAGGGGGCAGCTCTTAGTCTGCTAACAGCAAGCAGCAGGGGTGAAGACTTTGACTCATGATGCTCTGCTTTCAATTTACAAGGTAAGTTAAGGTAGCGGTAGGGAGCAGCAGGACAGGCCCGCAGCCTAAGCACAAGCCCTTCAGGGACTCTGGATGCGTGCTCTGGCTACCAGGGCGTCCTCGAGTCCACGCCACAGTTATTTACCCAGTCCAACTAATATAGCTGATATGCTTGCATTTTAATTTTAGAGGCATAAAAAGCCTGTATCAGTCATTAAGACACATCAGAGGTACAAAGCCTAGAAACTTTCTATTGCTTTCTTTTGCCATTTACTTTTGATGTCACCAGATGGCAAGGGCTTCCAGTGGAATGGAAGTTCCATGTTGCTGCTCTCAAATATTTTTCATAACTTGCACTTGCACCAATGTAAAAATTTCATTCCAAAACAGCCATTAAGGAAGTTAAGGAATGTTCTCCAAACTCATTACTGAAGTATTTGGAAGCATGGTACTTCCAAGCCGCACACCAGCCTTACCACCTACCATGTATTGTGAACTATGTGGGTTTTATTACTTAATATTTAACTTTTTCCTCGTTCTTACTTTAGGGTTCTTAGACCTGCATTTTTTTTTCCATCTTGTTCTCTATCAGACAGTTAAGGACAGATTTCATGTTTTCTTTAGTAATAATTTCTTCATTCAGCTTCCGAAGGGAATGGGGCAGCTACTATCCTGAGAGATAATCTGATTATTGTAATAATGTAACTACCAATAATTGCCAAGAGATGGAAAAAAAGTGCAAAGGGAAAACAACGGAAAGACAATGTACAAGGAAAGTGGAGATATTTGATATAGTAAGTAGCAGTATTTACATGCTGATTTCACTGGCAAGCTTTTTCCCGGCTGTGCTTCAGCCAGCAGGCCCTCGCTGACACGGGGAACACCGTGTTTCCTGACACGCTACCGTTGAGCCAGGTGTTAACAAGGTTGCCACGGTTGTTCATCACCCACCCCTTCCTCTGCTGCCCAACCTCACCAGTCCCCAAACCTTTATAATCCACTCCAGCTAAGCAAGCCAGGCTGCAAATACCAATTTCATTTCAAAAAATGATTCGGCCAGTGGATTTGAGAGGGCAGCTGCCATAAGCAGTGGGGTTGGGCTGAGCTTATGTAGGCAAATAACTCTGGACGTGTCTTTCTAAGTGGTTGCAACAGTGTAAGGGAAGACCCTGAATTTAGTAGAGACAAAGTTGTGAATCATGAATATGTTCATGTTCTCCCTACCCATTCTGCTCTGGGAGCAGAGCAAACAAAAACAGCTGGAAGAAATACCCCCTTAAGCTGCTCAGTTTCTCCTCAAGAAGGCAACTAAGCTCTTTGCCAACAAAAGTGCTCTCCTGCCAGCTTAGCCACAGCCAGATAAAGAACTTGGTTAGCATAAAAATAGCAGGTGAAAAGAGGACTTCAGGACCTAAGTCCTTATGGCTATACCCACAATACTGGCATACAAATGGTCATCCGGCCTACAAAATGTGCTCTGGTAGAAGTACTCATACAGCTTTCTTTTTCACCCCCCAAATCTTCTGTATGCTATCATGAAAGCATATTCATCATGCATGTGTTCTGCATGTAAAAGTATAAGATGCCACAGGCGATTGCTGAACAGACTTTCCATTCAGAAATGAAAAACAGAATGGGAGGATGCAGCTTAGACCAAATACAGAGATACCAGGAACTTCAGTAAAGCCTAATCAGTGGATGGAAGTTTAGGGTATCTACAAACTGGTTTGAAGGACACCTTTAAAAGCTGTATCTGCAAGCTTTTTAAGAAATTCACTCATGTACAGAAAATCTGCAATATGAAAAAAATCCTAGGAGGGAGAGTTCAAATATACACAAGAGTACAAAGTCAAAGACAGTACAAAGAATTCCTGACCTTCGCTGCTCTTTCTTTTTTTTTCTTGTTTTTTTAAACTCCTGCTTGAATACCTGTTTTTTTGTTTTGTTTTGTTTTTTTCTTTTCTTAATCTGCAGAATTCATTGGTCACTAATCATGTCAGGCCAATTCCTCACTCACTTTTTTTTTTTTAGCAAGGTCATAATAAAGAAATAATTGTATTTTAAGTTACAGCACACTATTTAAAAATTACTACTTACTTGATAATGGCAGTTTGATTTTAATCATTCTTTTATCAGTAAAAACATGTTTTGGTTTATTTTTTAAATACACAGCATGCTTTTCCTTGGATGGAATCTCCCCTCAACCTATCAACAATTTCTTTCAGCTTTAGGACCAATTTGTTGAGCTGAGACATATGTAAATGGCAGATAATACAAATCCGTTAACATAAAGTCCATAACATACCAAGTACATAGGTAACTTTACAAAAGGAAGTTGACTTTGTTTAGAATTAAAAAACTACATGCTAAGCTATAAACAAGATAGACAAACTTTGGCACAAAGAGGTATACCACTCCACATCATTCTCAGCTGGTGGTCTGAAACGACTGTTCTTTCTCTTGTGTGTTTGGAAAAGAAATCAAAAGAAAACAATGGTAAAAGGCTTTAACTTTACTGTTAAGTGCTCAAAGTAAACCATTTCCCTACTCAGTGTTAACTGGTGTTGTATCTGAATTCAGCCATTTTTATTTATACCCTTTCCGTCCCATTTTACTCACAAGACACCAGAAGTCACAAAGACAAAACCCAGACAAAGAAGGAGGAATGGGGTGCAGGGAGGAGTAGGGATGCAGGCCTGAAGGTCAGTACCTACTTAATCAACATCTCTTCAGTCTCCATAGGTGACATTTTTCTACTATTTTCTGCAGGCTTTTTGAGTAGAATATTGAAGCATGATCGTATGTCTAAATCCTAATAAAATGTCAACATCCACTACTTGTTGTATCTCTAATTATGACGATTCCTTCCTACATATGGGATGAGAAAAATACAATTTTGTGTTCACGGTGTCCCTAGTACTATGCTTTAAATTGTGGCTTGACATAAGTTATTTGCTAACCAGAAAGGCATTACATACGCCCAGAGTTTAATAAGAAATAGCAGTTTTATTAATAAAAATACTGCTTCAAACCTTGAATACACTTCGAGATACAAGATTTTTAAACAGCCCAGGGATCTCGGTGCAAAGCAAGCACTACAATCAACAGCTACGTCACCATTGCCACAATGAAGCAGGACAAGAGCAGATTTGATTCTTCACTGCTCTTTCAAACCAGGAAAAAGGCGACCAGGAAACCAAGCTGCAAAATCTCTACTTCAGTCTCAAAGCTTCTCTCCTTTACTAGGACTAGAACTTAAGCCCTCAAATGTTGGGGTCTGGTGGCAATTACCTGACAGCTGAGACAGTCTTGCCTTCCTCCCACAAGGAAGGATTCCCTCATCTCCCTACTCTGAGTGTTGGTAGCTCTCCTGCTGCCAGAAACTTGGTGGAAACTACAGATAAACCAGCCCCTTCATCACTGCCAAGGATATTTGCCTGCACTCCCAATTCACATCACATGACAGTTTCCACAATCAAGGTAAATAACGTCCTGAACAGCAGACTGAAATTCCCACACTGATCTTCCATAGCACAGCATATCTTTAACAAACAGAACCAAACTTTCAATACCATTTTTTCCTCTGTATTTTGGAAGAACCCTCTTTTCCAGTGTGCACCCACACCTTGAAACTTGTAACTCAAATACAAGAGCTCCTGAAGTAAACTCAAGTCTCCTTCTCTCTATCTTATTATCATGCTACAGTCTGCAGACTGTTATTACAGGATTTTCCCCCCTCTCTTGCAGAAAGCAGAATCACTCTTTGAACAACAAAAAGCATTGTAAAAATTGCACATAATCTTTGCTGTTCTTGTAGGGAGAATACATCAAACACAAAACTTCTGTCAAGAAGGCACAGCTAAACATTAATGGCCAATGCATGGTATTTAATGAGCTTTTGTGCACCGACTGCTGCATAGCTGAAGAGCAGCTCTTACTGCAACCTTCTTGCCAGGAGATTTAGCTCTCCTAAGACTTGGGCTTTGATGCGTCAGAGAGGAAAGGATAATTCTTGTATTTTCTTTGGAAACAATACAGTCGTGATTGTGAGACATACTTGTCTGAATTAGATGTATAATACCAGGTCTCATAAGAGACGCTCTAAACTTTTGAAGCTTGCCTGACTGTGATAGTAGCTATTAAGGAGTCTGCTTTAACAGATAAGAAATATGACAACTCCCACGGAGTGTCACTTGGTGCTGTGAGGGCTCAAAGTGCAGTCCTACATTTGCATTTGTCCTGATGGAGGTAAAAGTAAAAATATAGTTCTCTAAGATTTCCAAAAGTGTCTCTCTCGACTTTTGTTAAGCACCACACAAGAGAAGATCATTGATGTCTCGGTGGCAATCCCTTTGTATTATACGCCTCCTGAAAGAATTTACTGCAATTAAATCAAGAACTTTTTGCTATTCATATATAGGTTCACAGCATAGGTAAAAGTGCATTTGCAGTCAGGATGTTCACCACCACTTTGAATCTGTCCTCAAGCAGTGAAAAGATCCCTGAAACAGCAGCTCTCTAGTGAGGCAGAAACATCAAGATCACCACCACATTAATCAGTCCGAGCCCCATAGCTGTTAGCCGGCCCGGCACCTGTCTCTACTTACAGGGTTAATGCTCTGAAAAATGCCACTTTAGCCTGGACTACAGCCTGCTTTGTGACACAGTTAGCTTTCTCTTCAACCCTGACAAGGAGGGAGGCTGAGGAGACCAAACAATCTTCTTATCCCAGTCCCAGCCGATTCCCCTGAGGTAAAAAGGGCACGCAGCAGCTTGCTGAGGGGCTTCTCAAGGCACGTGGGTACCCCAGGTGTATCAGTAGCCAAGGGGTCCTGCTAAAATCCAACTTCGGCCAGGTAAGCCAGGCTGCTTATACATTTTTCATCTGATTTAGGGCACATGCTGAAAGAAGCAATCACTATAAGCAAAAAAGAAGATACTTGATTCCCTTTCTCCTTTGAAATAGCTGAACCCATGATGGCTATTACTTATGAAATCCTCATCAGATGGTGTTTTCAGCTAACCAGAATAACTCTATTATTCAGGTTTTAAGACCTCAATGAATCCTTGCACTGCAGCCAATGGATGCTGTACTCCTACTCTTCCTGGTACACACTGCCTAAACCAATGTGGGCCAGAATAAGTGCTCTCCATTATTCTCAGCTGACATCTGTCATAATAATTTGTCTGTCTGCTTCACAAATGGGGGATATCTTTGTATTTCTCATATTGTCTTCAGAGGGAACAGGGTATTTGTTTCTTGGCTCTTCCTGCTTTCAATGAAGGCCATTTTTATTCTCCATCAACATTACCCTCAGAGGAGATCTTGCTCCCTATGGTATTCTATTTTGGTACAGGCCTTCAGGCTGACTTCTCTGACATTGCACCCACTCAGCCTTGCCTGTAAATCATGATATGCTGAAAACATTTATCAATTTGATTCAGGTTCCTCTCTGCAAAACCAATGTGAATTAGAATTGTACTTACTTCTCTCCTAAAACAAATTCTGCTGTGACTGTAGAGAAAAGGATGTAGGAACAGAAATGACTCAGATTAAAGCAGTCAATTGTCATATGCAAAATGAGAGAACAGTAAATGGATTAGGATTAGGCTAAAACCCCTCCTTGAAGGGACTTGATAGGAATAGGCTTTATAACTCCATTCTGAATTTAAAAGAAAACTTGCTTTCCTTCCTATCCTGGTACTTTCAGACCTTGCTTGAGACCCTGAAGCAAGACAAAAATACAGTACCTGTGACATCTGCACAGATTCACAGAATATATTCCAAGAAGAACACAGAGGAATTTTATTTGACCAAAGTCGTGGATAACTGGTGCTACATTCTTGCATTTTCTTCTTTCAGTCACCAATGTAAAAAGTACAGATGTTAGCAAAGCAGACTACTGTGAGGCTAATGAATGAGGCTACTAACCATCTTCCCTTCAGGACCATAAAGCTGGTTCAGGTCTATCTTGCAGCATGGTATTTCCACCTGCTGGTTGTGTTTCTGCTTCAACAATGCACATTACAAGACCGTAACAATTTCCTAATAATTTTAAATTGCCTCTGTTTTTTGAGAAGGTCTGTTAATTGAATAGTGAGCGTTAAAAATGATTTATCACTGAGGCAACACTGAGCTCGAGTTGAGCGTGCAGCTGCTGCTATGAGCTCCAGGATGCAGGACTGATACCATTTCTTGCTGGGTAAACACCCCGAGTTGGCCCATTTGTCCAACCCCAGCGTGCTGAAGGCCCTTCGGCAGAGTTCTCCGAAGCAGAAACATTCACCACAGGAAAACTGAGTTAAGCCTGTTTCCTACCACAGCAGCGGACAAAAGGGAAAACAAATTTCCATAGGGCCTTCTCTGTTGCCAGCGACTGACAGCTTTCATCCTGCCACGGGCTGCACGCACTGCAGGAATGAAGCAGCCACTGCAAGGGACACACGACAAAGGACATAGGATCACCACGTCATCAACATGCTCCAAAGTTTCAGCAATTTCCATCCTTTCATTGCAAAGTTGAGCACTGATGTGTTCCTATTGCCACTCAGTTGCTCCAAATCTTGATTACTCATTATGCTCTGATTTCTCCACTGTCTTCAATTTCCATAGCAAACAACACTATTATTCTTTTGCTGAAGGTGAATGCGAAGTTCTTCGTAACAAGTCAGGGTAGAATACCTTTAGGCATCCTAGATTGGCGAGTGGAACTTACTCTGTTTTATCTAAAGTTTGTCTGTTGGGTATAATTCCTTTAGCCTTTATTGCAATATCATCTCTTACCTTCCGGACACTTGAGATCCTATCACGAGCTGCATCAAAAAATTCAGTAAATGCACCAATAATAAGTTTAACAGCCCAAGCCCAAGGCTGTTCTTCATCTATCAATTCCGAGCATTGACCATATTAACAGACGGTAACGCGTCTTATTTTTAAATGATGTGGAACTGACAAATAACACACCTGTAAATTCAAACTATGCAAAGAAGTCCTTTAAGGTTGCTCAGTCTTTCCAAGTCTGGGTTCTTAGACAACTCTAAAAATGTCATCACAGTAATTTGCTTCTCTTACCATCTTTGAATTTATGATAAGGAATCACAAATGACTGAAAGTTATCAAGCCTAATAGATCTGAAAAAGGAGCTACTTGTGTGAATAAAAATTCTAAATTGTACCATGAACATTATCATTTTATATTTAGTATAAACTTATCTGATGTTCTGACTTCTTTTATAACAAAAGCTTGAATTATTTACTGTCCAGATACTCCCACTGAACTACTTTTATTCATGGACTGAATTCACATTAAGACTGAAACCACATCATACTTGTAAACAAACTTGAAAACAGTTTACAGAGTGTTCCCTGATACATCCTATCCACAGCCTGAAACAACGCATGCAGTGCTTTGAGGAATGCATGCAGTGCAAAGAGGAACCACCACAGTATTTCACTGCTGAAACACATGCTTGTCGTATACTTTTGTTCATCTCTACTCATTAAGGTACTTCAAAGATGGCCTTAACCTTTCCTCAACTTGACATCACAGGGTTAGCATACTGGGGAACACGGTCAACCTTACTCAACCAGCCACCCATCTGTGAGACTTGGACATCATGCAGTTTTTGTACCACCTGTCCTCTTCCACATTTCCACGTGCCAAAAGAAAACGCTACCGCCTTCACTGTAAAACCAAAGAAACAACCCATAGGAGAGTTTTTAAATCCACTTTAGGCAAAATTAGTCAGGGTAGCTCAAATCACCCATTTAAACTGGCTAAGCTCTTCTGGCTGATTGCCCCAAAGTCAGTGTGGGAACACTCACAAAAGGCTGGGCTAGCAAGGCCGCAACCTCCACCACAGGGCAAGAGCACACAGTGTGGGGAGGGAAAGGTTTCCATTGGTAGGCATTTCACAGCATCAGTGCTCATCTGCAACCTTCAGCATGCAATTTACACAAAATATCGATACCAGCACAAACAGATGTAGGTGGGCATTTATACTACTAAAGAAACACTTACCTCTGTTCTACACAGTCCATGGATGGAGGGTCACCCTGAGTAACTCTCTCCATTGGAGGCATTCTACCCTCAGCAATTCTTCCTGCTTTCTGCACGAGGCTACCAAACTCAAGAGTTTTGCTCCTTTCTAATCTGCTTGATGCAAAAAATTAATCAGCTAGTCAGGTAGTTTAAATAATTTTCAGGAGACTTTTAAACTAAACTAACTTCGTCTAAAGTAAATTAGAGCATTTACTTGCTAATAATAAATAATAATAATTGATTTCAGAGCACTTTAAGGAGATGCAGATAACCAGTTTTGACCTTTATTCTTGTCAACTGCAGGCTGCCCAAAAGCAGCACTTAAATTGCAATGTGGAGCGCATACAAAGCTCCACCTCAGTCTTCCATTTTATCAGGATCATTTTAAGCATGATCACTTCAAATTATTCAAAGCAAATGTCTTTGCATCACAGCTTCTACGTGTGTAGCTCTCATGCTACAAAGCAACAATAGCATTTTGCAGTTGAATAGCGTTCTTGAATATGCCTGGATGGTTTGCAACAATTCACAAAATAAAACTCTGGGCAAACAGGTAAGGAGGTAAAAACAGCATCTCTCCGCTTGATTTTCTCTCTCCGTAAAATAAAAATATGGCCTAGATCGCACAAACAAATCCATTGAGAACCAGAGCCCCTTTTGCGACTGGAGGCTGTGGCGTTCCCAGGCACAGAGTTTGCTGCTCTGCAGGAGGGAGGCCTCGCTGCGCGCGGCAGCAGCACCTCGCACGGTGCCCCGCAGCGTCGGGGCCGGGGAGCGCGAGCTGGGCACGCGGCCTCTGGCGTCTGCCAAGTGCTCCGCTAGCACTGAGGAGAGTAGAAGGTTGTCTCCACTGGGAAAGAGGGGTGAAGCAGGAGAAAAAACAGGGCTATAACATGCCATGAAATCAGCATCTCTATGGAGCCCATGGTTTTGCTGTCCCAGGCTCAGTGTTTCAGCAAGCATTTTGCAGCCCCTCCTGAAGGTCAGGACGGGGATGGCGTTAACCCACTCGTCTTCAGTCCTCACCAGTGTCGGAGCTGCATCTGTGCACGGTGATGGCCTGGCCTCTCAGCCTCGGTATCCTGAGGGGCTCACAGCACTGGAAGAAACACACCAAATTCCAGGAGGAATTTGGGAATTCGATGATCCCATGACAAGAACCACCCGCTAGATGGGATGCAGAGCTGTGCTAGCAAATGCCAGCTACCTTTTATCTCAGACAGTGAATCATCAACATATACGGCTAACACCTGGTCTCAGCTTGCACTTAGTTTTTTAAATTAAAACCGGCTTGTATCCCAGGCCTCAAAGAAGGGTCCCTAGCCTAAAAGCTTGTTTATTTTCCCCAGCTACCTGGAGTGGACCCAGCAGAACACAGGGAAACTCTAGACACAAACTTATCTAAATGTTGCCCTTTAGATCATCTCAGCCAGTATAACACCATCAGCATCGCTAGGCAGAGATTCAGTTTGCATGTAAAGGGCTGTCAATTGGCAAAGATTTGTATCACTGCACAAAATGTAAAGTTCAGTTGCAGCAGCAAAAGGAAAATTATTTTCCCCTCTCACAAACTCGAGGATTTTACTGTTTGCCCATTTATCTATTTTGGCAACAGCCCTGATGATAACACAGCATACAAGCCTATGCTCTGAAGAAATAAAACAAAAATCAGGATGTGATAAAGGAAACAAACAATAAAGTAGGGGCAGCAGGATAGCATCTAATATTTTTGCAACCAATCCTTTTGACACTTTCATGTACCGGGGTTAATTAATATTCTATATAGGCCTTCTAAAAGCTGAATACCTCTCAAGCGCTGAATTCAGGGGCCTGACCTTAGACTTTCTCAGAATGATTTTTAATGCAGTCTGTTATCAGCGAAACCCGTTTAAACACATGTCCCATCTGCCAGTACCCCATTTGCAAAAGAGCTTCTTATACTTGCAGACAGTCAAGCTTGTGCCTGCTTCCCTCGCCCCTCTGACTACCAGCTGTATGGTAATGAGCACAAACAGCTGAGAAATACTGCACAGTAACAAAGCTGGTACGACAGGGGCCCAGCAACGCTCCCACTCAATGAAGCAGTTGTAGCATGAATTTAGCAGATTAGCTATTGAACAGAGGTGGGGGAGGAAATGGAAAAAAATGTAAAGGGTCTGCACGGATAGCAAGAAAATGAAAGAGACCAAGGGGGCACAAACTACCACAGAAAAGCCTAAATTGTAAAGTACTTTTGTGGAGCCACACGAACCAATCCTTCAAACTTTCTAAGGCTTATTCCTTGTGCACTAATCATATGCTGAACGCTATTCTCATCATTTGCAAATTCAGTTAGTTTTTAAAGGAGACAACTTGTTAATGAAAGTTTTCCATTCATTAACAGATCCTGAGCTGTATCGGCTGGGGGCAGGGCATGACCTAGCATGGAGACACTCCTGCCTGCTTTGGCTTCCACAACCTGCAGCACGGGTGACCCACAAGCACCATATTACCCATCAGCTTTTTGTGTAACAGCCCTCTCAGCCTAACCATTTTTCTAGAGCAGTTTTTTAAGGTTGCTGACAGCTTCCAAGTGATTCTCAGGACACTGGCAAGCTTTTCAAGCCACGAGACCCTGAGGCGCTTGCTTGCAGACAGCTTGTGCAGGAGGGCACGCGCGTGGGGCGCCGCGATGGGCGCCCTCAACGTGCACCAGGGCAGCTGCTCACGCGAGCACCTCGCGGGCTGCACGGGCACGGCCGCGCTTGCAACTGCTCACATCTGCTCCGCACCTGCCGAAGAAGCCGCCGGCCGTGGTACGTAAAGCTGATGTGAAAATAACCCGTTTCTCCTCTCTCGCCCGTGTCTTCCGATGTGCGTACGTACTACTACTGCCCTGGGGCAACTGAAGCCCAAGCTTTCTAAGAAATATGCGGAAAGAGGGTGTATTCACACTCCCCAAACAAAGGCCTGTTATTTGAAACACAGCTTTTGTTTAAATTCCTAATTTGAAAGCCTTCCTGGTTTGGTCCATTGGCTTCCGAACATTTGTGACAATAAGAGTAGTAAGATGGGTTTCAAAAAATTAATCTATTAAGACATACTGAAATAAAACCACGATAGTTCCCTACTTCTCAAAGGAGGCAAGTGAAACGCACCGAAGTGTCATCATAAAGCAGCATCCAGAAAAGCACATCTCATCTTTTGGTCATTTTACATCCCTCTTATAGAGGGCTAAAAGGCACAGAAAAAAATTGTCCGTTACTGGTTTCTTTTAATGGTGATCTTAGAATAAGCAACAACAATAACAACAACAACAAATGAGAGAGAGACAGAAAACCATTTCCTTAGGCCAGAAAGAGCTTGTCATGCAACTACGCACAGCCACTCTGAGTGGCATTTTTATTGCTCAGGGCTAGCATAACCCAGTAATAACCCAGAAGTTCACTTGAAGTTTTTACCCAATTTCAAATGTAAATGCAGACTAAATCTACTAAAAACTACTAAGTAAGTTAAAAAAAATAGTACTTTCCTAGCATACACATTTCAAAATAGCTTTAAATATCTTGAAGGCTTCAGAAGTCATCAAAACACAAAACAAGTAACAGACTTTCTGAACATGCAGAGCTGAATAAAATATTAGGTGACAGACTTGTTAATTATAAAGCCACCTTTGGGATGAAATTTTTTGCTTTTCAGTCTAGCATTTAATATCAGTCATTAAAATCATCAGTGGTTCTCATAATACTTAAATATACTTAATATTCATCATAAATATCCCTTTGGTTCTTATATTTGAAGCTGTTCTCAGAATTCTGTTTAGTATGCACCTGGCTAAAAGCTGTTTGCTTTAAAATACTAAGTAACTACTATGAGAGAAGGTATAACAATTTTGTTCACTGAAGAACAGCTTGCCCACACAAAGCTTGGTTCTGTTCCTTCCAGATGCACACATTTCTTCAGTTAATGGCTACAGAGCGCTAGGAGAAGGATGCGAGTGCTACAGACACTAGTGTTTTATCTAGATGGCATTCATTACACTACTAACCCATGGTGTGTCTTGCTGGCTATCCTCAAAGGAGCCTGAGCTTCTCAATTTTTTATTCTTTTCCAAATTATGGTCCTGACCTACAAACTGGGACACAAAGGTATATTTAACAAACAGAAATAGCTCCCCTTGTTCTCCACGACTTAAAACTAAAAGACAGAAGATCTTGCATGTTTTATATGATTCATATACAATCTTCTGAGACTCAACTTTTTACTACTTAGATACAAAACTAGGCAATCACGGAAACGTATCCAATGTTGCACACCAAAACAGTAAAAGACTCAGAAAGGTAACACACCACGTGAGGACCAAACTTGCTACTGAAGCTGGCAGAGCTTTGTTTCACTCATTCCTGAAGTTCTGAGCTGCAAATCTTCATTACCAGGTTGCTTGGACAGGATACCACCCATACTAACCAGAACACCGTGACAAAAAAAAAAAGCCTAGAGTAAATGTTGACTGTGTTGACAAAATAGAAACACCAGAAGCAATCATCATTTCAGACCTCATATCCCAATATGATGATCCTATTTTCTGTGATAGAGGTTTCAAGAGATGCAGGTACATTGCACTGCAACTTGTTCTCCCTGTGTGAAGCATCTCCAGTAATTCACTTCTGCAGTCTCAAGGAATGCATACACTGGCTGCCATTGAGAAAAGATAACATCAAGGATACCTCAGTATCAACATTAAAATAAACAAAAACGAATCAAAGTTGCTTTGTCAATCAAAAATCAAACTGCCATTTGTCAGAATTTGCATATTTGCTGCACTTGCCTCTAGCATATAGAAACCTTCAAGCACCAGAAGTCTTGAGGTAGCACTTTCTTACAAACAACGTGCAGGAATAAAACAATGACTCATTTAAAACAAAGATGGTCCTAACTGTGTTGACATTTCTGGGCCATTTCTTTAGCTTAGAAGGATTAACATATTTCTTTTTAAAAATATATATACACACACACTAGGCAAAACAACAGAATCTTTTCTTCCACAACAGACTGAAATGATGAAAACATAGGAAGATTTATAAACAGCACTGCACTGCCCCTACATGTCAGCTACAGAAACAGCAGCATAAACTGCAAGGTGTGCAAGAAATAACTGAAAATGAACAAACTGACCACATTAAACTGTATTATTTCCTTAAATTATGCTTTAAACATATAAAACAGAGTTAGGAAGAGATTCAGAATACTATATCTTTGTTGTAGTGGAAAAAAAAATTAAAAATTCACAATAAAATCATACATGGATTTTTGCTTTGGATAACAGCATTAAACTAAACAACAGCCTGAAACTTTGTACTAGAATTTTTCTTCAGCAGGTGTCCCACATCACAACTTAAATTTCCTGAAAAGACTATACTATGAGACCTGTAAAAAAAAAAAAAAAAAAAAAAAAGTTCGCATGAATCCTCTCCCTACTCCACGTTTTCATTACTAATGATGTTAGCTTTGGATAACTTTGGTGCCAGTTTAATTTCTCAGGTTTTTTAAAAGCAAGAATGTAAATCAACTACAAAACAATGTATTAAAATCTATTTTCTAATGTAATTCTCTGTTTTTCTACCTTTTCAATGCAGAAGGGCTATTCAGTTTCAAACTGAATATTAATCCTGAGAATTCACAGGGTGTGCCAAACCAATCTTCAGCACACCGTTCTTTAAATAAAACACAGCAAGATTTTATGATTCTCTTCTAAGGAAAAATACGGGAATAACACAAGGTATTATTTTGCTTTATGTGCTACAGACATGTAGCAAGACGGAAACAGAGCAAGTTATTTTATATTTCATTAGCTGTGGCTCCTTTGCCTCCGAAAATGATTAGTATCCAAGAAAAGAAGGGGAGGAAAGCATAATAGGAGTAAATTTACTACATTAATAAACATATATTTCCTAAGTTTTATTAAAATTAATTTTATAGTCTGGCTGTGTGTATGAAAATATGCTACAGTTACCATTTATATCCAGGCCTCCTACAATAAATCTTTTGCTATTTTAGAAGTATAGTATTTGTTCATGTCAATTGGAGAAAATATGTATGTTCATACAATTTGCTCAGATAAACTATCTAATCTATTTTCATCTCGAAAATGACTTTTCTGCAGAAATCCATGGAATACATAAATAAATGCACTAATTTACTGTTCTAGCTCTTTTCAATTAAGATTTCAATACCAGAAAAAGAAGGAGCTCAGCTATTTTTTTTTATCATCTGATCCCTGCAGAAAAGGCTACTACAGTAATGTGGGCATTACCTCTTTTTCCTAGCTCCCTCTCCAGGCAGGACAAGGATGTGAAATCTTCCTTACCCCATTCATGATATGATAAATTGGCGTGCAAGGATACCTCACAAAGGATAAGGACCTCATCAAGCTTCATTGAGATAAGAAATCATATTTTTCCATTATGAAAACAAAATGGATACACCACGTGACAATTATATTGAACCATTATATCGCAGAGCAGCAAGAAAAAAAAAAAAAGCAGCACCGCAAATTGGAACAGCAAAAAATGCAATTCTTTAAGTTTATAAAGTTTATCCTCAAAATATTTAATGTTTTATAAGTGTTCATTGGTATTTAAAATGAACATAGCCTTAAGTAGACGATGTGCCCTAACAAATCTCTTTTGCTCATGAAACAGCCTAAAGCTGTATTGTGCATTAGATTGGTAGAGCAGCTCTTTAAATAAGTCAGATACTTAAGTTCTTCCTTTCATGTGCATGCTATTAAATCCATGGGACATTTTATACATGCAATAATTCACAAGAACATCAGAAGGGATGGGTTAGGCCACCAACCCGTCTGGATTAACAGAATCAAATTATAATTTAACTTCCATTATAGAGACTAACACACGAGGTTTGTCAGAATATGCAAGACACCTGTATGCAAGCAGAAATTTAACAAGGAAGAAACAAAGGAGAAAAAAAAGAAAAAAGTAGTTTGGATTGTCATCAGTATGAGAAAGGGTAAAAATTGATATAAAATTTTATGTATTTTGGAAAACTGCATTGAAACAGGTTTCAAGCTTCTCGTGTAATTCGTATGCTTCAAAATAAGGGTATCAAGAACACTTCAAGGCATGCAGATCGCCTCTCTGAGCTTCCAGCCCCGTGCTGAACACTGCCCATCACCACATGATCATTACTGTGGCTCAGGGCACACCTACCTGCACTGCCGATTTAAGAATGCAGTTTACAAGAACTTCTTACGCTGCTCCTCAACCCAGGTCAGGACAGGGTAACCCTCACTAATGAATTGATACAAAAAATCATTTCTAAACATGAAGATCATAAGTAAGGGTATGCTAGAGAAGAGCAAAAATCTTTTTTTCCATAACCACAGTGATAATATCTGAAGGATTCTCTACTAACAAAATGAAAACTAAATTCAAGCTTTCTCTTCTGACCACATGTAAATAGGAAAGAGGGGAGTTAGGGGAGTTGTTTTATAATAAATCTTGACAAACGGCTGTTAAAGCCCTTTTTTTTTTTTTTTTTTAAGCCTAGGAGTGTCAATGACCGTAATATAATAGATCTTCCTCTTAAAAGAAAGATCTTTAGCTTTGAAGTGAAGGTTGCATTCACAGGAACTGCCACATTCTCTTCAGTTTTTTTTTTTCTTCAAAGTATCAGGTAGCTCCTCAGAACTTCAGTACCAGGTTAATTGAAAGGCTTTTGATTTGAGGTTATATTGCTATCATACTGGGGGCACCTAGAGGTAAAATCACTGTAACTGCAATTAATCAAGCTTTGATTCTACAGAAGAGACATAAGGAAAGAAACTATTGTACAGGTCAGCTGGCCCACACCCAAATGTAACACTTTTGTATGGGTTTGTTTGGGTCTTTTTTTTATGTAATAGCTGGACGCTCAGGTAAATCCTGATACATTTTTTCCTGCTCGCTGTACGATCTACAACACCACTCTTTGAAGTGGTGCAGTCTTCCTGCCAACTGGAACTGCTATAATCAGGAGTACTAGAAAATACTTTAGCACCTTGTACCACTGTGGATGGGAAAAAAAAATTACTGACATACACACACAGACAGTCAAACTTTTAGCAGATCAGCTCTGGTTGCTTGGCACTATAACCACTCATTTTCTGCTCTGCCTTTTATCTGTCTCGCTTTCTGTAACTGTTTCACTCACGGTCACTAAAGCAGTGTTTTCTCTACGACACCAGCCCCAGACTGGCGCGGCAATGCCTACCTGTCCCCCCTCCTGTGATAACGACAACATTGCTGAACAGTATTGGAAGCATCCATCAGAGAAGCAGGAAATGCTGTGTCCCTTCAAGCCACCTTTGCAAAGATCCTAATCATTGCCCAAGAGCACACAGAGCTCAAGTTGCATCTGGAGATAAGCTGAATCACTCACAACTTCCATTTAAAACAGTCTATCAAAAGCCTCCCTCCACTTTTAAGTCTGCTTTTAGGTGAGAATCAGACAAGGGGATATTTTTTATTTCTTATAAAAATAAAGATGGCAATAAATCTGTTTGTGATTGAAAGTGCAAACATTCATAAAAATAAATGAAAAGATGATAAGCATTATTTAAACACTGTAATGATTTTCAAGTAACTAATGAAATTTATTTTCAAAGCAGTGCCCCCCAATTCTGTTTTCTCTATGCAGTAGTATTTCATCCTCTTGTGCCTTTCCCTTCTGCTACACTTCTGCCTGAAAACACTCATCTTACCCAAAATTTTGATCTGCTGCTTTCAGCTTGGCTGCTTACCAAAGTCAGAAGAAAACACATACTTTCAGAACAATTGCATTCTTTTCCCTATTCTAAATTAAAGACAAGCGAAACAAAACAATGTGAAATTACCACAGAGGTTCATTTCCATTATCTTTTTTGTCACTCTTGATTAGGAAATACACAAAATTTTACTTAAAACCACATAGTAAAATATGACCAAGATTACCATTTAAGAACCTTTGTCACTAAGAAAGCTGCTCTGATGCTACAACTGAACTTTAAGTCCACAAAAACAAATGCACTCATGGAACCTCATCAGTTTGGAAGCTGACAGAAGAGAAAAGTAGAAAGGATAATGGTATCTCCTAGGCATCTCCTCTCCCACTGCAAAATGTATTACTCCTAATGGAATTAGGAGAGGATGGGTTTTGCATGTTTGTTTTAGGCACAAGTCTAGGTGCCTTGGAGGACTGGGATGGAGTTTTTCTTCTGAAAGTCAGAACAAGCATCCAGTTTAGGATTTTTTTTTCCTATACTATTTCAGAGACCTCCAACCTTTAAGCTGTCCCAACCTGACACGCAGCTAGCATTCACCACAAACATTTATTTCCATGTTGGTCTGATTTAGAAATGGAGTTCAGAAATGGCTTTAAAAATGGCACCAGGCTTCCCATATTTTATACAGGAAAGAAATGACTCCACATTTCCCAAGTCAATCAAGGGCTGACAGGGGATCTTTGCAGCAGCTGTTTGCAAAGCGCAGGGAGCATTGCAGGCTCATCCATGAGCCGGAAGAAACAAGAAAAGACCTAAGGCAAAATTAAGTTAGCTTCCGGATTTGTTTATAAACCTGCTGCTTAGAATTGCAACTTGGTTCTTGTGTTCTCTGTGCTGAAGATAAGCTGGGAGGCTTTTCTGGTTTGTCTTCTTTTTTATGGGTGAGGGAGAAAAGGCATGGACTGCCTTATTTGTAACACATTAAAAGAAATATATGTGATGTTTCTCCCATTTATTATTTTTGCTGTTAAAAATGGAAGTCTTTTTTATACTGAAAAAAAATCTGACCACTTTAAAGCTAAAATAAAACATAATGCGAAAGAAATATGAAAAGGGAAAAAGATAAGGTTTGTTCTGCTAGAATAATAATAGCAACTAATTTAAGAGTTAGTCTGTTTATAAAAACTCTCAATGAAGATAGAATGAAAATGGCCTAGAAAAATATTTGTGTTTGATACAGATTTTGCTATGTCTTCAACAAATACATCGAAGGCCAAAGTCTTGGCGTTGGTGTTACTTACTAGCAAAGAGTTGAAAGAAAATCTTAAAACCCCCACTGAAAGAACAGCTCTGAGCAGTGCCTGTATCTTTGTGTGTATTATGTATTATTAATATTAGATATAATATCAGATGCTATGACTCCCCGACTCTGAACAGAATAAGCAATTAGCTTAAGTATTGCATGTAACTAAATGAAAAGTATATACTGTACCTTAAAAATAGACCACGAAGCTTACAAGTATTGTCAAAAAATTCGGAAGCTCAGAAAGGTTTTTAGCATATTTATAAGTAGCAATTGACATTCTTTTAGAAATACAAAGATTGCTGCATATATTAGGTTTTTAATAGGGCTCACTTTTTGATCCTTGTCATTACACGCTTTGGAACGCCACATGCAGTATCTGACGCTTATTCTTCAAAGGCATGTACATTTGTAGATCCTCTTTACTCAAATATATACTGATCTTTTGCTTCTTGAGAAAAAATACTTGCTGATAACGGCAATTTAAAGATTACAATAAAATAGATGCACAGTAGATTCCTAAGGTACAACACAGAGAACTCAAATCCACATTTGGAAAACAAACATGGATTTGCTCAGCTGTTTTTATTTCGTTGGTTACCTTGTAGTGGTAAGCCTTTCTGCCTTTACTATCCTACATTTTATGTATTTTAAAAAGTGAACTTGGAAACTACTCTAAATAAATTCTGTTGCTACCATAAAGTCTCTTATGAATCCGAATGTTTGCATTTATTTCCTTTTCCCTCCTCTTTCTCTTCTCTCCAAAATTTGTCTTTCGGTAAGCTCAAAACGACCACACATCAGTTTTCAACTTCTTAGTCCAAGAGTCCACAGAACATAAATTCTCCATATGTCCACACACCAAAAGATAACACATTTCTCAAAACTCTATGAGGGACTTGAAACTCCTAATATAGAAAGATCAAAGTTTCAGAACTTATGCTATATTAAAGATAGAAAAACACATCAAGAGCAAAGCTGGGCCATGTGCCACCTCACAGCAAAGGATGTTTCACATGAAAAAAAACAATGACCTTATTTCACAGTTCTGAGGACCAAAACAAAAAAGCGTTGGAACAGCTCTAAAATATAGAAAATCTGAAATTAAAATGATAAAAAGACAGTGGAAAATAGTTTAAGAGTCATTTAAAATTACTTCTTGGTATACTATGTTTCTCAATAACTGCTTTGCATTTTACACCACTGAGATTTGACTTCTGTGTCCATGGAAGTACATACAAAGTGAAAAGAATTACACTTTCTTCTGCAGATATAAATATACAAACACTTATATTGAACATTATACATATACACAGTCACTTATTAAGCTATGTAAAACTGCAAATATTTTGGCATGTAAGTGAAAAAAATTACAGTTCCCTCCACCGAGAAGGCAGGTTTTTTTTGTTGTTGTTTGTTTGTTTGTTTTGGTAATATAGTTCATGGTTTAAATAGGGTAAATATAAACTACAAATCTACAAATCTTAAGATCAATAGGAAAATACCAGACCCCACATCGGACTATTAAATAATATGCTGGAGTTTTGATACCAACAAATATATGCAAAAGACAGATAACGCTAAGAGTGAGAAACCGCCCTGTGCCACGTGCTCTAGGTGACCCTGTGTGTGCAGGGGATTGGACTAGATGATCCCTAGAGGTCCCTTCCAACTTTAAGGATTCTATGATTCTATGGCTCTTGAAAGATGAGTTTTATTGGACTTGCAGTAACTATTATGCCCAGGTAACAGGGTCTGAATAACCTCAGAAGAAATAATTGTCTACTGAAGCCCAAAGAATATGCTGACCATTTTTATCACTTATAAATTCCTGTAGGTTTTATGTGTCCAATGCAAGGAGGTGCCAATGCTACTTACGCACACTTGCCTCTCCCCACCGTCAAATTTTCAGGGATTTCCCTGAAGATATCTTTCCCTCTCCACACAGCAGGAAGAACAAGTCACTTTTACTAAAATATCTGTCTATCTAAACAGACAAAAGTAAGGCTGGACCAGCTAAAAGTGGTCACAAACACACACACACATGCCATATTCATTTGTACGCCCAAATTAAAATGGGGCAACATTTCAGAAGAGAAAACTATTTCCTCTTGATCCTCTCAGAAGTTTGGATGCCTTCCCAGAAATCTCAAGTCTGGCTCAGAGCTTAGTCCTGTATAAGACAGCTGCATTCATTTTCTGTAAGGTGCCAAAACGAGCATACATCTGGATAAAATGGTTCATAGGAAGGCACCGTGTGAACCAAGGACGACAGAGTGAGTAGAGGCAAAAAATGAGTTGGTGTCATGCACGGGAAGCAGAAGGATCAGGCACTCAAAACAAATTACACGCAGGAAGGCAGCCCAATATTCAGGCCATTTGGCAAGTTGGCTGCAGCGATGCCAGCAGCCCTAGTGCAAGCCCACAGGCACTAACACAGCTTGGGAGTGGGTGCTTCAAGCTGCCTCCTCCTCTCTGGGGAACTGAGGGCTGCAGTCACCAAGGGCCTTCCCCAAGACGAGCGGCATTGGTGTGACAAGGAACAGGAAGAGGGAAGAAATGAGAAGAAACTTACAAGTTTATCTGGCATTTAAACAGAATGGTTCCAGTAAAATTATAACTAAAACTTCTTATATATATCAATTTGCCTATTGGATTCTTTTTCTTTTCAAATTCTACATGAGAATGTTTCTTACAGTAAAATAAGTCAGTTAAGTATGTCCTTTTTATGCATTATGTCCTTTTTATTTCTCTACCACATTTTCCAGGGGGTTATTTCTTAAAGCAAATGAACATGAAACAAATATAATTTTGCGTTTTAAAGCCACAAAGCTACATGTGACTTGGCAACTGACCAAAACACTGTGTTAATATTATAACCCATTTCTTTTTTAAAATAAAGAGGTACTGTTATGGACATATATCCTTAATTACTCTGGGAATTAACTTCAGTCCGTAGCTTGGAGACATATTAATTGCAATTAGTGTCAAAATAACCCCAATATATAATGATATTTCAAACATGATTAAGAATTTCTGTCAGAAGCAATCTGATGCAATTAGATGAACCTTAGTCACAAATGGCACTGATGCAAAAGATCCTGTCATAGGCTAAAAGGATGACGGAGCCCCACTTTAATTTGTACGATTAGTTTTTTGCCATGTACAGTGTCTCTGTTAGATAATCCAACTTATTTCTTGTACCAAAGTGAGGGTGAACTGCAAATAAGTGCCAAAGTTACATGTTTAACACATGAGACAAACAGAAGATTGTCATAAATTAAAACAAATCCATTTCACCTACAATAAAAAGGTGCCCAAGCATTTACTCTAGAAAATGTTCAAGGTAAGAGAGTGACACCAACTCTGACTCCTGACAGAGTTCTGTCTAGAGATAAGAAGAAGAGAGCAAGAAGTGAAAAGTGATTTACATGTAATGTTTTAATACTTAAATTATTATATTTAAACTTAAAAAAACCTGCTGTATTTCTTCAACTTCATGGTTTATCTGCTTTAATTAAGAACTATTAGGCTAGCAAGTACAGATAATTCCTTTTTTTCATTAAAGGAGGCGTGTGGGCAGGAAGGGCTTACCAGAACTGCATGCTGCGCAAGCAGCGAGCAAAGGACAGGAACAGTGTGGGTGTAGACAGGCAGGAAAGAAGAGATATGCTGCAGGAAAACTATGCTGACAGAACAGGCACTAGACAGCCGAGGACTTGTTTGATAGCTTGGTAGCTAGACAGGATTTGGAGGTAGAGAGGGAAGACATGGGGGAGACTGAGGTCATGAAGGAAGAAGCAAGAATTTGATCTGAAATTCCACTGACAACGAACCACAGGAAAAATGTGAGATGGCATGTAGCAGTGCTATAGCAAATATGTTAAAATTGCAAACATTCTTGCCAGCTGCTGCTGTTATCATGAGAAGCAATCTTGCATAGGGTTTATTAATAGCAGTGTGCTTTGGAAAAGACGGCCATTTGGACTTGCAGAACACTATCACGCGGATTCACTTTGAGCTACAAAATCTAAACTGTTTAAGTGGATTAGTAAGTATACCTAAATACAGGAAAGTAGGAAAAATGGGACTAACACCACAAAGAAAGTGCTTTTGTAGCATCTGTTCTGCCATTCTTTTGCAATTTTTGGACAGATATATCCTGGTAGGAGAGTATCCTTAGGAAGAGATCAGTACAGCACTACACATGGAACACTGATCCATAGTCCAGAGAAACAATTTTCTGTTTCTACCCTGGTTTTGCCTTACGTCCTTCATCCCTGTAAGGGGTAAGCTTTCTGCACAGAGACATTTTTGTGCTTCTGGGATATTATTATTATATCAATAGTAAAACTTTCTTAAAAACAGCAAGCTTTTAAAACCCATCTATATATACATACTTACGAACATCTAAATTATGAGGAAAGATCCCATGTAATACCAGCTAAAAGCAGTAGGTTGGAACCCATCATCTTCAATACAGGCTATCTGAAATACATACTGACTACAGAAAAGAAGGTCAACTGCAATTTTAACAGTTCCAGAGAAAGGCAGATATATTACAACAGGCTGAAATTTGCTCATATTTAAATATTACAGATGTCTAAAGATAAGACTTTCACCTACATAAGTCTTTTGTTTCTTTTTTTGCCACTAACAAAATTCTCTCTACTATTGTCCACATGAAAAGCAGAGTGTGTATAAGCCTAAAGTATCTAAACCAGCAGTAAGATACCGAAAGATGCACAAATTACTGATTATAGCATAATATGGCAAAGATAGTAAATGTATTATTATACTGTTCTTTCTCATAAAATGAATATATTGCCCTAGCTCACAAAGAAAAGTTTAATTGCATTTATTAAGTAGTATGAGTTCCTTTGATACTAAATATATAAGGATCTAAGGAAGCCTTTCTATACAGAGATGACCGATGAAGAAGGAACATATATTGAATAACATATTCAGATTTTCTGTATCAACTGAGCATTTACACATTTTAACCCCTTCTTATCTCCTCCCTTTTAAGTTGTTTTTGGGTCAGCAGATCATTATAGTCTTGCAAAATATTAGAATGTCATCTGTAAAACAAGTGCTAAACATTTTTTTTAATCAAGGACAGAAAAAAGAGGAGGGAATAAATTAGAGACAATTTAGCCTAATTGTTATTTGGTTCTAAATTTTAAAAATGCTTTTACAGTCCTCTATCAAGTGATTTCCACATTTTCTTCTGACAAGACAGGTGGCCCTTGGATGGATGTCTGCCTTTTTCTGGATGGTTGTTGTAAAGGGCTGAAAAACTTTCCTTAGTACTTTTTTTTCTCTCCTCCTTTCTCATATGTACGTCTTATTATGTTTTCTTGTTATTTTAGATGTTATAGTAGCAGCATTAAATATTTTAGGCAAGAGTTTACCCACACAGCTTGGAAGAAAATTGCAGGTTGGGCAAGGAAGCAGGGAATGAAGCGGACACCTTGTTCTGCAGAGTGGAACTGCCGAGATCTGCAAAACCTTCCTTGGCCGAGAGCCACGGCTCGTCCCTGAGGGACAGGGCTCCCCTGCGCTCGCCAGTGCGGCTCACGGGGCGGTCCAGGACAACAGTCCTGCTCAGCTGCAGGGTGCCCCAGCTCGGGGAAGCTGCACCTCAGACCCCACAAAATACTGGAACAAAGATCACCAGTTCAAACCGATTTGCTGCCCTCTTGGTGCTGCCTTGTGTTACGGGGCGGCCTTGACCCCGTCAAGCGCCCCTTCCCCACAGAAGAGCCTTTCCTCAAGCCTGACGCAGCGCCGTCCAGGGACAGCTTCATTTGCTGTCGAAGGACGGAAAGTGTTTACCAAATGACACAAGGGACTGCAAGAAGAGAAAAATAATTGTGGTTAAGGCAAATGGGCTTCAAAGCGTGGAGAGAGGTGCTTCATTTCACGCTTCCCAAGCTCCCCTCGGGTAGGGTGGGACAAGCAGCGCCAAAGCTGGCAGGTCAGTCCGTGGTGGTGCTGCCATGTCCCGCTCTGCCTCTGCTTTGCCAGAGGCCACAGGCTCCGGGGATGGAGATGGCAAAGCAGGCGATAACCCAGGTGGAAGCCAAGCAAATAAAGAGCTTTCACAAAGTCAATCTAGCATGTTTAAACAGTTCAACTTTGGTAACAACAGCATTTTCTAAAAACACCTAAATAACTGGGCATAAAGGCATCAAATCGCTCAGGCAGGCTTAAATCTGACACTTCCTAAATCCAAGTGGTTTGGCTTCACAGGCTTTGCAACACGCTTTTAGCATGTGTGCAAGCGTATCAGGCTGGAATAGAACAACCTCTTTCGTTGTATGGCAGACGGAAGCTTTACAGCCATCAAAAACACAAAGAAAAACATTTAGGTAGCATTAAACATAAACGAGTTCCTTGCTGCAGTTTTTATCTCGCCCAGAAACAGCAGAATTTAAATATACAAGCAATTCACAAAGACTCATTACAGAGACCAGGGATCAATTAATATCCTAGGGGGTGGGCAGAATAACAAAAAATAGCCTGTGCGCTATGGCATACTGGCAACTTTTGTAGACAAGCTGTCAGATGGTCCAGGTATTTTTGACCCTGCTCCAGTGCAGCAGGTTGGCCTGAATCTGCACCACTTGCTTAGTGATGTTCTCTTTGGAAAGAGAAAATAAGTAGCATATTGCCTTTCATCAAGGCTGTCACCTCGCGCAGGATGTGCAAAGAGATGAAAGGTGCAGGAAGGCAACACAGTGCAGTGGCGATGCTGAAGATCCTCAGAGATCTGTATTTCTATATGAGATTCGAGTCTCATGCCAAAAGCCTTTCAAAAAAAAAGCTCAAAAAATAAAAAAATACTGTAAACTATAGGGTCAACAGAATGAAAAGCAAAATCTCAGCAAGGCCAGCTTTACTGAGACTATTTTGATATCCAGAGTAATGGGCACGGTCCCTAATAGGGAAGGAGCATAAGCACAAAAACACATTTCCTCTCATTTGCTTCATGTAGACATTGACTCATCAGTCTGTGGACTACACTCCATTAGAGTAACAGCTAAATCATCTTTAAAAGGATATAATTTGTGACACCGCCTGAAGAAGCGTCTTGCCTCTTGTGGCCAAAATGCAAGTTCCAAAATAAAATAAAATAAAATAAAACCTGGAACGAGAAAGTCTCCTGAATATATGCATATAGGAGCGCTCTTATCTGTCTGGTAACACTCTAATTCCCCACAATTTTCTTAAAATTAAAATAAAAAACATATATACATATACATATATACACATTTTTTCTTTATGCTGTTGTGACAGTTTCTTGCTACCAAGTGATAATGAATTGGGGGTAGGGAATGGGAGAAGGGGTAATTTCTCCTTTTGGGGTTTAAGAGAAAAATATTTTGGTTCCTTCTCATTGCACTCGGAACCTGATCCAAAGACAGCTGAAATGCAGGGAGCTATTTTCCCCAGTTAGGATTGGAGGAAATATCATTTCAGAGGAGCCTGGACTGTTTTCTGGTCCATTAAATAACTTCTTACTGTCATCTATCAAATTATGTGCTGAAAATATATGATTTGTTGCAGAAAAACGAGGCTTACATTTTCCTGAGGATCAGGAGGTACTAAGTGGTTCAACTGCCACCACAAGCAGGTAGATTTGACTGCTCAAAACACATTTTGAGTTTTTTAACACAGAGATGAAAGGATAAGGAAACAAGTTCAATTAAGCAAAGTTTGTGCATATGACACATTAATAATGGAAATAATTACAGCCGGAAATGGCCAGAGGGAGGAAAAGGAAGCACAGGGCCATGTGGAGCACCCTAGTTTGGTAGCAAGCTATTTCACATGCAATGTGCAAACAGTGGATACTCTTTAAAAATTAAAAATACAGATAGATATACAAATCAATGCTTACATGTCTATCCGGTGTTCAGCAGATGCTCAAATACATCCTACAGAGGGAATCATTTTACAAATCAAGAGCTGACAATCTGCAGTTCTCCATTGCAGATTGGGCACATTTCAGGTGAGACCTGCATCCATAGGGTGCAACTATTCTCACAAAAAGGTACAGCAAAATAATTAGCTGTTTCTGAAAGTACAGGCATTGGAACAGATACACTTATTACCCCAGCTTTTCTAGCTTAGAATACCACAGTGTGTATGTTAAAACCATGCTTTACAACAACTCAGTGCTACTTCAACCCCCTTGAAATAGAGGAATGTTGCAAGCACACAGTTATTGTCACAAATGCTTCAGCTCATTATCACTTCTTAAAAACATGTATCTAAAACACGGAAAACATGCAACAAGTAAAAGCAGTAAATACTGACATTTTTAATACCATGGAAAACTAAAGAGGAAATAATTCATTTTTAATATAACTTTTGAAATAGGTGAGAATTAGAAGAGCTTAGGAAGAAAAAAATGCTTCTTCTGTTAGAAGTTTAAGAGCAATCAAAGACAAGAATCACACTGTTCACTTAGAGTACAATTTTTAGTGATCTGAAGGTATTCCCTGTGACATAAAATACAGCACTTACTTTCTGCACACACATAACACGCATGACTATCTCATAAGTATGTTCAGTGATCAGCTGCAGCTAAATCGCACTGAATAGCTAAAAGATATATGATACCTGAAACGTGAACTAAAAGACTTCATTGCTTCTTCCTACTATATAGCAAAAATCTACATCCATGTCTACAAAAAAATACGTTAACGGTTAAAAAGAGGACCACAGTTGCAGCTATGTTCAACAATACAGCAATAATTTAGGTAACTTTTGAAAATTCATACATTTATTTTGTAGAAGAATATTTTTAGAACTACATACTACAGTATGCTGAACAGTTCAGCATACTGAACTCAGTTCAGTGCTGAATAAAGAATGCAAAGTAATACTATTTTTAACTCAATTCCGATTAGTAGAATTGCAGACACAAGTGTTTTAACTACACGAGGAAACTGAGGAAACACATAAGGGCAAACTATTAAGTCTTGTGACCATTTATAGTACACTACTTGATAGAAGCTGAATATAACCAATGCAGAGGATGCAGAAGCTATGAATCGCCAGCTCTCACAGCGGAAGTATTTTTACTCCCAAGGATCACAGGACACATTTTAAAGATGTTTTGTTTGGCTTAATGTACAATTAAGGAGGTGAAGAAATGAGTTCAAACCAGGAGAAGGCCGAAATCTTCGGTCATGTCACTGTTTGAATGGCATAACGGTACATTTGCCATGAAAAAAAAGAAGTGTTAGGATTACAAAGCATATGAAGATTAGGTCTGGATATTAAATACTAAATCATAATATCATAGAATGCCTAAGGTTGGAAGGGACCTTTTAACGTAACAAGTAGGATTTAAGAAAGAAACAAACAAAAAAGTTGCACATCAGAGAAGACTATTTCTACCAGACATTTTTTACAAACAAAACAAAACAAAAACAAACCCCACCACTTTTCTGGTTCCTAGTTAATAAAACAACAAGCTTGTGTAATGAAAGTATTGAACCTCTGATCTACTGATACCAAAAAAATATTTTTTTTTAATAAGAAAATAGAAACAAGAGAAAATTTTAGAATACTGTGGAGTTTCTTGTTTTTTGGTGGAAAACCCTTTTCTTTTGCCACATACAGGTTTAGGACAGTTCAAGGTGAAAAATCAGCATTTTATTTTACAATCTAATTCAAGAGACTCCCAATATGCACAACACTCCAGGACATGTTTGGCTACCAAACAGTTTGGAAACGGGCTGTGTGGACAAAAGGGACGCGGCGGCTGCAACGCAGCGCACGCAGGCACGTTCCCTGGGAAGGCGCCCGACATGGCGGCGCCTCGGAGCTGCGCGCAGGCCTCAAGCGTGCCGCGAGGCACCACGGCCAAGGCAGAGCTCGGGCCGCTCTCCACGGCCACTATTCTGAGAATTACTGCTTTGTAAGACACGCGATAATTAGGTAAGTTAACAATACTTTAGCTGGTAACATAGATTTCACTATTGTTTTCTAGCTTGGTCCTAATGGTAAAAATAAAAGCAGATGTTGAGTACTTCGTGGAACCCTACTAGATCTAAAACGTCTGTCATGAAACTGATGGCTTCAACATGATTTAGGACAGGACAAGTGAGCGATACAGTGTCTGTCTGCTTTGGAACAACGGAATCTCTTAGGAGAGATACATTTAAACTGATTTTTCATACATTTTGTGGTGCCCCAGAATGGATTTCTCACTACAGTGAAACATTAGCATTGAAGTTCTGACAACATAATGTGTTAATATAGCCATTACTTTTAGAAAACACATACATCTCCACTGAATTTAAACACTTTCTTCTTCCTCCAGTTTACATACTGTGCAAGCCCATAAAACTAAAACTATCTTCACACAAATTTCAAATGCGTATTTTCAAAAAAACAGCTCTCGAATCATACCTAAAATTTGAAAGCATACCTGTTAAAGAGTTATTTTATCGGTTTCAACATTACAAAACATTCCTATTCACTGTCCAGGGAACACCCATGTATAATTGTAAATTTCTGTAAAGAATTATTTTTCTGAAATGTAGATGGTCCACTATAAAACACAGGCATAAGCACATTCCTATTTTTACATTTCTTCAGATTGGTATCATTTTGCTAGCTTTCAATGCATGCCATAGGTTTTATATAGTAGAAATATTCTCACACCGACATTGAAAGCAACAAAGTTTAAAAAAAAAAAATTCAACAAGATTTCAAGGGTAATCTTGTCAAAATTGTGATCTAACTGCATGTAAATTTAATAAAAAGAAGAAAAATTCTTTTGACATTTGAAAACAGCTAGTGCATTTACAAAAGATAAGGCAGATTTTTAAAACCTGACATTAACAAATGGAAGAAATTTTTGTTCAGTAGAAATAGAAAACTCAATATAGTTTGGAGAAAATTCATTACAAAAAGTAATACATTTATTTATAATTTAATTGCCAAGAAGTGTTTCAAGGAGTAATACAGAAAGGAAGAGAATCATTTATATGTTGGCTTGAAGATATTTACCTTTTATTGAAAATTGTATGACCTAAAGAGAACAAATTTTTAAAGACCGCTTTTTAAACTCATATCAGATTTTAAGAGCAACTTTACTCGCATAGTTACTGACGCTGTAGTATAAGACCTGTGGTAGTTTGTCAGGCTAGGATTGTCTATATATAAACTATATCTCAACCTCCACATAGTAACATGCTATTTTTATTTTCTGTAACAGCAAAAATGTTGTCTCCATTATCGAGAGTTACAAAAGTACTAAAATTAAGGTTTAAGAAGGTTTACTAAGCACATTCAAATATTAAACAGCTTTAAGATCTCTGAATTCTCTACTTTAGTACCCAACAAGACACATGTGCCAATACAATTCTTAACTACCTTCAAAAGATTTCAATTCCAAATTATTTACAGCCGCTAAAACGGTGAACAAAAGCTAAACATACACATATGGATGTGCCTCCCTTTGCGCAGCATTTGTGTGGTTAACGATTACAAAAGACTCTTTGGCATGTCTCTAAACAAGTAATACCTAAGACAACATGTGCTAATTTTAATTAATCTGATGTACAAGTATTATGGATATAAATGACCGAAGGGCTACTCAGTGGCACCCCGAGGCAACATGCAATACAGATACAAGCATTTCCTCGTGGAATGAACGCACTATGACAAAGCACTCAACTGCAAGCCTAATACCAAAATTCAGATTTTTAAGAATTTTATGCTTACCCGCCTGCGGCAGAAGGGCAAACCCTGGGCAATGATGCTGATGCTGAATATCTTCATAACGGTTTGGTGTGGTAGAGGTTCTTTGGCGCTTTTGAGATCAACAGGAACCAAGCCATGGTTTATGGCAGTTTTCCCAGGCTTAGACATTTTACTGTTCTTACTTTGTCAAGTCTATTAACAATGCAAGAGCATTATTTAAAAAATAAAAAAAAATTGCTTTCAAAGTTGCATACTTTCTTTTAAAAATAGAGCTTGCAGGCTGGTACTGGAGCTGCCCACCGCTTGTTGCCTTTGTCTCTCAGCCTTTTCCTGCCAAGTGTCCTGACCTGTCTGCTGCTTCGTGAAGTGCGAGCTGTCCTAGTATAGCCAGGAATTAAAGTACTAATGGGAAGGCAGACTGCTCCTGCCACTCACACGGCTGGTGGACCTCCCCTGCAATGTCAGAAGAACCCTTCTCTGAAAAGGGATACGGACATTTAAAACGAACAAGAAAATCGTAACTGCCATGAGTTTTAATAGCCATAGGCACTTACACATGCACTTGACAAGAAGACATATATATATATATATATATGTATATATATATATTCTTTTTTAAACGAGTTGGAGTAGTTCTTGCAGAGAGAAAAAATGCAAATCTAATCCTCAAACTGCTAACACAGGGTCAATCCTACTGCTCTCCAGGCAAAGAGCTTTTCTAGAGTTTCAAGAAAAACTGACGACCAGTGACCAAAAACCTTACCAGTACTTCGCTATTTCTCATCCGTTGCCAACAGCAAAACAACGTCCAAAGTCAAATACCATGACTGAAAGTTAAAACTAAGCAAACAAAAAACCCCAAAGTACTTAGAAATGAGGATATTGATTCAAAAGAGCACACTATTAAGATGTTTTAGCTCCTCCTCCCAGTCCCTCCCAACTTCTGCCCAGGTGCCCTGAGACATGGCTGAGCTCCGCTCCTCTCCTCCAATGGGTCAAGCTCGCTCTCCGGGCTCCCTCCTGCCACAGGGAAGCAGCGCCGGGGGCCCTGGCTCCAGGCATGCCAGGGGAACGGAGTCATCCTCCCTGCTCTGGGCTTGGCATAAGTCTACCCCGGCTCAGCACCACAGGGAGGGGAAGGAGAAGAGCCTTCTCTGGAAAGCATGGGGAAAGAGAGTAAAGTCACCTTGAGTTTCTCAGCTAATTTTACTACCCACTCCCTTCCGCTGAAAATAAGGTCCTCTGAAGGCAGTGGGGAGACACCTGCCTTGGCAGCAAGCCTGGCCAACTGCCACCTTGCAGGAAGCGTGCAAGGGGAGAACGCAGGACGAGTTCTTATCCTCCCCTGCCCCGCCACAAGCTAAAACAGGAATATCTATGGCTCAAGTCATCTGTCATGGGCTTCATGCAATTTTAAATCATTTCCTGATCAAAACAGCTTTCCTACACTGCGGCTAGGTTCACACAATGCTTTTCAACCCATATACATGGATGCATTTCTTAAGAACATATTCAAATTTTGAAACTTCTGAGCAAAACTGAGCAGAAAGAGACAAAAGCCTGTGAATATCTTATGAAATTGCTGATAAAAGACCCAGAAAAACATCAAAACCCTTGTACGAACCAAGTCAGTACAGCCCAAAATGCAGTGAATTAATGACCACTAAGAAATTTTACAAGTCCCTTTATGCGCAGCCCAGCAAGGATAATTAACTGTATAACTGTGTAAGGGCAAAGGAGGATACACAGTAGCATGTTAATGCTTGAAGCATAACACTAAAGAAAGCGCTACAATGTGCTGGTATTATCATTTCCACTTGCCCCTTTGTTTGCCCTTCAGAAAGCCAAGCTGTAATCGCGTTTCACATACAAAAGGCCTCTCTCTACCAAACATTTGTTTGTTAAGTGCCTTTCACAAAAACAAAACCCGAAAAAGTACAAAATTCCCGAAAGCTTCATTCAGTGTGTGTTGATATATGTATAAGAGTAAGCATTTGCTTCTAACAGAACAATCTCCCAGATAAACAAAAATCGTCATTTCTTTACAAAAGCTACATATAGAGGCACTGTGACAGCATGCTGGGTAGTAGAGTATTTTCATGCACTTATATTTTTCTTTCTGATTGTTCCATTGAAATACCATTCTAAAGCACAATTTAGACATTTAAACAAATTTTCTTACCCTTGAAAGACTCTCTATTTTCCTCTTTGTATCTCATTCCACAAACTACAAAAAAAAAAGTTTATCATTATCCTGTATTTAATAGCATTTCCCACAGAACACACTCCACAGTGTCATTCTGCAGGTCCTTGTATTTTATACAACAAATACCTGGCTTTCACCTGGATAGAAGTCTTTGGAAAGGTGTCTTTGGATCTTAATGTCATTCAGGTGAGGAAACCTCATTAAAGTATATCACAAAGGAATAAACTATAGCCTTTTATTTCTACTTTGAAAGGCTAACGTCAAGAAGAGAGCAGGCAGGAAGACATATATTCCTGCTATATCATTAAAAAAAAGAGGCAACAAGTTCAATAAAGTTTTTCCGTTTTTGATGCATAAGTTACTAAAATGATCATTCACGAAGTTAGAAGTTTACCTAAATGGAAACTGTGTGTACAGTTTACAAATTAGTGTAATTTGAAATGACCATATACGAAATATGACCATATATATATATATATATATTTTTTTTTTAAAATAATATATACGGTATACGGCCATTCCAATTTCAGCAATTTTAATACTTCATCAGTAATAGACTATTTTATCTATTTTCAGTACATAAATGCCACAGGAACTTTTTTAAAAAGAAAAAAAAAACTTAGTTTGAAAAGATTATTGTTTCGATGTCAAATCTTTCTTTCGGGAATTGCACAATGTGGCAAATCATGCTATTTTAACCAAATATAAACATTATCAGTTGGTATCACAGATTTACGTGTTTATAGACTTTTTACCTTCTCTTATGCTAGCACATATTAAGCAAACTAAGGTGGAAAACAAGAACATGATTATTTCAGGATAGTTTTGTCTACATAGTTTTATGCACAACTGGGTATCTCACAGGAAAGCAATAAGGCATTCTCCAGGCACTACTCACATCTCAAATCTCCAGCCACAGATTATTCTCATACCTCTTATCAGACTAAGCTTTGATAATCAGCCTTTTTTCTTTCATAGCTTGAGAAAAAAGTGCCAACAATGTCAGTTATTCCTCAGCAACTTCCAAAACACTCACAAGCTTTTAAAGTAACTCCATAGGGATGCACAACTTGCTAATAAATAAATAAATAATCTTGTTTGCATTCAACATAGTTCACTTTATAAATGGACAAAGCCAAAGCAAAAGAAGGCTGTTTTGACACATGTGAAATTGTTGTGTCAACTTTCAGAGTTTACCAAGTCAATATGAAAAAGCTTCAAAAAAAAAAGCATCAAAAAATTACACTAGCAGACCGTTCATGTCAGCCCAGTTTTGCTCCTACAGATCCCTTTTTTCTTTAGTCTTAATAAAGGTTTTGTACTTCTTTCAGACAGTAGGTATTATTAATCAATCTTTCAGTAATGTGCAAAGGGCCCAAGCTGTGCTAGACAGCTATAAACATTTAAGAAGAGAAAGTCCTTTGCTTGAAAATCTGCACACACTAATTTAAGCAGTAAGTAGGAGTAATAGGAAGATGGAAATGGAGAGGTTGCCAAGAATATACTGCATATACTAAGTATCTATTATTTTTTATTTTTTACTTCTAACCTAAGCTCTAACTGTAAAACTTGAAGAACCACCTTGCATTTATCTTGAAAAGTTTTTTATTATTTATATATAAAATTGAGAACATGCAAGTTTGACAAATGAGAAGTTACAGAAGCTTGAGCTTTGATGCTCCGTTACATTTCTCCAACACTGTTCCTAAATAAACAGGATCTGTTTATTTAAGGCTGATCTCCAATAATGTTCAAGTGCCTGCCTGTCATTTTCGTCTGAAGACCATGTCAGAAAAATCAGATTACTTGACTTGGAGGCATAAAAGTGCCCCAAAATTCGTTTTTGAAAATCCTGGTTTGAGATTGTCATGTATTGTTAACTGCACATGTAAGATCCAGAGGACAACTGCTTTCTTTATTGACCAGTTCAGTGAAGAGACTCTATTACAAGTTAAATATAGGTAAGAAGCAATAAGCAATACGATTTTTTTCTCTTTATTTTCTAGTCTGATGTAGCTCAAAAGGAATCTTAACAAATCTTTTTAGGAATTGTTTACCAGAAAGCAATATATACATCATATAATAAAATAAGAGCTACATGGAAGGCTAAATTAAACATTTCCAAGTATAGGAAGATTAAAATGCAGAAAGCAGAACCCCAGATACTTTTCCTACAGCTCTTAACAGTGGTGAACAGCTGCCCTCAAACGGATAAAGCAGAGCACTACAACATGTTAGAAAGTCATCCCCTCAAATGAGTGTTCAGATATTAAGAGGAACGGAACAAAACATCTACTTGTTGATACATATTTGATAATACAGAATGAATTAGAATTTACATTATATACAAGCCTCTTATTCCTCTGATATTAAAATTGCTCCTGCCCATGGAGAGAAACCATGAGATCCATTCTGTCAGCATAGAAAACCAGTCTTCACTACACCAGTAACTATTCTCATACAGTGACAATGGTCACAAGTTTATTTATAAGAAGGTTGTTTTAATACTAGTCTAGGAATAGTTCCCAGAGGATATATCCAAGCAGCCTGCTTGGTACAGGTATGTGCATGAGCTCCAAGGAAACGAGGCAGTGCTGCACGAATCTAACTGCAGAGAAGGGGGCGCAAGGGGCACGTGAATGGGGACTGCACAGAAAAAACTGCCCTGCTTCGAAGAGTCTATCACACCCCAATTTACCGGTACAAAGTCTACACGCACAAGAACACAGAATGACACTTATCTCTGAAAAGGGTATGGAGATTATTAATTTTGACCTCTCAAAACCAGCATTTTCCCCAAAAGTCAATTTAAATAACACACAGAAAGGGTAAAACTACTAGTTGAACTTGCAGATTGATGGTTTTCTCTCTTTGTGAAGAAACAAACATAGATATGTTGTACACTAGCAGCAGAAAGAATGAAAATCAGATACAAGTCAGAACTTCACATCATTCAAATCGTGTTCAAGCCATACAAAGACTTCTCTAAGCCTTAAGCCTCTAAAACATTAGCAGATCTACAAAGAAAAGAGATACTTTTGAACACTAACCACGGGAGATTTTGTTTAAAGCTCATGCCTTATTCTAAGCTTTGACTAATGAATGGATCAAACGCCCACAAAACCTCCACACGTGATCAGAGCAAAAATCCAATTTCACATGGAGTCAACATTGACTATCCAATGCTGACTTTTCTCCTATGTCATTTCCACCTAATGAGAGAGTAAGGTAGAGCCCTAATCTGCTTTATTCCCCCCACCCAAGATGACATAACTTTTTGCATTGAAATGTAGATTACAAGAGATCAGATGACAAATTTGGAACAGTCTGAAATAAAGCACCAAGAGTGAAGAAATACAGACTCAGGATAGCGGAAGGGAAGCCAGGAGGCAATATGCAAACTCTTTACAGATGTGTATGCTTTTATTGTAAAAACAATCCATTTCAGGAATTTAAGTCTCCAAATCTCTAAATTTAAAAGCTTTATGATATCAATGCTCTCATGTCAGCTCTAGGCTATTTAATGTGTCACAGATCACTGAAGAGAGAGAAAATGGTGCAGTCTGTAAATTAATTTATTACACACTTAGAAAGCTACAAGCATTTAGGTTGCAGTGACAGACAGCTATTTTGTTCAAAAA
>NW_010584072.1:24920-64589 GCF_000705375.1 Tinamus guttatus | reverse complement strand
CTAGCACTTGTCAGACTCTTCTCTGAAATGACTCAAGTAATTAGGATACAGAAAACTCTCATTTTTGTTGTCGTTGCCGAGTTAATTTTCCGCCAGTTTAGCAAATTTAATTAGCTCAGAAAGCAGCCAGAAGCGTGACAAGGCAAGCACAAGATGAATAGCAAAAGTGTTTGGAAGCGAAGATTAACAGGACCTTCAACTTTTGGCAGAAATGAGCTAATAAATCACATTTTCTTGCTCAAGGACCCCTACACACGCAATAACGGTCCCACAGAAGTCAACAATAAAAACTTTCTAGATACCTCAACAAAGCCAGAATTTCAGTTCAAGAGAGAGACAGAAGGAACACGCAGCTGCAGCCTGAGACCTTACCCACAGTCACTGTGGTTCTAGGGCAAAGTTGTATTTGACAAAAGAGAGCACCCCTTGCAAGAGCTACCATTTTGTAAGGTCACATTTTAAGTGAAAAAAAGGTATAAAGAATGCTAAAAGGGAAGGTTCTGTTCACAGTCTAATAAAATTAAAATGTAGAATTTATAATAAATTGAATATTGTCAAGACTATACGGTGTCAATATTAATTATATTTTTGCATTATTAACACATAAGTGATGTCTAAGATGATTTAACTTAAGGTTTTTCAAATAATTCCTACCTTACTTAGGCAACCCTGCAAGAACACATAACCTGCACCAGCTACCTATACAATTAGGCTTTATTCCACAAGCCTCCTAACTTTATTTACTATACCATGGGTCGGTGTGGAGGCAGGGAGTTGACCATCTGTAAAGCATGTGTGTTCATTTCTTCATTGAACATTTCAGAAAGTATTTCAGGTATGTAACAGAAATCCAGCTGCATCATACTGTATTTTACAAATATTCCAGAAATGTCTGCCCAGTCCTCATTGGCTAGAATACGATTTCTTCGATAAGTAAGTTTAACTTTTTGGTCTAGTCAAAGTTGCACCAGCTGTTTAAAAGAATTGGTACAGCTGCTGTTCAGGAATTAATTTGCTGACCACTTATTTATGCTGCTGTTGCACCTTTAAATAAAGCTGAGACAAGACTTAAGACCACAACAACAGGTAGAGGAATCTTGCAATATTTAACACTGGATCAAAATGCAAGTCAAATTCCCAAATGAGGATGAGATGGGGGAAGAGGAAGGCAAGGGCTTTTATTAGCAAGGAGGGTGCTTTTATTAACAAGGAAGAAAGAAAACTGAAAAAATAATTTTACAAACAGTAGTTCAACTTCTCTCAACACTTACATTGCTTTCCCATTTAAAACATAACTTTCAATGTTCTTAAACATGTAAAATATAAAAAGGGCATTACCGAAGCACTAAAAAACACGGCCGTTTCTGAAAATTGTTCAAAACGTGCTTTTATAAAATAGATGCTGTACTCTAATTTTTCTCCCTCTTTCTACATATTAAATGGGAAAAAGAAAAGTCCTCAAAACATCAGAAAGGTGTTAGAATACTAATATATTCAGAAATATTAAAGATTTTAAAATATTAAAAATATTCAGAAAGCAATACAATTTCTGTAGCAAAATTTTCTCTCTAGGTACTGTTTATTCAAAGCAAAACAAAAACCAATATCACACAGCCTAACGGTAGAGTAATTCCCTTTATATTCAACTACTTTATCTACTGATCAAGTAAGAGGGCGAGCAATACCAAGCACCACCTTTTGTATGTTTAAAACAATACAGATAGATAGATAGTCCTATTTTGTTGTGGGTTCTTTTGGTACGAGATGGCATGTTTTTCTTAGTAGAACTGCAAAATACACATAAATGTAGCAGTCAATTGTTACACTGGCATTCATTTGATAGCAACAAATTAAGCTACATAATCCTTTTCAGCTGGTTAACAGCATACTGCAAAGGGGTGTGAGGCTATTTATAAACTTAAGATATGCGAAGCAAAGAATGCCTAGATTGTACGAAAGCAGGTAATCCATGCAAGAGCTGGCATTCTTGCTTGATATGGCAACAAACTTAAGCTTTGCTTTTTATTTCCTTAATTTTCTTTTTAGAGCAGAAGAGTTTATCACCTGTGCTGTTATTTAGCAAATCCTGACTTTCTCCAATTTGCTTGGGTATCAGTTATTATTACCATGCTTATTAGTATGTAATAAATGTTAACTTTTTTAGTAAGGAAAAATAACTAAAACCCAGTTAACTGGATACTTGATTCTTGTACATTAAACTCTATTAGTACGGACTGATAATACAGCGGATTGTTGTTGGTGGTGTTAGATGTACATAAATGCATGTAAACACAAAGTTTGGTCTGCTAGCTATAGGGTAAGCAATAGTAATGGTTTACACCAAAGTCAAAAATTGTGCAGATGGGTGTATGTCTCAAGAAAAACAATCAAAATATCCTTCTTTTGGAGAAAGTCCAGCTTAAGGAAAAAGGACAATCCTGTTTTACTTGGCAAGAATTTGAGGTCCATAATGAACGATGTTAGCTCAGCAATTTCTTCCATTTAGCCATGTCACCTCCAGTTTCTTCGTTTTATTTATGACTTAGTTCACCTTAATTGATTTTTTTTCCTCTGTATGTTAGAAGAGAGTTAACTGAAGGACTTACAACACTAATAAAAATGAATTAATTATTTGCTGACTTTTAATACATTTAATATTCAATATATTGAGTATCAAATGATCAAAGGAGCTGTCTTCCTTAAGGGATGATCAATCATTTCAGTGATAAGAACAAAAGGTCTCTTGTCCAACTCTGACCGTAGATAACCAGTGGCTGGATGACATAAGAAATTGCTTTGCCCTTACAGGGAACAACACTTACACTTAAAGTAGTAATGACTCTGATAGTGAATAAAGAGAAATGTATTCCTTTTTTTTTCCTGCTGGCAATCTGTCATGGCTGTAGGTACTTTCTCCATTTCAGCGGAGGAGACTGAAGGATTGAATAGAAAAATTAAATTTTAATAAGCACCAACAAAGTTATATTTCATGACACAGCTGAAAAGTATAGCCACTCTTTTCCAAGACTTAATTGCCCTGAATAAAGCTATAATGCACAGTTTGTTCCTTTCACATCATGTAAAATAGAGCTAGCTGGTAAAATTGGTAAAGAAAAAATCAGCTCTGTGTAAGAACAAGAATAAAAGGCAATAAGGCTCTCTATGGAGAAAGAGTTGTATTGAAATGACTCAGTTTGGGATTTAAACCTCTGTACCTGCTTAGTTAACTGTGTCTTTTCCAGATCCTCTTCCTTTTTCCCAACTCTTGTAATTACAAACTAAAGAAAAATAACTGAAAGTCATGAAACTCTAAATGAAAATTAAGAGAAGTAAGAATGAACAAGGGAGAACAGAACATGCCTCACAGCAATGCTTCCCATTAATATTTCAGTGATTTATAGAGCAGTAGTTTCCTATACACAAGATACAAGTTTTACCTTTGAGATCTCAATACTGATTAGCATAAGTTGTACTATCTAGAGTCAATGCACGGTTTTATATTTGGAATTGTAACATAAAGCGTTTCTTACGTAATTTAGAGAAGTCCTTAGAGGGCACGGAAGAAATATGCCTCACTGATAATCCTAGCAAATTTTAATAAAATTAAAGTCTGACAGTGTTTTCATTAACCATACTAAAGACCAGAAGGGAAAGATGCTTGCAAATAAGTTATTAGTTTATAGAGAGTTTTAAAGGGATTTATAGCAATTCTACCAATAAAGAAAATGATAAAGTTTCACATGATAAGAAAAAAAAAAAAACCCACAACACACAATAAATGAGCCAAGTTACACAGAATGCAAGTTCTGTGATCACAACTACAGCTTCATGCACTGCTCAGATACCATATACTACCAAAGAAAAGCAGTCTTTGGGGGAAAAGAAAAAAAGCCTTCATCAATTAATGCTAAATATTGCTGTCAAAACAATCTGCTGATACAGCTTGAAGATTTTGTTTCTAAGCATTCTGCCTGTTCAAAAAAGATTACAAGCTACCATAAAAATTGAGATTGTATAGTTCTTCTCTTATGCTCAATAATTTGTAAAGATGTGTCAATTATTTTACTGTATATGGTTTGCTGAATAAGAACATGTTCTGCAGATAATGCAAAGCCTTCTACAAAAATAAAAGACACAGGACAAATTAAAGTGAGGATATACGTCAGGAAAAAGGGTTAGTCCTGGGGCAGCTGTGAAGTGCAATGCTGGCCCCCAAGCCGTATTCTGTTCCTTCTGCCCTCCAAGCTATTTACAGATCTCACAATTTTGTAAGTGGAAATCACTGGTGAATTCAAAAGTGTTGTGATCATAAATTGGCTTATAAACATTTTCCAATTTTACACTACAAATTTATAGCCAAAACGATGTATAATATAGACCACCCTTCTTGTGGGAAAAAATCAGTAAAACAAAAGCTCACCAACTAAAGTTTCATTTTCTTCACACTTTGATTCACTATTTGCATTGAGTTTCATAACCAGTGACATCAACTTCAGTTAAGTCCCAAAAGTTGAAGCAACTTAAAATTGACACTCAGAGCAATAGCATCCTCTGATAAAAAGCTCAGTTAATACAGCTGTATCGCTACAGACTAGAGGTATTTGAGCTAATGATCACATCAGCACCTGCCACATAGCCAGGAACAACATAAGGAACAAATGGCATATTTAAGTGGGGCAGAGCTCCCAAACGGATTTGTTAGACAAGCCACGTACCCCAACAGAGTTGTTTGTAAGCATACCAAAAATATTCTCAAGCACACTTCAGGATTTCTCCTTCACAATGCTGCTGCCGCCGTACAGCTGGTGAGTTGAAAGACCATTGCTGAAATTCTAACACAACATGTACTAAAAGAGCTAATTTCTCCATCAACAGCTACAGTCTAGAGCAGGAAGATCCTTGGGTGCGTGACACCCATCTCAAAACCAAAAAGCCTGTGAGACTCCTGCAAGGCCCTGTGTTAGCTAGTTACTCTGCTTATCCATTTCATTTGTTCTAGTCATTTAAAGAGTCACCTGCATTAACTTAAGTAGTGGAGCAAGTCACACAGACAAGTTTTTTTTCTAATATTTTATACAACCCTGCAGCACTGCAGCAATTCTGACTATGTCTAAACCAGGAGACTGTTTTTGTCCCCAGAGAAGAGGTTGGCATTTTCTCAGCTTGAGGGAACTGCAGGAAATGCAGCCGTGAATAAATAAAGTGTATGGCTAGAAAAGAATTACACATATGTTTAGAAGAAACTGTCAAATGTATCCAAATAATAACCATCATCAGGTATACATAAGTAAATAAAGCAGCTGAGATGCAGGATGTACCTATACATAATTCCCAAGGGATGCACTTGTACATGAAGTTACCTATCAGTACAGACAAAACTACCACACACAAAAAGTCTGCAGTTTTATTTTCCAGTATGGCTAACTGAGGTAAATCCCTAGACTGGGGCTGAAACATTGACCTCATTTTTTGGCCTAGAAGTAGAAAATTACCTGGGCCTTATTCACTTACGACTCTAAGTCTAGTAAGCTATCTCTGTAGTATGAAAACAGGGAAGTAAATCAGAAGTACCTTTTTCAACATCATCTTCCTGCAATGAAGGCAAAAATAAAAGCAAATTCACTTAATTTAACTGCATACTTACAAGTATTGCCCAAACTGTCAGCACCAATGTGTGGTGTTTAAAGGGTGTTTCTTCCTTCCCAAGTACTGAGATTCTGCACTTGTCTTTCTATACAGAGTTATCTGCTTTATAAATCTTATAAATCAGTACTTGCATTTAATTCTGCATAACTACTGAACTTCATTCTGCAATACTACTAGAAATGTCTTATGAAAAGCAGTAAGGCACCCTCCCTTAGTGGCACTTACTAAAACATAGCACTTAATAGAGGAAAACTTATTGTCCTTTGACTATACATGACATTTTAACATAAATTGTCAGGTATCTCAAGAATTTTGCATGAGAAAGCTGAACTAGGTAGCCCAAGCCTTAGATAAACCACAAACTATATTAGGGAAAACCACATGTAAGCAGAGTCCATGTATCAGATAGCAAGCTTCATGATCCACTTACAGAGAAAGGAAACTAGCAGAGCAGCAATTATTTTATACCAATTTTATAGGAAAGTAAAACAGCCCCCACTCCTTCACTTACAAAAGACAGGAACATAGCTAAACCTCAAAAAATCTCAGGTATTGAGAAGACTGAACTGAATTAAACCATTACTTAGTATAGCTATCGTTAAGCAATAACTAAACAAATATATAAAAAGTTGACATTTGTAGTAAAGGAGCATGCTGGAGGTTAGGATAGAGGGGAAAGTGCTTTGGAATCACTGCAACCTACAGAAAAATTGAGAATCTGCATTCCTGTCATGGACGCTTCAGTATTTAACAATTAAATTCAAACAATTTTGAATAATTCAGCATGCTTGGAATCATTAGCAGCTAAACTATACAGTATGTAAATGAGAAAGATGCCATAACGTTATAAATATTAATTAGTATTAACCTTCTAATATTATTACTTTTCCACAGAAAAATAAGGCTCTTCCTTACGATGATTCAATGGATTTTAAAAAAAGACAGAATGAAAGGAGGATTTTTCTTCTAATTTTAAAAAGCTTGCTCCAAAATAACTAGACTGTCTTGTAGTTGTAAAGATCATTAATTGTTTATTTATTCTAAGGCACTTACTCATCTTAACTCACTGCACTTTTGTATTGAATTCAAATAATTAAAAGAGGGGAGGAGAAAAAAATCCAGATTCTTTAACTTCTACTAATAGTGATATGAAAAAAAGTTTTAATTAAAAAAGGAGAAATAGTCAGAAGTAGAATAAGAGAAACAAAGAAAAATTCTGCTGCCAGCATTTTTTCCCCACAGTTAGTGCAATTGCTTTTTTGACAACACTAAATGAATTATTACTCAGTTGAAAAACTCTTTAAAGCACTGCTGTAATTGTTTGACATCTCAGGGGATGAGGCATGAAGCATCAACACAGATATGGGTGATCCTTGAGAAAAAGATATATATAAAAAAAATCTTTCTGCAGTATTAACTTTTTGCCTTTCTGTTGTGTACTCACAGCAGAAAAACGTAACATGAAGTTCCTAATAGACAAATCATTAGGAAGTATTTAGCCCTTATTTCTGAAGGGAAAAGATCCTACATCATTTCAAACATTGGAAAATGATTTCTCCACAGATTAAAAAATATTGAGTCCTTCCGTTCCAGTTGATTTTACTCCAGATTTTTAGCATCAGGAGTGGCAAAATCTTTGTGAAGAAACACTGCACAACTCTCAGTAGCAACACAGCAGCACCCTCTGGTGCCAAAACTAGATGGAAATATTAACACGCGCTGTTACAAAACAACTATCCCACCTACGCACTGTATTTAACACTTGTTGTCTAAACTGAATGTACCCAAGGATCAGCATTTCCTTAATTGATTCTTATTGACCCATATCTCTACAGAGCTTTTAACTTCCTACTAACTTTCTGACACCAAATTTGGAATTTCACGCAACAGCTTCACACAACAGAACGCTTTCACTTCACATATGGACAAACTTAGCTCCCTTCAGTTTTAACAATTAATTCTCACCTTCCATACAAAGGCAAAATTACTGAAAAGCAAGTCATCAACAACAACAACAACAAGCAACCTGGGAATAACAGTATATCCAAAGTGTTATATCTGTACGTACACCAACACACACACGGAGAAAGGTCCCAGTGAACTACGGCCAAACACGCAGGGCAGAACCTGTGATCAGAGGACACTGCTGTGAAATTTCACCATCCACTTGCAAGAAAATTAAGCTGCTTCTCAGTTTTTGCTATTGCTGCATAAGATACATCTATAAAAATCACTTTACTAGCTTTTACTAATGAAGCTCAAATATGACAGCCCCTGAAAGAACATCAGAGTGCTTTTTGTGGTTATCGACCCAACTGTACATCCTTTCAAGAATTTTTTCATCTTCCCGGTAGCTACTCTGGTTCTCAGGAAGCTCTGGTTAACCCACAAAGTAACTCGCCATCAACAGCCACCACGCTGCAACAAGCAAACACACATGTGAAGACGACACTACCTCAAAGTTAGCGCAAGGTTTTGCATTTACAGAATCACAGACCCTTTCAGAGGAATCGGGCACACTATCACACAGTATCAAGCACAACCTAAACAGTTAACAGGCAAGTAACACTTTCACATTCATGTACGTTCATCTGCTAAGTGTCAGAGTGCCTCAATAGGAGAAAAGGAAATAGGTTCAAGTATAAGGACATGCTGGGCTAGTGAAGGCTTCTCTGACCTGATGCCCAAACCACCAAACATCTGCCATGGGCAGCCTCGAATGCACCTTTGACACAAGCAGAGGAGACAACCAACCACCTCTCCTGAAAAACAGTCCAAAACCAAGAGCCAGCACTTATCTAACCACACTCCGGCTCTATCTGCTTGGATTTTAAAATTCAGATGCCTATGGAAAAAGTGACGCACTTTCAATGTTCTTTGGCATTTTCTTCCTTCAAAACACAATATGTAGAGAAATAGTGAAATGGTGGAATCTGAAATTCCACCTGGAAATGAGGAGCATAGAGTGACAGGCAAAAACTGCAGCAGAATTCAAGATGACAGTCAGAGCCCTAGACCAACGAAGGGTGCCATTTGCATGGCTCCCAACAACTCTTTCTTACAAAAACCACTCAAGCTTTAGCCATAAACTAAATTCCATCTTCTAGTTTCTGCATAAACTTCAAGCTCTTTTCCTGTTTTGCCATAGACCACCCTCAGGCATGCAAGCAGAAGTAAGGAGGGAGACACATGTTGATATCTCAGTTTGCTACAGAGTACCCAAATGCCTTTGCAGTTGCTAGTTCAATGTGAAGTATCTGTTCAGCTGGTTCATATCTGTGGCAGCACTTACTGGAATATAGCTACCTTCACAGAAATTCTTTTCTTTTTTTTAAGCTATTGTTTCTTAGCTAAGGTGGCCTCAACAGGAGAAGCATTTGTGTTATGTAATGTAGAATTTTAGATAAAAGAGGAGTAACAGAACAAAGGCAAAAATACATGACAGCTTGGGCATGAGTGACCATGCCCTCCTCCACCAGTACATGATAAATCCAAACTGAAGCTGAATCAGCCTCTGAATTAAGACAATTGGTTTGGATTTTTTTTTTTAAGAAAGCAACAATCTCCAAATAAGAAAAATTCAAAGTAGTTATCACAAAAAGAACGCATCTTGATGGAAGGTGAAAACAGCAATTAAAACAAAAAGATATAAGTAGAAGACTTATCAATTATCTGTAGCACCTAGTTCTTTAGTTCTTTTAAATAAATTGTTAGGTAAAAGAACAAACAAGCAAACAAACAAAAAGACGACAAACGGAACAAGTTAACGATGGTACATAGTGTGATTATCTTCAAGAACTAGGGCAATCAAAACATTCCAGAAGTCTCCAGGAAGCCTAATGCTCTTCTGAAAAAAATTACAAAGGAAACAGAGCAAAACCTTAGCTGAAACCAGGCACTGGTCCAAGAGACAGTAATACAATAGTTGACATAGGGTAGAATTAATAGAGTTTATAGCAAAATTGATGCCTTTATTTTATTTTTTTTTTCATAAAACCATGCTGATCATCACCTTTCTGAAACATGAATTTTGATAAAAATAATACTTCTGTCATAATATGGTTGTTTTTGGAAGTATGAACACATATATAAACAATTGAAACCTAAAATAAGCAAGGATGTTAATTTACACAAGCTATTTGCCAGTGACGGCAACCACTATAGATTCTAGTCTCTGCAGTGCTACAGAATCCCTCATTTACAGTGGGATAAAAGCATTTATAAGAGGAGCTGCAATGATATATATGATGCCTTGCAAAAGCATGTTTGCCTATGTTGTGCTTAATTGTTATATGACCATTCGTAGGGAATTGGTATGGCACAAAGTCAACATAGAACACTCAAAACAGATACCCCAAATACAACACAGTGAGTAGAGAACCATCATCAACCCACTTCCCTAAAATGGCCTTGCACCTATTATTTACTCTGCCCGTGCACATTACTTAATATTTTTACACAACAGACACAACAAAATGTTTGCACTGTACTCAGATTGCAGGAAGTGAAAATTAACGAACAGGACAGCTCACTGGTAAGTATCACCTAAGGTGCATTGGACACAAGAGAATTCTATTAACTCGAATGCACCAAATGCCCATTTTTATTTCTAGAAAGAGAGAACACAGCCCATACTTACAGAACAGAAGGCTCTCTGAAAAAGGCTTGCATCATGTTGGACAAAGCAGTCAAACATGAGATCCCAATGCAATGCTGCAGCCAAAAGCGTTAGCGTGATCGTTTGTTATATAGGCAGGTAAATATATAGTATGAATAAGTTTTACTTAGCAGTGGTGTAAATGCTACTGGAGTTCAAATCTCTGTTTTGGCATGTACAATTCAGGACAGACTCAAAAATTAGAGAGCGTGTTCAGAGAAGTGTCATGACAAGGACAGAAAAAAATAGAAAATATGCCCAATAGACATACAGTGTCCTAATTATTTACATTTAAGAGACCTTTTGGGTGAATTTGATCACTGTATGCATACGAAAGCAGCAAACACTGGTTAAAGAGCCCTACAGTGCACCAGGGAAATAATACAAAACAACTGCCAAAACAGAAAAATGCAGAGTAGAAAAAAGTGCAAAATTTTAAGCAGTGATGGCAATTAGCTGAAACAACGTAGCAATAACTGAGGTAGATTTACCTTTGCTGGACTTTCTTTACACAAGTGAAATATGCTTTAGCTTGCACAGGAGTCAGTGTAAAGAACCCCCACATTTTATGCAGGAAATGGATTATCACAATGGCCCTCTGGCCCCTAAGCGATGGCGGGTAATGGAACAAAGCAGCTCCCAACCATCTGCCTTCCCATAAGTGCCTAAGTCCTTCAATCATATAACATTTCCACAACATTATGGTAGCAATTATCTCAATTGCTTACATGGAGCATGATCATATTAGGCAAATGTTTCATATTATATGTTTTTTTTTTAACATTTTTGATGCAATTCATCAGCAAGAACACATCGAGTGTGGCAAGAAGAAGTCCAGGCAGTTAGACTTAGCTTAGATACATTATGATGTTATGTATGAGCCTTTTATGTTATATTTTTTTAACATCACAGGATCCAACAAGACCAACACACACACTCACACACAGAGAATCAGGTTAGACAGACACTATATATTCAATAGTTTAAGTGGAAAGGAATAAAAATAGAAGGAGAAAAAACAGTTATAAAAAAAGCAATGAGCTGCAACCACTATCGCAGGAGAAGTTGCTATTTTATTCAGTCTCAGTATTATGTCCTGGTAGTTGGTAGAGATGAAAACACAGTCAAAATTAGTGATATTGCTGCAAACAACTAGATCGAACAATGAGTGAGCTGGATCAGCAATGGATGCTTCTGAGGAACTATTTCTGCTTGACAGACAAACGGTAAACAGCAGGTCCAGAATTCATCTCAGCTGATACAGGTGGTACAAAATAAGTTCCAGAAGAGTACAAAATACATCAAGGGGGTAGGTAATTCACCAGAGGGCAGCATGAGGAGAATAGCAATGAACTACAAATACTGAAAGCTTATCCGAAAAGCAAAAAACTAATCTATTGGTTTTGAGTGTCTTGGGATGAATCTATTTTCAAGAGGTAGAATCAGAAATAACTTGTAAATATAGCTAATGAGCCTGCAAGTGCTACTTTTTTGGCATAGCCGTATTTCTACAATATTTCTCAACACAAAACACATTTCTACACTTAAATTTAGTGTTACCTGGAAATTGGCAAAATTAATGTCACATTATAACTATCTTACTACTGTAACCTACAGCAGTATCAGCTCAAGCACCTTTCTACCTATACTATTCTCTCCAGTAAAAATTTTAAGAGCAGCACAGTGAACCAAGACCAATTTCCAGACATGGTTCACTGCCTAGTTCCCCAAATTGTTCTTGCAGGACCACCACCTGGGGGCAGAGCACACAAGAAAAGGGCCACTTTCCAGTTTTCTGGAAAAATACATTTCAAAGTCTTATGTTTTTTGTTTTTTATTGATGTTTTACTAGAGGTAGGGGAGGTGAGGGGTTTTAAAAGAAAAAAAATGCTGGTACACAGACCTAGGAACAAGATTTATACCCAGAGCCCCTCATCTCCTCCTTCCTTTTATTAATACCATCGCTTTCACTGTTCTCTCAGTTCATGCTGCTATGAAGGAGTATACAATTTCCTCTACCTGAGAAATTTGGAAAACTGGGTGAACTGCTACTGAAGTGTGGAGTTAATATTGCCAAAGCGTTTTTGAGTTCTGTAATATTAGGTAAGGTCAGGCACAACAATAAATCCAAACACTTAATTTTCAAAAACTTTTTTCAAATTGAAAATTCCCATCAATCATTATATGGAATTTTCAAGCTCCTTATAGATATAACAACACACATGTAGTGACTTTACGTATACACATAACGTTTATAGAGTGACTTCGCAAACTGTCTGTTACTCTTTCTTTAACCTGCATTTCCTCAACGAATTCACTAGGACCTGTCTAAAAAGGAAAACATGAGATTTCTGTAATATTTCATCCTAATCTTTCATTACAATGTGATCATCTGAACACTGAGAACCAGACCTTCTCACAGGTGACATGCACAATTGCTTACCTTCCCTCTTGCTTTTTTTGAGAAGTAACATGACACAAGTTGTCCCCAGAGGATCTTGAAAACAGTATAAATTAGTGTATGAAGATATATGTAAAAACAAACAAAAAATCCTCTAAAGTTCTGGTTTAGGTTAGATATTCAAATTATATTCCAAAAGCAGATTTGTCAAAACTTAGAAAACAAACATTTTCTCACCTTTGTCTTTATGTAGAATGGCGATGACTGTTGCATGGGCAAGTCCATGAGGCTACTGGAATTTCTGACACTATTACTGTTAGAGTGTTCTTCTTCTCTACTGCTGTCATCTGACTGATCAAAGTCATCGCTCTCCTGGTCCATTTCCTCCTCTTCTTCCACCTCCTCATCTTGATCACCAGCATGTTCATCATCATCTTCTTCCTCTTGATTACAAGTGGATTCTTCATCCAGTGTAATAAGTCTATTGTTATTTTCTTCTAACTGTTCTTGCTGGGATTCATGCCTGTCACCAAATCCAGGTTCTTCTCCACCTATCTCCCCATTCTGCCCAATATGCTGCTCCTCTTGTTGTCGTCTCTGCTGCTGCTCCTCCTCCTCTACAACTCGATTCATCTGCTCCTCATCTACTTGGCTGGAGGAAGCATTACCTCGAAGAGATCCACCGGTTCGACGCCTCTTGCTGCCCACAGAGAGCAGTTCCTGATTCATTTCCAAAAGCCAGCTTGCTACTTCTTGGACCTTGGCTAGGCTATCTGAAGATGCAAATGCTTTCACATTCTAAGGGGACAAAAGAGAAAAAGGGGGAAATTAGAGGTCATATATTTGATAATATAAAGCATTAAAAATTTATTTCAACATGCTTATTCCTGACAGGTTCAAATTTCAAGAAACAAGGAACAATTTCCATTTGACACAGAGCTGGAAAAAAAAAAGACATCAGGCACATAACTTTGCAGCAAGAAAGTTGTTACTTTACTATCATACAGCTTGATCAGGATTGCTGTGAGCGCCAGACATTATGCAAAACGCAGAAGAATGATCAACTTCCCTTCTAGGGAATCCACAAGAATCACAAACATTCAGGTTAACAGACAGTCAAAGCATGGGCTATCCTCCGCTAAAAGCGGGATGTAGGTAGTTTTCAAATGGTGCTCAGTCACAGACTCTGGATATTACTCACAGTTACTGAACTACTTTTGGTGTTATGTCTTAAGAGCAAGCACTTTTTCAGGTATAAGGCTTCGTTTCTTGTTACTTAAACTCTCCTCTAAGAAAAAAAAACAACAAAACCACTTAACGCCCGCATCAGTCTTTCCAACTGGCCACACAGCCATCCAGTGGCCAGAAGCAGTAAGCATTAGGCAGCCCTTGCAGGCCTGTACACATTGTGCACAGGTCAGGGAGCAGGACGTATAGGACAATCCAACTATATCTTCAACTTCATATGGAGATTGGCAGCCCTATAAGAAATCCTGCCAGGTTTACACAGCTTGAATACGGTGCCTCTAGATTCAGGAGCAAGCAGCATCAGGCAGGTGCTGAGCCTTTAGAACACACATTTTGGGGTGGTACATGGAAGTATGTGCTGGCAGAAAATAACCTTCTCTTAACACATGGAGTCTCTGGTCAGAGGTGCATCTAGGCCACATCCACATGCTCAGCAGGCTACACGGCAGCAGAGACCTCGCACGCACGACACAGTGCTGCCGGGAGCGCAGCCTCCTTAGACAACAGCACTGAGGACTTCATCTTTCACAAATCTTCCCCTAAACCCCACTACAGCTTTGGGCAATGGAGGCCTGGAACAGATTTTGACCTGATTTGCAAATCGATTAATCTTCAGGGTGGGGAAGAGAGCGCCAGAAAGCAGAGACCAACTATTCCTGCTACACTGCGCAGTAAAAGCCCCAGGAGGATACTGCAGGTATTCCTGAAAGCTTCTCAAAGCAAGACTTTGCAAATGATTCACTTAGGAGGATATGGGATTCTGCAGCCCTGTCCTCCCCACCATAGCAGGAGCAACATATAAATACCAAAGCTGTGGTTCTCATGTTCCTACATATATAACCAGATGACAATTGCCCCTAAATAAATCCTTACAGGCCCGAAAGGTGAAATAAATGATCCAGAGGAAACAGCCACTAGCAATTAGCTCCCATCAGTGAACCAGAGCTAACACTTAAAGACAATTAAGCTGCACATCAAGGAAGGACAAGAGGAAGCAAGTGGAGACTGTGCTGACTTCGGCTTTTATCAGGGGGGAAAGAAAAGCATTAAGGCTCCCGGCCCAAAGCAGAAGGGAGTGATGCCACCCTTGAGTGCAAGGGCCTTCAAAAGCAACCCCATTTAGCACTCCCCATGCAGTAACACCTGAGACGGATGCCAGGAAGAGGCCATTGCACAAGAAATGTTCTCCTTTAACATTTTCTCCCAAAGCCTACAAGCCTTAGCATAACTGTGGTGATATTTAGCAAATCCACGTCCTCAGCGAGTATTCAGCTGTGAATATAATCTGGGGTTAACACAATTTCTTTATCAGGGTCACTACCTAGTTTGGATTTATTAACCTGACAGTGTATACTATTTTATTTTAGGGTTTTTTTTTTTCTTTTGTGACAGGAAAATCATTTAAAAATGAGTAATTAGGCTGGATAAGCAAGTTATATATTCAAGATCTAAAAATTTAAGCTTCAGTAGCCTTATCTGAAGCTTAGAAGTTTTAATTGCATTTTTTTTTAAACCATCAATATCACTCTTTTAAATATATACATCAAATATCTGCTTAGGACATACTTTATAATGCTGCATTGATTTATATAATTTAATACATACTTTCATACTTTTAATGTCTCTACAAGCAACTAATATGAAAGGGTCACATAGAAATACTGAAGTAATAAGTACTAGATCCAGGCTAATGCTTAAGTGGCAAAAATAACACTATTTTTACCCTTAATAATATTTTCAAATGGAATACTAGGAAATTAAAAGTAATTCATGCTACTATATATCTTTAGGTATTCCTGCATTTTTGCAGACAGTGATCAAGAATTCACACAACTATCTTCAGCCATACCTGATTTCAGTTTTCTTCCATATGTGCAAGAAAGAACTCTGCTTTTTCATCCAATAGGCCATAAAACACTTTATCAAATTTTAATTACAAGCAGTGTTTTGTCAGAAAGCATCAATATGCAAAGTGGTGATACATTCACTAAAGAACAGATGGATGTGCATTATCTGAGAGATTTGAAACATTAAATCTGCCTTCTGTCACGTAAGTGCTTTCAGAATTAACTACTGTCAGCTAATACACAAGATATAATCTTTCCATACATATAATAAATAAGGAATAGTAGTATGGGATTGTTGTTTTGTAGGAAGAGATATATTTATAAATCAACTACCGGAGTACCAAGATATCATGTTCCTAGCTACTGCAATGCCTCCTGCGTTTGGATTCTCAGAAACTCGTGCCCAACCCAACCAAATCTCAAGACTGCCACTGGAAAGCCATAGCTTTTTCACCTTCCCAGACAAAAAGCTTTTTCTTTTTTTTTGATAGACACCAAAATATTGCAGTACATTGGCAATGCTTACATATATATAAAATTGCAAAGCTCATTAAAGTTGGTCAATAAATCCAAATGTGCAACTTTCTTTAAAATTTCCGAACAATTAGAGCAGGTGACTGGGAAGGGAAAGCTCAAAAGCAAATGGAAGCCTCAGAATTGATCCATCAGTAAATCATAAGCTGAACATGGTGGCTAGTAGTAGAAATGGCTATGACCAACCTATTCAAGAAAACTTATTCAAGAAAGTGTTCAATATATTGATCTGATTACTGGCTACAATGTTCCCATATGCAAAAGAAATTCTGAATAACAGTACTAAACCAAAACCATTACCATGCGACATCTGAAAACCAAAGACACACAAAGTCAAGAGGAGAACCCATCGTTTCCCTTTGCCGGTGAGGGCAGCAGGCAGCTCTCCTCATGCAAGGCTCTGAATCAAGGCAACATACTCAAGACATGCCACAGCCCAAACCAAAGTTATGAGCTTTATGCAAGAGTTATTGGGGATGAATTTGTGTGTATACACAAGATGACAAACCAAGTGATAGTTACGGCCTCCTTGGTCATAAAACTCTGAGTTTAAAATATTGTACTGAAAATGCAAACAAACCAACCTTCCCTATTTCATGACAGTAACTGTTTTATCAAAAGGAAGTACCTCCTAGCATGGCTCATGCACAAAAAAGACAAGCAAAAATACATTTTTCCAGACAGATTCCGTTACTACTTCCCAGTGTATACACACCTCGAGCCTCTTTTCCAGCCAACTCCACTATTCACAGCCTCTAGCTCCAGAATAGATTACCAGCCACAGAAGATTTTCTGCTTCTGCCGATCTGTCCAGCAAATCCCTGTCATCACTTGCTTCCTTCGCTTGAAATTGTGATCAGCAAACAAGACAGAGTGGAGCAACACATGCAACCTTTCTGCTGGCATGAAATTTTCCTGCTCCCTTAAACACCCCTCCTCTGGACACTTTAACAGTCACTTTGTGCTATTCAGCGCAAAGCGGACAAAATAACCAATGCTGAAATGAAAGTGCTCCTCTAATTACTTACTTATGCCAAACATAAATCTGACAGCACACAACCTCTTAGATTTAGTGTTCATTAAAGAAAAAAAAAAGAAAAAGAAAAAACCCACAAAGTTTCCTGTGCAAATTTAATTAAGTCCAGCTGCTTCTAATCTTCATGTGTGGCCAGTTTTAATTACCTCTCCTCCCTGCTATAACCTGGCCCCAACTTCATATCTACCTCCTCAGGCTTTTCACAGAGCCCAGGTTTCCCAAGCTCCTCTCCTTAATCAGTTTACACCAGGACAGCCACGGGTCTCCGGCCACATCTGCTCTACAGCAATCTCTCCCTTTTGTTCCCCTGCTGCTATTAAGCACTATCTTAGTCTATCACATCACATCCTTTCTCTCTCCAGCTCACCATGCAAACTTCCTTTCTCCCCAAACTGTCTCTTACTTAAACCGGCTGCCTCTCCAATCCTGTGCCTCAATCTCCTAATTCCCTTTGCCTGCAATGGTACTTGTCAATCCCAGGCTTTTTTTCACCAATTCCATCAAACCCCTGCAGAAAACAAATGGGTTTAAATGAGATGGACAAAAACTAGTAAAGGGAAGCTAAAAGGAGCACAACAGGACAACATCCCTTGCTGCTATCAGTTATGGTGGAAAATACAAAGAAGTGGTTAAAAAAGAAAAACAGACTTCAAATTTTTGTCTGGAAAGAGAACAGGGTATTGAGGACGTATTACGTAATCCTAACTTTTAATTGACACAGGTAATATGAAATATCACACAAAAATCACTAGAAAAAAAAGAATAAGAACACACAAAGGAGATTAGGAATCAGGAACCACTGTATACAATGGTTTAACACTAACATAACAATTTACATCAGTTTAGCAGTACTGACATAATGAGGAAATATCAAAGATAGAATAGAGATGAACTAGGACGATTCACAAGGAAAGCTTGGAAGAAAGAGTTAAGAGTTTCAAGTCATCAGCAAACTTGCTCTCTAGATTGGGATAACATATGATTAGGACTAATTTCCTTATACCAACGTAGACATTTTATATTACTGAAACAATAGAAGGGGAGTACTCTGATCAAAATTCATCCATCCTTTCTTCTCGTTACATGTGATTGTCCACATTGTTCCATGCGCTCCTTATTTTCATACTTTTCAATATCACCACGGCACAAACTTGTCCTTGTCATTTCTCTATTTACTCCAAAGCAAACAGTCCTCTGTTATATGCTGAGCAAAACTCGCCATCCGTTACTGTGAAAGCCTGGCCCCTTCCACGCAGCTTCTCTCAACTCTTAACAATTTGTGAGGCATCGAGGAGGGCTGGAGAGCTGGAAAAGCTGCAGGAGGTGCCACGCACTTGAGTGCTCTGCACAGGCAGAGCACCCATGGGCTCTGCAGCCACCTGCCAGGTCAAAAAAAAAAAAAAAAAAAAAAGTAGTATGTATTTTTCTTGTTTCTCAAGAGATGCACGTGACAGCAAATAATAATTGCTTAGTGCTTTACAGGAGCTATGCTTCTATCTTAAGACCAGTTAATAAGAAAAAGAACTAATGCAAGGCAGTATAGGAAGGAGGGGTGAAGATAAGAGGGAGCCAGAACAGCGACCCATTGAAGGAACTGCTGAAAAACTCCATCACACAGCAGTTAGAAAAATGAACCAGAAGGTTTGAAATCCTAAATCCTCTTCCTTAAAGCCAAACTCCAAGGTGAAGCATGTAATTCTCATTTACATTGCTTGTCCTTTCTGTCTTGATAGCTTTACCAGCTGATTTGGGTCATGCATTAAAATTTTTGATATCTGTAAAATACAAAAAGAAGTTAACCTTGCATAATGAATACTTGTCTTTTAAAAAATAAATCAATCAATCAGACTACTAGAGGAAGCCCCACTCTTGCCAGCAATAGCACGACTATGTTTGACTGATCAATTTAGGGAAGCAATTTGTGTATCTTAACATTCTAGTCTCATCTACACTACGCCTTCTGTGCATACTAGTAAGGAGTTGCTTGCCAAAACTAAACATTAGCTCACATAGCAGCAATACAAACTGAGCATTTTTAGCTACATTAGTATAGGAATATGTGAGCTGAATTTTTTTCTGAGAAAAATACTCAAGCAGTTAATTATACCACCTTCACATTTAAAGATGCTGCTGTGTGCCTATTTATCAAGGGCTAGAAACATAAAAATAGGACCACCTCAACTGTTACCTCATAGGTTACACAAAACTATACTCTGAAGAAAAAAAAAAGGCATAAATCTTCACACAACTAGAGTGACAACGGTTACAGGTCAAGAGGGCTCTAGGCACTTCTTAAAACCTCACAGCTTTAGGGAATCATGGAACAGTACCTCCTCTCCTCCGCAAAAATAAGCATTTCAGATACCTTTTTCCAAATCTCCACTACGTGTTGGGTCCCACTGTTTACATGTGCCTTTCTGCCCTGAAACAAGAGCAGGTGTTCCCAGTGTCAAAGGCCCCTGAGGTCAGTTTTGCAGCATCTTCAACAGCACCACACACAGGGACCTCCCCAGCTGCCTGGAGGATGATCTGTTGGGACTATTTTAGGTACCTGTAGGCCTTTCATCCTTAGGGAGTTGGTCAGAGCAATTTCACGCAGAGACTACTACTTTGTTCCTAACTATCAAGCTGAACTAGGAGCTCATCCAGCAGGCAAAAATGAAGAAAGATCCACTCACTGAATGCTCAAATTAGAAAAAGACGAAATGGAGGTAGCTATGGGAATAACTCACTGTAACAGCTTACTAGCAGGACAGCAAATTCATCACCACTTCACGTCTTAAACTAGAAACATTCTCCCTCTTAGTGTTCAAAACACGTTTCAAAGCTGCGGAGTGTGTATCCCATGCGCAGCTACGAAGCACCGTGAGCCAATGGCCTCTCCGTGGGTCCGTACACAAACCAGGGCTGCTGCCACCACCTCCTCACGGCTCCAACAGAGGCTAAACGTGCTAAGAAACTACTCATTAAGACACATCCACCTCCACAGCAGTGCTATTTGGAGAGCACAAATTTATCGCGCAGGTTAGCACTGCACAGCCAGTGCAACCCTAGTGTATTTTTTTCTCCTCAGTCCACAATGGTGTTCAGCACAGCCCCAGGGCTGGGATACGTTTCCAATGGAAAAACCTATAGATCTCAGCAGTGCATTTGGCTAAGCGGCTCCATGAACGCGTTCACACGGTCTGTCAGCTAACACAGTGCTCCTCTCCCAAGCAGTACCTAAGAGCAACACATAAATAACTTCCAAGCAGAGTTCCTCATTATTAATGCAAACTATTTTGACGGCAAAAGCAAAACAGCATTTGGCAGCAAGAGCGCTACCATTAAGGCACCGGGTCTGAAAACCTCAAAGTGATTTATAGGGTACCCAACTGACTTCTCTGTCTCTGTCTTTCCTGTCCACTAATCATAAAAGTCATTTTGGGTACACTTCCCCAAACAATGGGTTTTACTGATACCAAACTGCAGTTCTACCAGATGGCTCGTGTCAGCTTCTTGCAAAACGGCAGCGTGATTTCTTGGACGGAATCCCTGCACTCAAATGCTGCAGAAGTGCAGCCGAAACGGGCAGACACTCAGAAGAGAAGGGACAGCCAAGAAAAGTTCACTTCAAAAACGAAGCAGAAAAGAGGCAAAAAAGTCAACTTAATTGTCGTGGGGGAAATATACCTTGAGGACAAATGGTAACTAAATTAGGATAACTTTAAACTAACTCAGTAAAGTTTAAATGGCGGAAAGGAAAGGAAATTGTTCAGGTGGTTAACACAAAAAAGACAGCAGGACTTCAGCTGATGAATTGAGAGCAGTGACTGCAAGTTCAGAGTCTTTGTAACTGGACAATTAAAAAATTCAAAGTAAATAGCCCCTCTTGAGCTAGTCTTAAAGACAGCACACAGAGGCATACTACCTCAAACCACCAAGAATAATCCTCTCCCTTGACTCCCAGCAAGTTTCAGGACGCAGAACAGTATTTCCTGGAAGCAGGATGGAATAGAGTTGCCTAAGGATGACTGATGAAGCAAAGGAGAAGTGCTGCTGGTTACACAGTGAAAAGCTCTTAAATATCTCTTTACCCTGTTCTGACGCAGGCTTCCCATTACGACTCAGGCTAAGACTTAATCTGACTCATTATCTGGAAAAAAAAAAAATATATATATATATATAAAAATCAAGGGACAGTTCAAACTCCTTTTTGAAACTATCTGTAGTGAGCCTACATATATTTTCACCTACTCTGTCTACTTCTAATCACTACTCTCCTACATTTCCCTCAGTCTCCTAGTCTTCGTTGTTTTGCACACTTGATTCTAAACGTAACTTTGAGAAAGGTTAAAGGAAGGAATCTTCACACTTTGGTCAGCATACAATCACCACCTAATACTTCCAAAACTACTACCATTTTTTTTCCTCCTTTGCACTGAATTAAAAATTTTGCTTTGGAAAATATTGTTTAGTCTGTAAATACGCAAACACTGAGAACACCTACTTAATAACTCTTAATCCTCTCAATATTTTTTTAAATGAAGTGCCTGTCTCTGCCTTGCCCCAAACCTTTCTTTTATTTGGAATTACCTGCCCTGTAGACATTAAGGGGACATCTGGCAGCACTCAGGGTGCATAGACTAATAGACCTAGTAAACCATTAACACCACTGAATAATATTAACAATGATAATATTAAGAACACTAAAGCTATGTACATGACATAGAAGGTCACATGGTCCAACATAATTATTTAAACCTAGTGTTTTCAGTCCAACTTTCCAGAGAAGAGTATCAGAAAGGAGAATACCCAACCAGAGTTTAAACAGCTATCTGTTAATCCTGACATGATGTTACACTGCTTTTAGTCCCGTCCTCATACATTATCCCAAGCATACAGGGAGATACAGAAAAGGAAGAAAAAGCAAAACCCACCCCCAAATCTTGCTAAACTATCACTTTCTACCTGAAAATTCATTGCGAACCATTGTTTTTCAAAGCTACTGCCAAATACCTCTCTTCTAAATTTTTTAGTTTCAGTTGCCCATTTTAAAGAAGCCTGAAGGACTATTATCTAAATCGTTCCAATGTCAGGCAGTCCTAATTGCCAAGAAAAAAAAAAAGAGTAATTCTATCACTTCTGCTAAAGCAGCTGGCAGTAACAGGCTGTAATATACTACGGACAACAGATTATTTCATATTTGGGTTTATTTTGGCAGCGTTAGAAACTGAATTGGAAATATAAGAAAAAGCAGATGGAGATAGTGGTAGGACCAAAATATGCTTCATGTAAGCAATACAAGACAATAATGCTGGTATTTTACCATTTTTTGAGGAAAAACAGCTCAGCCTTATTCCCATGAGTTGCTGTGAAAGGACGAGGAGTAATATGTGTTTTATGAAGAACGCGTGTTTATCCAGTGTCACAATGCATACCTTATGAAATGTTTGGCTGTGTACATTCAATCAGATTTTGTGCGGCACCCATTGGGCAATATTGACTCCACTGTATTTTCAAAGAAGAGCTCAAAAATCATATCCTTTCTTCCAGAGTTGGTCGATGAACTCATAAAAAGTTTTTGCTTTTTAATTTTTTTTTAAGTTCAGAATCGTATATGAACTCTTTTATCTGTTTTTTTTTTCCCTTCAAAACAAAAGCAAATATGAAGTAGGAGAAAATAGAATGATTACAATTACCTAACCTGTTGAAATCTTTTAATACATTGGTTTGTTTGCATTTTTAGCATCTTCAGTAGCAGAAAGATGCAAATAAAACATGCTCACGTACTACTGGGACCTAGCAGAACAATTTCTCTTTCTTAGTGTCTCGCTTGAGAACCAAAAAAAAAAAAAAGAAAAAAAGAAAAAAAAAAAAAAACAACTAATTAAGGTCTCCACATGGTACTAAAAAAGCAAATGCCTCGTCATTAACCTCACATCTCCAGAACGCTGCCTACCACACAGTGGTTCCTAAGTGTTATGGGCTGTGCGTCACTGGGAAGCTTTCCGGGAGCAGATCTAAAATCTGACCTTGCGGAAGAACGAGGCACTTGCTGACAAACAGCCTGTAAGAGAGCCAGGGTTGAAGGAAGATGATATCCCAACCTGTCTAAAGGGAATCTGGCTCCTGCCCAAGCAGACTCTTAGCAGGCTCCACTGGAGAAGTGGAAATGGTTGCAACTATTGTTATTGGTTTAATGCCTTTAAAATGAGTGTCTGAGAAGCTTATTTCAGTAATTGACTAAGCAGTATGGTTCAGTGGCAGGCCATTCACCTAACAACCTAAGAAAACCTAAATTTGCTTGGCCAAACTATTTCTGTGATCAGGAACGTGATTTTTGACCGGAGCCAAAAGCAGCTCAGCACATTAGGTGACTCAAGGTATTAGTGAGGGGAAGGCATCCCTGCAGTCTGTCTGTCAAATCCCATGACATGATCAATTTCAAATATTCTGCCTCTCTACTCCACAGTTATGGATGGAGATTACTCATCTTTTCCTCCCAAAGAAAAGTGCAGTGAAAAGAGCAAGTTATAACAAGAAAGCACTGACCAGAACAAACCATTTACCTAACTACCAACTAAAAGGGATAGTGGTACAGCATGTACAAACAATCTTAAAGTTTGAAATTAGGGTCATACTTGGATTGCATAAAATAACAGATTGTAGAGCAATATCCTTTTCTGAGGCTGGCTGAAGTGGTTTGAGAAGCTACTGCCTCTCTGCCACACGATATTGTCTCTGAAGCTCTATTGATAAAGCCAACTATTTGAGTGCTCCCTAATCCACTCCAAGCAAAATCAGGCAAATCAACTTAAATTGGTGATTTGATCTACTTTATACATTGCTGGCACTGGATTAAAATGGTTAATGTGAACTGCTTTAAGGTCATTGGACCTTACATCAATAGAGGACAAGTAACAGCTGAGGTTAACTTATACCACTGGAAAATAAGCAAGCATCCATAAAGTAAAATTTGTGCATTTCAGTAAAAGTAACCCATGTTTCTTTTAAAGTTAGTTATACATTCTGTAATGCACTAAATTAAAGATAGCGACATATTCTCTCACCTTCCACTCCACAGGGCACAATGAATTCACCTCCCTTTACGAATAAAGATACACAAGCAGAATATGGTGCATCGCTTGGTTCCATTGTACATAGACAAGTACTTGCTTTACTATTTCCTCAAGTTCAGGAAGAACTGATACATCGATTATGAGTTAACTTCAATACCAATAATGTGGTTTAGCTTGAACTGACTGTAACAGCAAATCCTTGCAACACACTGCAGAAAAAAAATCCTCTTATCCTCACCTGAATCTCTAATTGCTTATACAGAAAGTTAATTGACAGAGCACTAATACTGGCAAGTTGGTGGCGAACACTACACCAGTGTGAAAGTAGTTTCATCTTTGAATCACATTTCATTTGTTCTCCTTTCTCTCTCCCTTCACAAGTGTTGACACTCAAAGAATTTTTTTTTTATAGTCTGATGCATCAGTTATTACTACGGCCAAACAGGATACCAGACAACTAGGTAGCCCAATGTTTCCAGTATTTTGAAGCTTTTTCTTTACTTCTTTCCACCTGCTTACTTTTTCCTTGACAGTGTGTTCAAATATAAAAGGGCTGGTCTTAGCACTACTTTGTGGTACATTATGCAAAAAAGCACTTCAGAATCCTTTTTCCAAATATGAGGAGATTGCTCAAAGATGAAGATGGAGAATATTAATCAAATAAGCTATTTTTCCACTTCTACCTTTTTAAATTTTTCTGTAGCATTTCCCTGACAGACCATAAAACAACAAAAAAAGTTATCTAAACAAATGTCTTTGAACCACAGTCAGCAGAAACAACACTGTAAGTATGTGTGCATCCTATACAGCCTCCAACCTCACAAGCCAGTAGTCTGCCAAGAGTCGTATATATGATCCGTATGCCTGTTGTATATATGATTCTCATGCTTACGTGGAAAGGCATGCAGGGCAAGGGGAGTTTCTTTGCAACCCTGAGCCCATCACAAGGGCAGTTGCAACCAGGAAGAGGTACCAATACTAGTGTCCTGACCCACCTTTTCCCACACTCCTGACTTGTCAAAGGTGATGTCAGTGCGGACACACGTAGGTAATCACTTCTTTCCTGGACAACTGAGCTAAGTGGATTGGGCTGTATTGATTAAGTGGAAGCTGCTCTTCTGCCCTTCCAAACTTGGCACCTGCCCTTGCTGCCATGTCAAGTGTAGAGTGTTTTGCAAGGGTCAGCAGCTCTGCCACACAGCTGCCTTGCAGATCTGGGACATCAGCACATTTCTGAAGCAAGGAGATGAAGCTGCCCGGGCCCTCGTGAAGTGGGTGTTGATGTTCAGAGGGAGAGCCTTGTCAGACAGCTGATAACAGGTGGAAATTCAAAGTAGCTGATAGGGAACAATCTCTGGGATGGGACTGTGAGCCTCCTCCATGTGCCAGATGCACCCACAAGCGGGGAGGGAAGGGAGCCCAAAGCATCTGCCCCAGTCAACACAAGAGACCCTGGTTTGTGTGTTCAACACACAGGGCAGGTGGGGCTCATTTTTGGATTGTTTCTCAATTTTTTTTCTAACAAAGTTAGTGGAAAGAGACTAGCAAAATAACTGACTGATTCAAACCAAATTTTGAAGCCATTGTGAAATTAGTTCAGAACACGGTTTTATCACTCCCATTTAAAAATGATGCAGTCAGCAGTCCAGCCACTAACAGCTGTATTTCACTATGACTGTTTCTGCCAATCTAATAGCAAATACGAAGAGTTCCCGGGTAATACATCAGCTGGGAGTGGCAGCAATCCTTTACAAAAACAGGGCATATATTTTTGTCCCTAAGGGAAAAACTCACTTATGGTTATGGAAATACAGTCCTACAACAGGCTTAGCTTGAAGGCCATAAACCGGACCTCATAGTGGTCATTCTCACTATGACCCACCAAAAAGTTTTTCTTTAATAACTATAAGGTGCTCTCACTAACAGCTCAACATCTCAAAAGGTCAAGTCTTAAACTGAGAAGAGCAGAATGCTGTACAGACCATGCTGACAATGAAAAGTCCAATTCATACATCATGGCCTTCAAGTTTGTTCCCCCTAATCTTTCTAATTTGTCTGTGATAATCCATATTTTCAGGTGGAAGGCTGATTAATAAAGGGTATCAGTCTATCCAAAGTTCAGAAAGCACTTTTTGGCCAACAGGATGTAGGAGTCAGCTATTTGTTCAAAAGAAGCAATGATTAGGTAGAAATTACTCTATTATAACAATACCAAAAATATGTTTTTTCTAGGGTATTTAAATTTTCTTTCCTATCATTTCAAGGTCACACCTTGAAAATAACACAGAACAACAGTACCAATGGAGTTGACTGATTTGCAGCTCTCCTTGAGACTGAGCATACACTTCACAACGTCCTTTCTTTATAGATGGACGTTGATGTGAAACCTCCAATGCGCTTGTCAGGTGCCTCCGATACCTTGTTCAAACACCTGAAATAACTACTTTGACCCGAGGCTATTCAGAAACTATTTCAGAAGAGCACTGACACTTCTGTTGAAGAACTGATTGCATTTGAAGTATTATTCAGTGTAAGTATGGGCGGTTGAGGCTCACAACTTCTGGAACTTCTGGCCCCAAACCACATTTTGTCAATTGCCCAAATACAAATCTCACATCCCTTGATTTTTGAGCCTGTGTGGGAAAGAAGAAACCCATTGCACCATCTGCCTGGGAGGTGAAATCCTCCCAGGCAGAGCAAACATCTGCAGCACTCAGCTCTGAGGCTCACAGGAAACACACCTCTTAAACTGATCAGGAGTCTTCTGCTTTAAGGGACTGTAACAAGCGGACAGGAGGAGCCAAGTCATAAAAATCTGATCCAAAGACTACTCAGTCACAGGTGATAAAACCAAATGCATTCAGGAAACTTTCGCTAAAGAGGCATAGCATTTGGAAAAGGTTTGACCCACAATAAAAGTACAGCAGACTAGATATCCCTAGGTCTATATTTCTACAACTGGTGAGGAAGCAGAGATTGGTTGATAGCTCACTCATCATTTATACCCCAACAAGTGTAAGTAGCTCAGGTGAGGTACCATCCATCAACAAGAAATGGTCGGCTTAGTAAAAATCACATTATCAACCTCAAGAAAGCATGAGATTTTATGAGCTTGCACAGAAATTATCTTTGTTATGCATTAGAACTTGGTGACATTTCTTTGAAAAATGAAAGAAAAGCTCAGTAGATTTTCTGGCAGTATTTTTACAATATATAACAACATACCAATGTTAAAAAGCTTAATAAAATAAAAAAATATTTAGAAGACTTTTTTTTTACGTCACATAAGTCCTTTTATTCCGCTGTTTAATTGTGCTCATACAATTCCAGTGGGAAGTGAAATACTAGCCAAATATTTTATTGTCACAGGTACACTAGGACTAAAACAAGCATCACAGTGAAATCCTTCTTCTACTCAATCCAGTGTTAAAACAGAGTCCTTATACAGACAAATTATTTGGAATGACTAATGATTAGCAGCTAACAGAAAGCACCTACTCTGTAAGCTCTCCTGGCACACTTACTCCACATACATTTTATTTTGCTTTCAAAGCAAACTTCCCAACGTGCTAAAACAAGCTATTTCAGGACACCTTTGGGAAGAACGGGGTGCAGACAGACAGACACACACTGCTTGCGAGCAGGCGCTCAGCCTCCCGCCCGCAGCGCGCTGGCCGCAGCGCCCGGCCGGCTCTCACCGCGCACCTGCGCACATCAGCATCGCTGATCCCGTCCAGCCCTGAGCAGCCAGGTTAGATGATGGGTTTAAATTCTTCATTAAGCAGATTCATTTTGCCTGAAATAGATTAGGAAGCGCTTGCACGAGTGGGTCCCCACACAGATTAGAAGGAGGAACAATCTTCTTCAGGCAGGGTCAGGACAAGTGGCTGCTGGCTGTAAAATGCAACTGGACCAGAAGCTGATGTCCACGATGGCCCAAGAACACCCACGGGGCAAATTAGTTATAACACCTCACTTGACATTCATGGCCTTTCCACTTCACAGGTTCCCCATGCTGATTAGACCCATATTAAGTGAAACAAGGATTTCAAGCCTAGGCTTATGAAGTAGCTGCTATCAAGTTCTAGACTTAACTCACATCTGACAGAAACCAGAAGAACCTTATATAAGGCCTTCAAAGACTAACTGCTACCACTTCTTTTATCTAAGTAGAAAATAAAATGTAACTACAATTAAAACTTCAAGTATTTTCCAAGGGACAAAATTGTACTGGAATTTTTATCTGATTTAGAAAGGAGGAAAAGCCTATTAGTTAACACAAATCATCAGAAAGTTCCCATCTTACTATTCTTACTTGCATTCTGTGCATTCCTCTTTTACAGTCACTTCCATGCATGGTCATTCTGAGAAAGCAGACAAGAACAGGCAATTTCAACAGCAAAAAAAAAGACCATGCACATACCCAGATGGCAAATTCACCACAGAAGTTGCTACTTGGCCAGAGTGCTGTACGCTTGAACTTGTTTTATTATTAACTTCCCCAAGTTGTTGAAATAACCTCAAAAAGTGCTAAACAAAATAAGCCAAATGTACAAATACTATCGAAAAATAAGCAAAGATGTCCCAAGTACCAAGTCACCTCATTCAAGGCCATTTGCATTCCACAAATCCATCTATGACTAACGGTCTTTTTCAAGATAAAGTATTTAGTACTTTTTCTATAACTTTATCTCATGCGTGCATCTCTCTCTCTGAGCTGCTACCACTTCTTGTTATCTACCTCTCCAAAAAGCTATAAGAGCAAAGCCTTCCTCTAGCATTCTTCATCTGCAAGCAGAAAGCAGAGAAATTTGTTTATACGCAGGGAAAACCTGAGGTTCAGACACACAGGCAACAGGGCCAGACGGCTCACTGCCCATTAATGACCCAAAATGAGGAGTTGAAGAGCTACAACTCTGAAACCTAGTAAAATATATATATATATATATATTTTCCAAATGTCTTCCAAAGTGAAAGGATGGAGCTTGATACTTCATGAATATTCAATATATTTGAAATGATTGAAGAATTAGGAGGTTCTAGCTACAAAGTACACTGCGTTGTTCAGGAGGGGCCAAGGCTGCTCTTCAAATCCTCATTAACAGGCAGCAGCAGGAAAGATAGCAACTGAAGGAAGACATGGCCACAGGTCTCCTATAGTGCCAGATGTTGTAGTAAGCAAGAAGATACAGGCCTGACTACTGTGCCCAAATCTCTTCTGTTGGTGTAGTGGTAGAGCCATACGCCATTTCAAAAGTGATCTGGAATCAGTACAGCATGAACACAAAGTTCTCAAAAAACAGCACTTGCACATCATGCATTTATCCATGTTTTGTAAAGGATTTCTGATCATACTTTATAAATTCATTATAAATCCAAAAGATCTGAGGAGACTCCTTGTTTATTCTGAAAGTTATCTGCAGTTGTTTCTGAGCACTCATTTATTTATTTGCTTAGGCAATGATTACACTAACTGCATGCTTTATACTACTGAAATACAGCAGAGGTAGTGAAAGATGGCAATAAAGTGGTGGGTAAAAACTTGGCCCTACTCTTTGAAAGAAAAGCCGTAGGGGAAGAAGGACTAAAGGTGGCATTTAAAATGTTAATATCCCACCACCCCAGGATCTAGGAAGGGCATCTAGCCCGGTCTGCTCATCCATTACATTTATCACACCCTGCTCTGCAACACCTCACAGCTGAAGTGCTCAGTATTGCTCAAAACCATCAGTTCATTCACGAAAAGTCTCTTCAAGTCTTTATATCTATGGGAGAAGAGCACCAAGAGAGCTTCTTGGCCTGCATGCATCACCTCCAAATTAGTTACCAGTTAAACTTCATGCCCACTACGTAATACGAAATCCAAACACAGATGCTGCAATTTGTCCTTCAGAAAGCGTAATCCTTTCTCCAATTACAGGGGTGACAAGCACAAACAGGGAGGCACCACTGTCAATATGCACGTAGCCTTCCACCAAGAGTAAACCAAGCGTCTTCTGCACAGCACAGCCCTTTCTTGACGCTTCGCAAAGAATAATCTTTTCCCGGCAGAGCAAACAGGAAACTAAACTTTCAAACTAGAGGCAAGGCAAAGAAAAGAAAGACTATATAAATGATACATAATTAGTTACTTGCAGTGATTTAGATGTGCTGCTTATAGGTTCCTCCAACAGAGCTGAGGAAAAGCAGCAGTAGTAACACAGGGGAGAGGGACCTACTTACAAGAACAGAGCAAAACTGGGTCCCGAAAAGAAATCTGCAGGTTATGTCAGAAGCTGCATGTCAGGACAGAATATTCCAGGCAGATGTGGCCACATAAAACTAGAAGCCAATTATGAGAGGTGTGCAAGGAAAAACAATACGAAGAGTAAGATAAATTATACAATATGAGGTCTCGGACAAATTATAGATAATTTATTACTATATATACAGTAAACAGGATCAGATCCGTGCCTGTAGCTAAGAAAGTGCATTATTGATCTACTGTTTTATGCAGGGCTTGGCAAAAGACGACGACTCAGGAGTAAGTGTTCCAGCATATCAATTTTTATATTTAGTAACAGCTGAAATAAGCAGAAATGGACATTTCATAACATTAGTACTTGCTTGTTTATTTTATGCTTCGAGATAAATTGGCTTTGTGCATCCAGAAGAGAAACAGTACCATAAAGGCCAAGAACTTGATACTTTAATAATATTTAAAGCTTCTCTAACAACTGAGATGAGAGTAGTCCAAGCAGTGCTGTCCTTGCAGCTTGTTGTTGTCTGTTAGGACGCTCTTAATGAAACTCTAGCTGTGAAGAGGCTGAACTGGCTGGCCAGTGAAGACTTCTGACCAGTCTTACTAGTACCGAAAGAAACAGCAGCATTTAAAAGCAAAGGCTTTCAGAATGTCCCTATCTCTCAAAAATATTTGTATTTGTCACATCTGACACATACATGTGAAAATCCATGCCTGACCCTCAAAATCAGAGGCTGCTAAGCACAACCTGAGTTTCACACTGAAAATGCAGCAGCAGAACAGTCATCTTTACATGAGAATCTCTGTAAAAACCATGTCATGTAGAGCAGGTATCAGATCAACGACGATCCAAAGGCAGTTCAAAAGCAAAATCAAATTTACCCCTAATATTGGACAATTTCAAACAAAAAAATCTCATTCTGACCAGCAGAGACCAAAATTAGACCTTGACAGCTGCAAAATTTTTAGCACAAAGAAAAAAAAAAACTCCTTTTTAGAATTCTGCCCAAGAAAACACAAGAAGCTGTATTACTATCTTTGCCTGAAAAATAGAAGTAAATAGTCTGTTTGTAATAGATTCTGCCTGATATCACTGGCAATTCCCACAACCAGGTACTCATATGCATTACTTTCTACAATTCGTAGACTCGGAAATATAATTCTGTAAGTCAAAGATCAGCCACAGACATTGGAATGACATCTGTTTCATACAGTAGTTGAAGATCCAGCCCTCCTCAAGAAAGAGGTCTGAGGTCCTAGCATTATTTATCTATACAGTCCACACACTTCAGTGCAAAAGGAAAAAAAAAAAAAAAAGATGATTTTGATATGTTCACAATTTAGGATAAAATTGAGAGTTTAGAAACCACTAGTTATAAGTTTCTTGAATAATGCCTGAGTAAGAGAATGAGCAAGTGAATCTCACTTTCCAAATTAGCTAGTTATATTCCACCAACTTAGCAATGCTTATGTTACATTAACATATGAGGTTTGAACACAAACAGTAATTCATTATGAATATTGCTGCAGCAGATCTAAAATTATAATTGAGAGTGTTGACCTGAGGCAGAAACAGAGAACTACTTTCCCAAGTCAGTAACATTTTTATCTGCCACTTTCCCTCCCCTCCCTCCTTAGGACAGAATGGAGTGAGAAAGACCATGCATTTCAAAACAATGCCAGCTAATAAGGAAGAAAAACCTTAGAAACATATAGAATGAAATATTCCTTTTTCCCACAGCAGCAATGTCCTTCCAAGTGAAGGCACAGAATCACAGCATCTTTTATCCTATCACGTTACAGAAGATCATTAGTGTTTTCAATAAAGAAAACACCTGAAATTATCATACAAACCTTCAACTGAAGATTTCCAGACACGTCAAACTATCCTGAAGTTCCTTGCTCAAGCATAGGACATAGTTGACATCAACAAGGACTTTCCTTAGAGCCAGAAAGACTTAAAAAGTTCCTACCACTCTCCTCCAAAGACAGGGGTAGCCCTCCTACCTTTAATGAAACCCAAAAATCTAGTGAAAGTGGAGAAATAGCCCATTTGGCCATCTAACCATTATCTGATATGACATGAGAGACAGGCGAGCTGCTTCAAAAGCACCAAAGGGTTTCTGATGTGGACCATTCTGACTTGCAGCAGCTGAAACCTCCCATTCTTCCTTTTCTCTTAATTACAGTATCCATTAATGATAGGAATATGAAGTTTCAGAACTGCTCAATGAACTCTGTGTTGATTCCTCAATTTTACTTTTTTTTAATTTTACTTGTTTTTTTTGTGAGATTAATAGCACACATTGGAAAATTAAAAAGTTGCTTTTTACATTACCAGAAGTAGGAGGCAGGACAATATAAATCCATTGCACAAGTTACAATAATTCAGCTTTTAGTTCTTCTTTGACCCACTATTCCTCAAATAAGGTGGCTAGTGGAAGATGATAGTCTCATCTTCTGATATGTACAGAAATCAAAACCTAGGACTTTGGGCTGCTGCTTGCAGGACCTGAACATCAAAGGACAGTTGATGTACTTGGTGCATATTAAGACTCCAATACAGGGATAGTAAAGGATCTAGGATTCTAAAACCCAAGTCACTATTGTTACTTGTTCCAGACACTGCAGCATGAACAGCTCAGAATCATTAAATGTAATTTCCATTAAAAATATCAAGCTTCCTTGCCATCCTTTTTCTACAGATAGAGAGCTACTGTTTTAATTGGCTTTCTTTAGAAGATGCATACTCCAGGGAGTTTGAAAGCAGAGTACTAGTGAGAAACAAAAGTAATTTCCATGCAAACAATTGGTACTGCAGAATAGCAAAAGAATTAATGTTAAATCTTGCATAAAACAGGTTCAAGGAAGCTTTTAAGTTGAGATTTCATGTGTCACACACACACATAATATGGGGTAAGAGAACAGTTTACACCCAAAATGTTTGCAGAGTCCCCAAGTTGCTAAGTGCATCTATATTTCCAGTTGTTGCTGTTATCCTGGGTTCCAAACTGAAAACAACACCCAGTCAGCTACAAGTACAACCATACGAAAGCAGTCCTCAAATAGGCATGAGGTAAAGTCTATGCACATTACTCAAATTAGATCAAGTGGTTGGAAACAGAGGAAGAAGGGGAAAAAAAAAAAAAAAAAAAGTGACCTCTCATCAGTAAATTTCCATTTAAAGTTACAGGTTGCCTTACCTTTACCAGAAGTTATAGAACTGCTTTCCATGCTCCTGCACTATCATTCAGACCATGTTGTCAAGCCATTTCCTTTCTTCCTCAGTTTATGTCACCTAACCAAAAACTGCTCAAGAAAAATGTTTTGTTGTCACTCAAGATATTGTGAGAAATAACTGTGGGTGAAAAGCAGATGGAAAATGCTTTTGTATACATTCTGTTATGACAAGTCCAGGAAGCCTCTTCCACTCTTAATCCTGACTTGTAAAGGAGTAGGTGTTTGGAAGAAAGAAAGGTGAAAGCTGTATTCTTCGGGGGAAGAAAAAGGAGGAAAACACACCGACACTGACAGCTATGCATCTGGGAGTCGGCGCAGTGTGAAAGAGGAAAACAAACAACAAAAGTGACCAGGCAAACAGATGGTGCCAAAAAGCTTGGGAAAAACCAACTGACAGCTGCATGAGCTGGCACACAATTCCCAGAGGCTGGCAAAGCTGCTACACATGTATTTGTGAGGAAGTGTCAGAACAGAAACTGAAGGAGTAAGCGTCATCCTTCTGTAAAGAACAGGTTGCAGAGACTATGTGGTTAAAAAAAAAAAGTAAAAGACAGGAAGCAGGAGATTTGATGTTTATTCTAGTTCCAGATGTGAGATGCTGGGTGTCACTATTTTTTTATGTCTTATTCTCCAGCTATAGATGGTGGACTTGCTGTTGTAAGGTACTTGAAAATACACCCAAATGTTCTGCCACCTTTCAGTCTCTAAAGACTTCACTTTTCTGTGTGATTCTCCAAAGGAATGAATTACATGGGGAAAACATGATCTAGCAGGCAAAGCATCGATTTGAGGTTGCCAGCAGCCTGAAGAGCAAACTCCAGTGACGCTGCTTTCTGTGCTAGCCTGGCCAGTCAAAGTGAGGCTTGTTGCCTGCCCTGCACAAGTGCTTTGGTAAAGTGAAACCCCAAGAATGCTTTAAAAAAGGAAAAAAAAAAAATCTAGACACTGCCATTGACAGCATTCACAGCTCACTGAATTGAGAACTGAACGGCACTGAGCACATAAACATCTTACTTGATTGCACTCAGTGCAAACAGAATAGTTGCTCAACCCACTCCAATAACCCCAAGACTCATTCCTCCAGAACACAAAGCTGAAAGGAACCTTTTACAGGTCCAAAAAGAAAAGTCCTTCCTCTGTCAGATGCTATATAGAGTAACTCTACTTCAGAGCACCAGTTCATCACAAGACACTTATTAAAACACTCCTTAATTTCCATGCAATGGAACAGATGCCTAGAAAAAAAAAGAAACACAAGTCTGAGCTATCATTACCAATCCCAAGAAACGTAAGAACTAAAAGATACCCAACTGCAAAAATGGAGCAGGTATTTGGGGCTAACAGAGTCTTGGCAGCTACTTCTGAAAATGAAGAAAACAGAAGATTAACACAAGCAATGATGGAACTTGCTATGCAGCCACTCAAACACTAGTGTAAGTGAAGCAACAGGAGAGAGTAAGACTGTCTCCTTTGGCCTTAGCATGGTCTGAAAAGCTATTTTCTTAAGACTGGCACTGATGAAACTGGCTGACCTAATGCCACAAATGTTGGTCTTACTTTCATCTCTTCTAGAAGAACACAAGCTGTAGGTTTATATCTGTCTGAGATTAGTAAGGAATTTGTGCCAGGTCTCAAGTGCTCTAGTGACTATCCTCCTCTGCAGAAGGTAGGCCCTACCACTCATAACATTTTGGAAGAGCTAAAGTCCTGTTCCTTTAGGCTCCCGAGAGACTCTGCAGTCTGGATCCAGTGCAAGTACAGGTATCCAATGCACAACCATTTGCAACGTACAGAGCCTTGACCTTGCAGCCTTAGCCTGCAACCTTAGAAACATTCTTTTGCAGTAATAGCTTCATGTTTGTAATAAAGGAGCAAGCACTTGCTATCCCTCCACACGTATTATTTAGTTAAGTGGGATCAAACATTTGAGATGTATATCTCTAGAAGCAGAGCAAACAACTGATGCTACACCCATAGCCCGATCTCTGAGACTTTCATCCTCAACATCTTCCATGATTATAGGTTATTTAAGAATCTCCCATATGCGTAACCAGCAGAGGCAAAGGATTACAGCCAACCTACGGTGTACTTTGTTTCTAAAAAAATCGTTACAAAATTGTCTACCTGGAGGTACTCGAGCTTGCCAGGCCAGCCTGAGATGCCATCGCTCCTGTCGGGTAGGAGAGCACGGCCTCGTAAGCGCCAAGCACGTAGGACCCGGCCAGCCTGCCGAGAGCCCCAGGGGACCCCCCGGCTTGGCCCTATGGACACTCACTGCTCAGGCGGGCCCTGCTGGAGCCAGAAGCAGGACAGCAGATCGTCCCTTGCTCTCAATAGGTCCTCCTCAAGGCAACAGGAGGCCCGCAGGAGGGAAAGCAGAGGGAAAGAAGTTTGGGACCTGCTGCGAATCCCTTACAGATGCCCCAAGAACGGTGCAATGAAACCTGCTGCTTTTGAGATACTGGATTATAGTGCCTCAAATAAGAAAACAGCCTTAAGACCAAAGAAAATATTTTGAAAACTGTAGTTATATGAACACATAAAAAGTGTATGTGTAAAATAGGTTCTAACCTTTCATTAAATCAGATTCATCCGATAGTTTTTAAAATAGAAAATTCTCGCTATCTCACCCTGCAAGCTAAGATCTTGCTATGATTTACCTCGGAGTCACTTATTGTCAATATTAAATTGCTGATAAAAACAAGGGATTTAGGATATAAATGCTGACACAACTCTAACTGCAGTGTTTTGCACAGCTACAGAGTTCTGCACTGCACAGTTATAATTAAAAAGACAGCCTACATTAAGTAAAAAGCTTAACTGCAAACCTTTCAAACAGATCAATAAAAAGGTCATCAGTGACATTTCTAAAAGCAAATGAAGGGTAAAGGAAAGAGGCTTGTTATGGAATTCAGGAAAATTATAAGTATTAGTTTCATATATATTATTTATTTTGAACTTGTGGGAGAATAAGTTGCTGAATTTACAACTTAATGTCATCTTTAGCCATAACTTATCAATATGGGGCATATTTACTCTGTGTTTTTCTTGTGCTACAATATAACTGCAAAGGTCACAGCAACAAAAAAGCTACTAAAACTGGAATTAAAATAGCATTGGATCAACCACTATTTGAAAACCTCAAGACAGAAGCTTGAAAAAAATGTACAAGAAAAAAAAAAACTCTTTGAAATCGCTTTTTCGAGAGAAGGAGCAAAGTAGAGCATTCAGTTTATGAGGACAGAAAATTTTTTAGCAACTAGAAGTATTCCAAGCATGACTAGAATTGTTCATACTAAATCAACTCTATTCTTCACTTACTCTTACTTCACTTACTGCCATGTACTAAGGCTGAAAATTAACAAGCTTTAGCAATCATGGCAAGAAGTCCCAAAGACTGAAGTTTGGTACTTGGCAAAATGAAAAATCAGCAGGACAATTAAGCTACCAGCAGGTAAGAATTTTCTTGGAGGTCCTGTAGACCGAGCAAAGCTGTGAATGCAACTTCCTTTTGGCTCTATCGGTGCTCAAGAATCTGAGGATCTCTGCTGCTACAATGACCATACTTTGCTCCCCACAGCTCCCCGCTGCCTTGTGCAGCCTAATATGTAAAAACAACCTTTCTAGGGGGACTGCTTACCCAGAAGGTATGTGAGTAGCTTGTTTAAAATTGCTAATATTTACTTTGAACCCTGGAATCTCATTGTCTCTAGCACTGCTAACAGGATTGTCTGCTTTAGTGCTTGTAATGGCATTAGCAAGACAGTGACTGTACAAATCTCAATGTCAGTGACATTGAAAGGCTGGGACTTCAGCCTTTGGGGTGAAAAACATCAAGCCAATTAGATACAATTACCCTTACTTTGGGAAATCTCATTTTATATCCAAAATTGATTTTTTTTTTCTAAATTCAGCCTTAAGTAGCAGGACTTTACTATGCTTTGTTATTCCACATTGCTGTCCTTCTGACAATGTCAATATTGATGGCAGTAACAGGATTTTACCACAAATTGTTACCGCTTCCTGGGTTGTCACCACTCTTCCTGTTTTGCCAGAAATACCATTTTTAAATAATGAAGAGCTTTAAATGAACTGAGGCAGCAGTTGTCTAAAAACCTGGTGATAATTAACTTCCTGAAAAAACAGCACCAAAGAAATGCTGAGCTGCTCTTTACAAAAGAAAAAAAAAAAGAAGAAAAAAAAAAGAAAAAAAAAATACTGAAGTCACTCTAGCTGGGCAAAGACCAAGTAAAACTGAGACACTAATAGAGAAATGAGTTAAGGAGTTAATAGCTGACAATGCAATCAACGCTAATTTCAGGTTTGTTGAGGTTTTGCACTGGATGCAAACTGCTGTGCTTCAGGAGCCCTAAAAAATGGTTAGAGTTGAACCTGAAGATGGTCTGGCTGTAAAAGTCTCTTAGCCCTTTCTCTCCCCACCACCAGCTCCTTCCCGCAGCGTGCAGCCTCCCATCTGCGGAACACACTGCTTCCCTTCAGTTCTTCGGTATCACCACCACCACCACATTCAAACAACACAGAAGACTCTCTACTTTCTGATACTTTTGAAAGTACTGTTAAAAATTACCATTTAAAAATAAAACTTTCCTGTGGGGGATTCACAGCCTGTTTTATCCTGTCAGTCTAATGATGGAGAGGTCTCCTTTTTGAGTGTCTGCTCTCAGGCCCCACCGCTGCCTCAACCAGAGCCGTGCCAGATTTCACTTTCCCTCCTGAGTGACTGCTGCACAAAACAGCTCACCTGAGAAGCAGAAGTTTCAGACAAAAGAGCCAACACACATTCAAAAAAAAAAAAAAAATTCCACACCACTGTACTCTGGAATTCTGTAACTTTTCCCTCCTCTGAAACAGAGATTAGTTTAATTGTAAGACCCCAGAAAGTGGACATGAGTCAGTGTGACTGAAGAAGTTAGCAGGAAGGCATTTAGACAAACTAGGAACAGCGTTTTCTGTAGTGAAACTACTTTGCATTTGCTCCTTTTCCAAAGCCCTCCAGAAAGCAAAGAGTACATTTCATGTTGCTCAGCTGAAGCACTTTATGTCATTGTTCTGCCACCTGTACAGCACTTTGGTTGCGCCGTACCAAAGAAAGGAATATGGAAAGAATCTGTGTCCGCAGAAACAGATTTTAGGTACTTCTGGCATCTAGTCTACAGGACTTGTACCACATGAGACATAAAAATGAAAAACTGTTTAGAGGAAGAATTAATCTTAAAGGTCTTGACCTAACTAGAAGGCAAAATCTCACTTATTAGATATAGAGAAATAGATTCTTTCATACATCACAAGTAGTCGTTTCGCTAAGAGAAGGCTTTGATTGATTGATTGATCTTTTTAAGCAAAGATCTGGAAGAATCAAGTTTAGCTATGAAGTGTATCAAGCTCATTTTAGGTGCCTCAAAGTTACTACCCAAAATGCAGAACTATCATCACAGGTTTTACTTTGGATAGAGCAAAGCCTGGCATTCAGTCCCACTGCTGAGGTCCTCATGCTGAAAGTCAGGTATAAACAGACCACAAAACACAAAACTCAGTGAAAACTATGCTTCCATATATAAATATATGTATATTCACACACAGAATACATACACATACAGTACACACACTATGTTATTTACAAAAGCAAAAATCAATCTACGATTGAACTACTGCGCAGATTTTATACACATGCACATAAGAAGGGAGATCTACAGGAAGGTTTTCCTTTCATAAGCAATGGCCCAGTTTCTAGTTCCCC
>NW_010584071.1:78944-99159 GCF_000705375.1 Tinamus guttatus | reverse complement strand
GGAAAGGAGTATATCCTGGCCTTACTTGCAAATGAACACATTAAAGGGATAATTGACAACATCTGATAACTCTAGAGTGGTACAGCCTTGCCAACCACAAAACAGGAACAGGAGGACTGATCCTGATGATTTATGCAGATGAGAATCAGAAATGACATCACTGACTTAATCCGATTACTCTTTATCTGCTTTGTGTGAGGTCACAAACAGCCTACTGCTTCCACAGCCAGAATCAGTCCTTGATGAATCTCAGAAGATTAGCGAGTTTGGTTTGGGAATGCAACCTATTTTTATCTTGCAATAAAGCCCAGAGTTGCAACTTGAAATTAAAGGTTCATTGTGCTTAAAGTTTCTTGTTTGTAAAGGAAGAAGGAATTTCAACCCCCAAAGGCTTGGAGACTCCTGAGACAGATAGTGGAATATAGCTATTCCTATTAAATAGATATGGTGAACCGAGGCCCAGGGAAAGCACACAGAATGCCTCAGGTCATAGAAGGAGTCTAAGACAGACAAAAATTAAGCCAGATCTTTGAATCTCCCTCACACAGAACTCCTGGATCAGGAGACAATCTTTCTTGTCATCCCATTTATATCAGTTGTGGACCGGTATCACTAGTGTGACTCTGGATTTACGTTTAGCATAACTGAGGGCAGACATTCTCAGTCCAAGAGCTGATGCTCTTGGTCCTTTTAATTTTGCTCATCTCTCTTGCTTACTTGCTAAATTAGTATTTCCTCTCTTCGTGTCTCCACTGGCATGACGTATCTGCCCTTAAGGAGTTCCCCATGCCCTCTATTACCACTTTGTACATGTGGGTATGTGTCAATGAGCAAATTTTCCATTTTCTTGAAGTTTCTTAATCCCTATTAATCATTTAGCCACAGGATGGGGATTGTTTTTTTTTCTTCAGTGCAACTGTTTCCTACTGCATGAAGTTCAATTCTTTCCATACCTTTACGAGGGTGTTCCCCTGTAAATAACTTCAGAGGAGGAGATGTTCTGTTTTGGTAGGGTCAAACAGTCTTCACTTCCTGAATTATTGTTGCATGGTGACCTGAAAAAAGGAGTGTGAAGCACTGGCAAATGGAATAGTGACTGTGATACAGCTGGAGTGTGTGAGGTGATTTTCTCCTCTTTTCCCATTTGCATCCGATTAGTTGTTGCTACAGCCTTTGTCTTATCAAAATATTGCATGAAGATGCTTTGAGAAACATTGAGAAGGGTTGGATTAGTCTAAAGCACAAGGGGTAAGCCCTATGGTATTGATGCATATGGCAGGGTGAAGAGTAGAAGTGACATAAGAGTAAGGGCTTTAAACAATTTAGTACAAGTTTGATGCCTTTCCAGTGTGGATTCTGGATAGGACAATTCTGTTGTTCACTATGTCCACAGACTCACGTTTCTCTAGCAGACTCAACATCTTTACTTGTTTTGCTTGTCATTTTCTACATGTGCTGCTATCTCTTTCACAATCACTGTTAAATTAAATGCAGAGAAAATGAAAGAAAGAGAATAGTGTTGTATATTCCTGTGCAGTCTGTCTCTGTGTAAAGTAGCTGAATTATAAATCTGAGCAATGCCATTTTTATGGCCCTCGGGCAGGACTCAGGAGATTGAAAAGGTATGTTTCTGGTTGGGGTTGCAAGTGTATGCATCTCCTTTTTTATTTACTCCATTATAATGATTTTCTCTTGAGTATTCAGGGAAAAGACAGAAAATGGGACAAGCATTTCTGGTTTCTTTTTATGGGAGTCTAGAGGCCCTTGGTGTTGGAGGGTCATTAAAAAACAATAATCAAGGTGGCCAGCCACCTGTTGGAATTACCAGAAGATCCCCATTCCCCTTTGCTAACCTTCCCCTCCTGCTGCAGTGCAGGAGGGCCCTGAGAAGACCCTCAGTCTGCATTAGGTGGAGGAATGCACTGAAATCCCAGCCTTCAACAGCACCTTTACTAAAGACCACCAAGAGCCCCAAGACATGTGTTGCAAGTTGCACAACCTGTCTGTTGCCAATTATGTGGGTTTTGTGGATCATCTGAAGACCGACTGGCTGCATAAGCATGAAGTGGTGAGCCTGAATAAATTCTTATCGCCACGTTCTTTGATTGTGAGGACCAGGGAGTTCAGTTTCTGCAGCTGGAGGGTATCCTAAACCTGCCCCAAATTCTTTGTGAAAATGCCCCAAGCTTCAGTTTAGCTCTCTGTTTATTACCAAAGAGACTCAGACATGGTTAAATCAGTAATACTAAAATCTAAATCTACTGTGTTTTGTTTGTGTCCAACAACACTGATGATAAAGTAGGTTCTTTTTGTGACAGATGCTGTTCAAACCCAAAGTAAGACTGTTTCTTCTTAGAGCTTCTGTAATAAACCTCAGCTATACAGAGGTTTACAGAAATGCCTATTTTTGTCTTGGGAAATACTGAGATATACTTACTGGGCCAAATTTAATACAAAATTGCAGTCATGCAGTTAGACCTAGTTGACTTGTGTTTCAAAAAAACTGAAAAGCAGTCAAATTGCCTAAATATGTCATTCTGACATTGTTGAAATAGAAAATTTCATGTTTCCAGACCAGAAAACAAAAAGTCTTTAATATGAAGGCAATGATTTTATTTGAAAAAGATGCCGTTTAAAATGAAAACGGCATTAAGATGTTTCAAACCAGGTAATAACTTTCTATTCAAGAAAGATATTATGAGACCCTCATCATGATTCAGAAAAGAAAATGCTTTGATGTCTCGTTCTCATTAGACAGAAAGATAAAAGATTGTCCTCCCTTTTATTCTAAACATGAATATGTTGAATTTCCTCGTAAATGTTAATGCAGACATTTCTAATAATCACTTTCTTTAATGAAGGATATTACATTTACTTACAGATCTGGTGTTACTGATAGATTGCTGCATGTACTTATATATCTTTTGATATCTGTTTCCCATCAACATGCTGAAGTATTGTACAGTGATTCTTAGCAGTTTCTGCATTTAATAATACTTTATTATGATTACATCATTCTAATTCTCTAATAAACTCAATATAAACACAACTCAAAACACAATTTCTCCTTAATTTCTCAGAAATTTTAGGTGTTTTCTTTGCCCAGCAGAGCCTGGAATAGATATATCTATGTGTGTGTATGTATATGTGTATATTTATATATGTATATATAAATATATATATATTCTTAGGAACTGATGCCATCAGAAATATTGTATGCAGCTGTAACTATCTGTTAGTTATCTTGTTATCACTTGGTGGGAAAAAATGTTTGAAAAATGTGCTTGGTGGGTCGGTAGGAAAAAATAAGGAATGCCAAGCCTATCACATAACACGAACATCCAGGAAATGTGGCTTGCTTAGCCCTTCAAAATAAAACATTAGAAGAAATGTTTATTTTCCAGATAAAGCAAGAGAAAAATCCCCAAAAATAGGTGAGAGCAGTGTGTGCTAATGACTAACAATACTGTAATGTGTCTGGAAGGGCTGAGTGAGGCATCAAGTTGGCAGCTTCAAATGCTACCAAGAAATTGGCTACAAAAAAAGGACAGAGTTTGTTGCAGGTAGGGAGTGTGTGTGGGAATAGGGACCATCCTAGTCAGATATCATGAAGTTCATGAAATGAACAAAGGGAACTGCCAAGTCCTGCACCTGAAAAATAATCACCCCACGAGCCAACACAGCCTGGGATGATTGGCTAGAGAACAAATATGCAAAGAAGGACCTGGGAGTCCTGGTGGACAACAAGTTGATGAGCCACCAACACGCTCTGGTGGTCAAGGAGGCCAATGGATGAGGGTTGCCAGCAGGCTGAGGGAGGCCATCCTCCTCCTCTACTTAGCCCTTCTGAACCCACATTTGCAGTGCTGTGTACTGGGCTCTCCAGCATGACAAAGACATGGACTTACAGGAGGAATTCCAGTAAAGGGCCGTATAGATTAAAAGACCCCAGGTAAGACAGAAGATAGCAAGGACCTACCTATTTCTGTCCATGCTATGGATATTACTTAGTTTGCCTATATCAAAACTGTGGGATATCGTACACAAATTTTCTGAGGAGTACCTGAGGATCAGATATACCCAACTCAATCTCATATGCTTTCAGCCAAAACACGAAATACTTGTTGGACACTCAGTGCCAGCCTTACCCTTGGCATTAGAGGTTTGGATCTTTAAGCTCAATGTCCTCTGACATTATTCCATGTTTTGTTTTCAGCCTTTTATCAGCTGCAAAGAATCAGAACTGATATAGGCTCAAGCAAAAGAGTTAAAATATCCTGGGAGTCCTTCCAAGTAGGAATGAAAGGATGGGGAAGAGGAAGAATTACAGTGTTGACACCATACTTGCACATCAGTTGTGCATGTGGGTAGGTTTAGCTAGGCACATATTACAGCGAATTGCCTGTGAATTTTTATACAGTGATTGAAATAATTCATGGAGAGGTAGGTGGATTTATTTATTTATTTATTTTAACTCCACAAGTGGTTCAGGAAATGTTTCAGAGAGTAAAGTGCAGTTAACATTTGGGCTTACACTTATTAGCTGTATTTATTTTTCCAGTATAGTATATTTTCCTTTTCATACACAAAGAAAACTTTTTATTATTATTTTAATTCTATGTTACTTCGATTTCCTAAATGCATAAAACAATAAAAAACAGAAAAAAAGAGGTTTTAGTATACATTTTTAAAATTGTTTGTTCTTATTTTTTTTTCTGAAAGCCATTTTGAATAAACCACAATTTCCTCATTATTCCTCATTATTTTATTTTTCAGTGAAAATCTTAGAGGATAAAAAGAAACATCATGTGATATTTTGAAGAAAATAAAAATATTTCTATTTTCTACAAGTTCTGTAAAATGTACATGTTCCCAATATGACCCTTTGATTGCATTCTAGACTTTATATATATATATATATATGTATATTTATTTATGTATATAATAGACAAGAAAACAAAATCTACTCCAAAAAAAATGGCTGGGGGCAGGGTGAAGGGGGAGGATGACAAAATAGTAAACTCTTCCTCAAAGGGTATTGGATAAGCAGCAACGAGCCAGGTTGGGGGAATTCAAAGGCCAAAAGACTAGACTAATCAACACAATGCGTTTTGGTTAGCTGGTCCTAAGTTTCACAGGCATTTTGTAGACTTGGGAGAATTAGAGAAGAGTAGGTAAAAGGCAATATGATGACTCTATGAAAATTTTGGTGAATTTTTCTTTCTTCTATCCGCTGGGATAGAAAACCTTGAAGTTTACAACTGTCTTTACAAAGTGTCATGACAGTTAATTAATTGGAGTATTTATTCTTGGGGGAAAAAATGTCTAAATAACGCAGTATGAGCAAAAATAACCTTTCCCTTAAGTTAACACCTGCTTGAAGCAGGAAATAATAAAAAAAAAAAGTGCTTTTCAAACCACCTACGATGATGCATGGGATGTCATTAGAGTTCAAGTGTGTATTAAGTCATTCAGATCTCTTACTGCCCCTGATACAAGGATTTGTATAGTAACACAGCCTGTAGAGGGGAATGTAGGTGGTAAATAGGCACCTTACCATAGGTCCCAGCATTCATGAAAGACACCTTAGTAGGTGGTCCAGAACAAGATTCCCAACTTTTATGGGGATCCTGCTGAGACACAGCCTGTAGAGGGGAATGTAGGTGATAAATAGGCACCTTACCATAGGTCCCAACATTCATGTAAGACACCTTAGTAGGTGGTCCAGAATAAGACTCCCAGCTTTTATGGGGATCCTGCTGACTCACATGAGGATAGAGGTGATTCCTAGCTGTATTCATGAGAGTTTCTTGCATCCCAAGTGGGGAGAGAGCTTGTAGTTTACCATTCAAAATTAGATTCCCTTAATTGGATGGGATTAGAAAGGACTGGAAAGTTGCTGTATCTCAAAGAATAACATAATAGTCTGTTAAAAGAATTGATGGAATTCTTGTATTTATTTTGTCAACTAAAATCAAGGGAAAAGATATTTCACTTTTTTCTAATTGTTAACACTCTCACAATGTTTGCCAGATGTGGCCTTTAAGTGAAGGAGTGGAAAATTCTCTTTATAAAATTAAAAGCTGCAGTCATGCAGTGTTCCGTAGGATTGGCTGCTCTTTTCCCACCTCTGTTTAGCTTGGATCATGCTTCTTAGGCCTGTGTTTCTTCAGCAGGTGCTTCACAGTGTCCTTAGCACTGACAGGCAACTCGATGAGCATTAATTGATGTAGGAAGGTAGAAACTGAGAATTATTGCAGTCTTCTTCCGGCTTTGATCCTGTGGCCTGGGAAGCAAATTATCCAAGCACTTTCAAATGTAGATGTCTCAGGGAAAGAAGCTGCCTCTTTATTTTGACATTTAAATAAGTGTTGGTTTTCAGGATTGCAAAGGTGCTGCAGCTGCCTCTGAACCACCAGGTGTGGACTCTCAGCATCACTTCTTAAATCTCTCTTATTTTGAAAAAACAAAGCTACCAGATTTGATTTAGATAAAGATATGATACAAGGCTAACGATTTAAATTGTCCTTTGCTTTCAAGTGGGACCGACGGACCCTAGAAAGCCCTGTCTCTCCACCACCATTGAACATTGGACTCCAAATGACCTGAGTAAACAGAGGTCTGGTGCTCAGGTGGAATAAAATCAGCACAGTTTCAGCAAAACTGGGTTAATTTACACCAGCCAAAGAACTATCCCAGGCCCTCATTAATGGTCCCAGAGCTGACCAGTTTGACCAGACAGAAAAAACACAGACACATCTGTTTCCTGCACTCCCCTCCTCAACCACCACACCCGCCTTTATCTCCAGTGAGCTCCATGCTATGACTCATTCTCATACATGGGACTTTCTCTTTGCTTGCTAGACTTCAAATTAGGAAGCAAGAGGTGGACTGTTTTGAGGAGTCCCTTGTGGACTTTTGGGTGGAGAGCTGAAGCTCCTTATATAAAATGTATGTATATATATATGTGTTTATGTTTATATATATACATATTCTCATGGATGAAAGATTGCATTACAGAAATAATGAAAGAAAGTTGTTTATTGGTTGTGTATATTTTACATTTTTAAGTAGCGTCAAGGGTACCAGTCATAGGGAAAAACTACCTTTTGATGTGGCACAAGTAATAATAAAAATTATAAACAAAACCAGACTTATTGGCTGCAGATGAACCAAGAGTAGTAGATCATGTTTTCTATAGTCCTTTTACATGGTCACAGAACAAAGAAAGGAAACACTCATCAGGCCATTTAAGATGACAAACCCAGTGGAAAACCTACAGATCTCTTGCTTAGATTTTTGAACCTGACCTTTTTATTTTTCCCTTGGCTGGATGTCTTGCATTGGGCAGCCTCCAGAGCACGCACAGCTGCTGCCCCAGTCCCCATACAATTAATGTTCAGAAACAACCAGAGGATAGGGAAGAAGAATTGAAAAAATTAGACCACACCCCTGGTTTTGAGATCCAATGTCATGATGCTTGCCAGGGCAGAAAAATGTTGTTCGGAGGGCCAATATTTCCTGAAGTGCCAAGAGTAGAAGGGAGAAAAAAAAAATCAAAGCATTAGAGCCATATAAACAGGATCAAATACGCATTAGGCAAACTTCCTAGCCAGTGGAAATTTGGAGATTCCTCCAATGATGAATGATCAATCTCACCCAATGGATGATGCTAAATCTGCAAACTGTTGTACAAAGGTTTGCCTGCCCATTAGCAGTAGTTCTCACGACATGAACACGTTGTTCCTGAGCACTAGAATGACTTGGTTTACAGTAAGCTCTGTCTGAAGCTCTTTCCACGGTTCTGGCACCAGAGAGGTCTCTGTTCAATGCAAACCAACATCCAATCTTGCTACAAACCAGCAGCAGCTGTATTCACACTTCTTATTTCATGGAATCCTGTACAAGCCCCAACTTAGATAAGCCCCTTTCCAAACTTTCATCCAGCACATGATCTTTTCCCATTACTTCTGTCAGTGTGACCTCTTGTTGCTATTCAATAAACTTTTTAGTACATTACCAATAGCCTTCTGAATTATGAGGGAAGAATCCCATTAAAACTCACTAGAATCTTTTTTTGCATTCTTCCTGAACTTTTTGCAAGAAATTTAATCTTTCCGAAGTGTATGAAGAGGGAGGAAGATTTTGATGGACTTTGGGCTGAGGAAGAAGTTTTGTGTTATTTCTAACTCAGCTTGATTGTAATCTGAGCCAGCTGCATCTAGATATGTTTGACGATGTCCCTAACTGACTCCATATTAACTTTCTTAATGACTTTGGACAAATCATTTAATTTTCTTTTTTTTCTTCTCATTTTAACATCCATATTTCAATATCTCTTATGTGCATCACAACAACGAGGTTGAGATTAGTCAGAAGATGCTGATGATGCCCAAATATTGTTATTATAGTTATGATGTCAGACAAGTCTTATCTAGGTTTGGATGACACATATCATGGGAGTTTTTCTGGTCACCGCCTCTCTTTTTCCTTTCTACTATCTCAGGAGCGTAAAGGTCTTCTATTTTGGCCAGGGACTAAAGAGCATTTCTGAGCTTCATAGTGATGTTCAAGGAAGGAAGTCATATGTGTAATCTTTCTGCACATGGCTTCTCTCCTAGGAGAGATCTCACTGATTGATGTTCTGTACCTGCCCATCCATTAAACTAATGGCATTACCACAATCTTCCTTCCGGATTAGACCTTATTGATCGCTATTAATCTCTTCATCTCTTCATCTCACAAGCTTTACTTCTCCGGGTGACACCATTGAAAAGATATAAATGATGCCCGGGCTGGATATCCTTGGGCAAGATAGGAATTGAAGTTTGCCTTTGGCCAAATGGGCCATTTTTAGAGGAGAATTTCATGGGAATGAGATAAAATTGTGCAGACAGCCTCCTCTGCCTGGGTCAATTAAGCAGCCTGAGCTGCTTACTTTTTCATGTACATTGATTTTAATTTTTTTTTTTAACTACCTCAGTGGGCTAAGCTACTTCTCCATTACTTATTCAGGGCCTTTGAAACATGTTTTGTTTCCACTTTCTATGCTTTAAGTGGATGTGATTGGACCAATATCCAACTCGTCATCTTTCCTTTAAGCATAGGTTGCTTGTCCCTCTCTATAGCTCAAATATCTGGCTGATTTTTGCTCCCTTTCCAGTATCTCTGTCAACGTCCCTCCTCATGCATTAGATTTGGAAAAGTATTTGTACTCAGGTGTCCAGAAAACAAGAGGGAGAACTGAAGTTCTATTTTCCTGCTGTTGCTCTTGTCTCCATGCAGAACCTAGGAGCTATCACTTTTGAAAGTTAGGGTGTGATTTAAGTGGTATCTGAAGTTTTTGTTCGTTTGTTTGTTTTTACTCTGTCTCTCAACTCAATGAATCTTATGGCTACTTTCAGAGGACAGCTTTATTCAGATATAAACTCTCACAAAGTTATAGGCAGGCCTTATAGTGAGAAGCTATATCTGACACATTCTTGTAATTTCATAATAATCTCCTGTATAATAATTTCTTATGGACTGTAACTGGTCCACTCAGCTAGTTTCTGGTCAGAGTGAAGTTTTGCAAGACCCTTTTTCTGATGCCAATCACAGCTTAAATATCCCCCTGCTTTTTTCCTCTTTCTTGCCCTCAAGTCATCCCCTGAGTTCCTCCTGAACTACTTTTTGCATGAACATGCAGTGAACCAAATCAGAGAACTGACCCAATGGAAAAAAATCAATAATGATTTTTTAAGTTTTTTTTCTGGATTATTTTTCTTCTGGATCAGTTCCTTGATCAGGTTCAATGAATTGCCACACAAACATTTGTGCAGATGAAGTGTGTCTATGTGTGTTGTGGAGATGATGTTGTAGAGACCTGCAGTACAGAAATGCAGAGATTCCACCTGCCAGACAAGAGGAGTAACATGAAACTAGGAGCTACGGCCTCCCTTATGAATCTGAGTTGCTTTCATGTGAATGACTGAAGGATTGGGAGTTTTCAAAGCCATTCTCGGTTTCTGGACTCAGAAAAATAGGGCCTGCCATGGATGCATACATATATACATGCGAGCACAGGCACACAGTGTGACCCTTTGTTTCCACTGAAATAATACAGTGCAGAAATGATGAATATTTCCTTATCTTGGCTGCTTTCCTGCAACTAAGGAAAAGTTGGCTGGTACAGAAGGGAACACCCAGGAAAACATTTAGTGTATAGCCTGGTTATTCACTCTTAGCTGTACTATGTGTTTGCTGAGATCAGAAAGGTTTCTTACAAAGGTACGAAAAAAAAAAGTCAAAATCTCCCCAGATTGTAAAACATACTCACTTATTTTCCCCATGATATCAAGAGGGAACAAAAAGAAGACCCAAGCAAACAGAAATCTACACACTGCATTTGTCAACAGAAAAGCAAAAATGTGAACAGCAAATTCTTTCTCTTTCCATATACATTTTATAAGCCAATGTTACAGGGGCGAGAGAGCAGCCGCTTACAAGTGAGTAGGATGGAAAGGAAAAAAAAATGAGACTAATAAAAGCCAGTGGAGTTAGATAAATTACTGGGAAATGGGAGAGGCATTTTCTGTCCTGTTTAACGCCCACATGCAAAGGGGAACAAGTGAAGATCAGGCCCAGGCATAATTTGTGGTTGCTTTTTTCAAATGTAAATTCAGGTCCAAAAGAGCACATGTACAAGAAAGTTAATCAATTATGAGCAAATTTCCTTCAAAATATTTGGCAAAGTTGAAAAAAAAAAGTGACTTGGGAGTTTAAATGATCTTTATTAATAGGAGTGCACTTACTGCCACGCAGTCTTTGTTGGCATTTCAGAGTAGGAGATTCCATTACAAGGATGTCCCCGTTGAAACAGATGCCACCTCAATCAATTCTGTTTATACTTACCATTACCCATGTGCCAAAGATTCACTTGGCAAGAAGAGCAGCAAGTTTGCATTATAGTTAACCATGGGACTGAATCTCTTTGTCCCCTAAATAAATTCTTTATATGCAAGATGACTTCAAGATTTCATTTTCAGCTCTGGATCTTTCCATGAAAGCAGACTCAATCAAATGTGATGCTTTAGTCCAAACTCTAGTGTTTTGGTTGTGTACAGCATTTCCCTGGAATCCATCCACTGTCCAGTGGGGATGGATCTCTTATAAGTCTATATTATACTTACCAGCCCTATGTGGATTTCTCAGTACAACGTGGCATGAGGATCTGTATGTTTAGGCAAAATTATTCCTGCCTTTTTTTTTTTTTTCCTCCCCAGATGGAAAGACTTTTCAATATATTTCAGCTCACTGAAAAACTGCATTACTCTCTGGAGGGGGCTAGTCTCTCTCTAGAGCCTTCAGGGGTACTTAGCAAGTCTACTATACCCCCCTGAAGGGCCATTTAGGGAGGAAAAGTCTTGGACCTTCCTCCTTGTAGGTTAAACAACAACCATGTAGACTTAAAAGTTATCACTTATGGGATTTACCTTAACTGAACCCACTGTTTAGTCTGGTTTCTTGAAATCTAGATACAATTCTTCCATCTTTAGCAGATGCTGAATGCCACACCAAGTGCAAGCTGATAAAACCTCATGGTCTGGGTGCCTCATCTCTTCCAGATACGAGTTTTCTACAGCTCTTAATGCTGATTATGGGCTCAATATCTGCAAGTCCAAGTTTTGATACTGGCTTACTGACTGGTCCTCATAGTAGCAAATGTCTTCATTGTGCTCCTTCTAAGTTTATTGTCTTGGTAAATAAGTCTGTTCTAAGATTATCATTTTTATAGATGACCAGCAATAACGTAACTATAAAGATCTTGATGACCATCTTCTATAATACTCAACAAGTTTTATCAGCTATTACATAGCAAGGACTTGCAGACAGTAAACGTGCCTCTATGGGAACCACAGAAAGGGAGAATTTTGTAATATATGGACAGCTTGTGAGCAGCACAGGTAACAAATTAAAAGCAGAAGCACATGGGAGAAACACACATTAGGACTACTTCACATTGGATGCTGATTTTCTTCCTATCTCTTTCTTTTTTAGACATATAGTCAAATAACTGGACCTCACTGAAGACTCTTTGTATCCAAAAAAAATCACTAGTCCAACAGTGCGTGGGTAAGGCCTATGTATGAATGGTGAAGATGAAGAGGCACTGCTTGCTCCAGAGAAGACTAATATGGGAAATGTGGGTGTTTGCCCTCAAATTTAGTGCTGCAGGCTTTACTAATGGGGTCAGGGATTAGCTGGAGTGCAAGAAATGAAATGGGATCCTGAAACTGAATCAGTGCCAGATCTCTTATGAGATTTGCAAAGGGAGATGGGGAGGAAGGGATGGGATTTAGATTATACTCCTCCAAAAGAGGGCACTAGGATCTCTTTATAGCTCTTCTGTAGAAAACTTGAGTCAGACTGGGCACTTTTCAACCACACTTAGATCCCTTTTGAGGCCCTTGTAAATACATCAAAGAAATTCAGAGCAGGTTGTTTACTTAAGATGATGTGTCTGCCATTTCATTCCCATTCACTTCAGCATACAGTTAGCCAAAAGCTGTCACAGTTTTGGCCGGACACAGGAGCAAAACTTAACAAAAGGGAGCAGCGTATTTTCCTCCCTGCATTGCTCCTGTCACTCTCCCAAAACCCTGGCATATGAAGGTAGACCTATTGCGTTTCATGAAGAGAACAGAGAAGCTGTAAATTCTGACATGGGATATTTATTGAAAAATGAAGGTAATAACATTAATCCAGATAATGAGCCATATGTTTCACTGCCTCAAAAAAATCCTCTTAGCTAGCAGAAATAAATCCACCTGAAATTTATCAACACAGATACTTCTTTTGTTTCCCCCTTTTTTCTTCTTCCTCCTCCTCCTCATCTCAGAAATTCCTTCCTCAAACACTGGTGGATTTGCAAAAAGGAGGTTTTCCTTTTTTTTTTTTTTTTTTTTTTTTTTTTTTTTTTTTAAAAAAAAAAGAGGCTAAAGAAGTGGAGTAAATAATTTATTATAGAACTCTCTCCATAGATCTAGGATTCTGCATCTGAGGAAGGCACCCCAGGTTTCCTGAAGAGTCAGTGGACATATAAGCAAATTAGATATAGGAGCCTGTGGCTTAGTTTTACCTCATTCTAACGCAGGTGTTTAAAATAAGTCAGGTAATTTGCATTGTGAACACATCTTTTCCTCTCTGATATCAATAAAGGAATCTTAAGAACAGTTCAACTATTGCTCCCTGCTCTGTAGATATTAACCTGAGGGAAGATGAATCTCTGTTCTTAATTTCTTACATCATAAGATCATAGGATTTGGTGAATCACCTTGATGAGCTGAGCCTTGTCCTTTCAATTATGATTTCTGTTAGATATTATGTAATTCTTTATACAAGAATGTGAAAACTTATTAGGTTAAATCTCTAAGGAATTTACTGTAAGTGACTATAAGGCCTTACATAAAGCCCATCAATAAAGACATTTTTTCTCTTCTAAGGTTTATAATACATCACCACATTATTTCAGATCAGACTAACATTTGCTTGTCCCGCAGCACTCTCCAAACTTTACTTCCTGTTTCATCTTTCAAGAAATTCTGGCAGCCAAAAGCACTTTAGGAAATAATGACAGTTATATATGAGTTGTTTTTTCAACCAGTAGAGAACATTTAACTCCTCCTGAACCCTTAGGTTCTTAAGAAAACTTATGGCAGCATTGTGAAAATGGGTGCCTCAAGCAAATATCCTGAATTTGAATCTGACAAACATATCTTCATCTGTTTTCCAAATGTACTTAATGAATGTTTATTATTTTTGAAAATTAGGCTTCTTATAAAATTATGGAGCTATTATGACCATTAATTGCCACGATGAACACACCAGTTGGCCCTTCTCTCTGTGCAGTTAAGTGAGGGTTTTATAAGACACGATTGCCTACAAGAGCAGATTAGAGTCAACTAAAAGATTTCTACTTATATCCTTATAACTCAAGAAAAGATTTCATTTACTAAGTCTACTCCAAGCCCATACGCTTTGTTAGGGCTATAGTGACCTTAAAGAATTTAAACTACAGGATAACAACCTCAAGGTGTGAGGATTCTCCATGTTTCAGCATACAGTTTTCCTTGTTCATCTTCTATCTTTTTTTTTTCCTTTTCTCTATGTGAATGAATGAGACTGTACTTTCAGGTTAGAGATTGGCCAGTTCTTCAGGCCATGGCTAAAATAGAGAACTGTCATGTCATGAAGCCAAGTGCCAGGTTTCTACATTTCAGTATCTGTTGCACTTGCTGGGAAACCTCTTGACAGAGGTGCCCAAAGCACTGGCCTGTAGTGGTGGAGAAGACCATTCCTGCCATCTCACTTGAAGCGTATGAGATGTAGGCCTGCATGAGTAGTTTCGGCTCACTGTAGTCAAAGAATTCACCATAGGGCAATTACTGGCGTGTGAGTAGCCCATTTCTCTCCTTCGAGCACAGGTTCCTAGTTTAGGTTGAGTGAAATGCCCGAGGATACAGAGCATGACTCAGTGTGATGGGAGTATACTAAGAGGGCATGGGAAAACTATATGGGGTCACATCAGTTGTTCTTCTCATGGAATAAGTAAGTGCTCCATGTGCAACAATGGCCAGTATAACATTACTGGGATGAAGGTGTAAGAAACTCGATAAGGAATAATGTATGATTTTTCTTTGCATAATTTTTCTCTTTTGTTTCTTTATTTCCAGTGTTTTAAGGATGGATTATGTCCTGATGTCCTGAAATATTCCTTCTTTTCCAAAATACCCTAGCTCATGAACACCACAGATTTATGAAAGTGACTTTTCTTATATACCTAATTCGTACATGTTAAGGCTTTTTTGATATCTTGTATCTTGATATGCTGGTTTTGTTTTCATTTTGTGGCAGTTGAATTCCATAGGATGAATGGAAAAAAAAACATTACATTTTAGTGATGTTATAGTTTTCTGCAATTTTCACTGAAAAGCACATACCCTCTAGAAAAAATATAGTTATCTCTAGTGCTGTTTTGCGCTCAGTGTGATTATATCCTTTGGAAGGTGATCAAAAGTTTATGGCCAGTTTTATTCCCTAGTCAGGCATGTTAAAATGGTTTTCAATGCAACAAATCTGATGGATTTTTCTTCCCCTCTTAGATTCCAACACAATTCATTCCCCCTCATTTGGAGGGGAAAATGCATGTTTATTGTGTAAATATCTTGGACTACAGGTTTTTACTATAGTGACTTTCTTTTGAACTGTTCTCTTCAAGTATTTGTCATGTCAAGCAGTTTATTGTTTCTACTTGATGAAATGATTGGAGTTTTTCAGCAGCAAAATGAAAAATGATTGAGGTGATTTGCTGAGGCATGCACCTCATATGCTATTCTGAATAACTGCTATATTGTCTCCATTTTTAAATAATAAAGAGCAATGAAGTATTAGTCATTTGTATAAAATATAGCCACAGGTTTATTCCTTATGTTTTTCTAATTGTTTCATTTCATACATTATCTATATATTTATATGTTTGTTTATGTATCTACTGCCTTTATATCTATCCATACCTGTTTATTCTGTCATATTATCTATTTAGTCTCATAATGAAAAAAATATTTGAATTATTATTAATATAATTTTCATCACAATGGTACAGTTTTAATTGTAATAATTTTACACATGTAGTTATTATATAGTTGTACAATTGTATAAATACTGTACATGTGGAGGTAGAGAAATATCTATGTATGGAAGAATGGGAATTCCGTAAATCTAAATTTAAGAAAGAAAAATAGATGGATTGAGAATTTATTTTTCTGTACAATACTTTTGCTGAATGTTCTTTAAACAAAAAACTTAATCCTCCTATGAAAATAAAGAGTTAAAAAAGTCAAACCACCAGAAATGGTCCCTGTACTATCTCAGACCCTTGTCTCAGTTAGATCCTGAGGATTGCTAGAATAAGGCAAGCTCGGGAGTAATAATAAAAAGGCCATATTCCAATCTTTCCTTGAGTTTTATTACTTGAATTCACATATTGGTCTGTCTGCAGGGCTGCTCTGTCAACACACGGAAAGCAAAGCCTCTATTAGAGAAACCAGGGAGGGGCATATTCTCTTATTTTATTATTACTGTTATTATTTTTGACCACAGCCGTCAGAGGGAAATCATTAGAGGAAATCAATTCAGGATGTGAACAAAGCAAACGTTTTTAATAACAGACTTTTTATGACTCATTGTTCTCACCAGTTGCTCTGGCTGGAGAGGCTGTTTGTCAAAGGAAAGTTCACCTTCAATTTAAAAAGCCTTTATGGCATCAACCTGAAAAAAATCATATTTGGCACCATCCTAGAGGTGATGCAGTTTCCAAGTGATCTGGAATTCTGGAGAAAAAAAAAACAAAAACAAAAAACAAGAGGACTTCCTTTCAGGTTTCCTGGGCAAAACCAGCAAACCAGCAAACCTGCATGGACCCATTCGCAGACCCACTCCTACTGGCTCTTCGCCTTATCTTCTATAGACTAGTTCTGTTATCAGGACAAATAATGAGGCTTATCTTTTGGAGCTTATTTGGTTTGCTTGTACGCACTGGCTTTTTTATACCCCTAGATTGCAGTGAAGGGAGCTCTGAATTAGAATAAGATTTTATGTAAATTGATTATGTAGGATGTTGTGTTATATGTTATGTTATGTTCTCTGTTTACAGAAACTATTCAAACACAACTCTCTCTTAAATATTAAGGAGGATTTTTAATGGAGTTGCCCAGGAATAATTCTGAGTCTAAACTCATCAGGAGTCTGTTGAGAGGAAATCAAAATTTTCAGCCTACAGAGGTGGAAAAATGACAAAGATGACGGGAAAATCAAGAATCATCACTGTTCAAGAGACTGGATGATTTTAAGATTCTCATAATGTGAGTGACCTCATATTAAACAGGACTGAAATCCCACTTGAGTAGTTCAGCCGAACATTAGCTTAGATCATATAACAGCTTTTGGATCACAGTTATGATGTGGAATCCCTATAGTAAATGACATCTCTCTATGTACACAACACCATAGAGGCTGTACTGGGATTTACTTTGCCATGTGCTGTCTAAGTCCTTACTGGAGCTACCTAAACTCAAAATCAGACAAGTAACATGAAAAGAGTTTCTTAGTTCCTATTTATTTATTTATTTATTTGTTTGTTTGTTTATTTATTTATTTATTTTTATTCCCAGACTGGTAGATGTGCAGAAGAAAGAAATAACAAATAAAACTAACCTTAAGAAAGTAGAATTCAAGCGGATATCTACTAGTAGAAATGAATAAGGGACATGCAGCCACAAAGTGAATTAATCTGTCCTAAGTTTCAAGCCCAGGTATAGTTTTCCTCTCCAGGCAAATAGAGTGGTCATGAAAGAAATGATCAACAGGTCTGACAGAAACTGTAAAAAACAGAGACAGTGAGACAGAGAGTGGTGATGGAGTATTTGGCCCTATGCAGAGACCTTTTGCACTTTCAAAGAGTGATCATCTACAGAATTGGATCGATTTCACCCCAATAAAGACATCTCCCATGTGTAAGATAAGACATCTCCTGTGGGTTCTTATCGCTGGCTGCTGGCTAGAGATGGAGTCTGTAGAATAAACAGGGATGCATATCTGACATTTACACAGCAGAAGGTGAATGAGGTGAATCCTACCCAAATGCAGAGAGAGTGGAATTACACCTTAGTTATCAAACAGGGTATAGATCCAGATGGAGCAATAGCATATTTATAACTGATCAGACACGATGTTTTTCCTTGTAACATTTTTTTCTTTACTGATAAACCAACAAGTAAAATAATGGCTTTTCTTTTCCTAGCAAAAGTAAATATTTTCAGTATTTGAGACAGAAATATGAAGGCCAGCTAGTAAATAGTGATTCTGTTTGACCAAAAAAATGGAAGCAGAGCAGAGGTGAAACCTGCTAAAAGAGTTTATTGTGAACAGACGTGGAAGGAAAAGAGAAGGAGGTTCACATCATCTTCTTTCTAAAAGGATGTGGAATAACCAGCTCTGTGAACCTGTAATGCTTGATTCATTTGCAATGATTTGATTCTGGATTTTTCACATCCTGTCTGAATACATTAACTATTGTCTATTTTTTCTCACACTATTTCTTCCTGTTCTGCCAATCAGACATTCCGTCCTCGACTGAATAAACTTTCACAATTAAAATAGAGCTGAAATCAGTATATTTTCCAGAGAAAAACAATGATTTTAATGAACTGGTACTTTTAAACTTATTAAATAAATATATTAATATGTTAAAGTTAAATTCAGGAACAAAACACATGAAAAGACTCTAAGAAACCAAATTTAGTTTTTCCTTCCAATGAAAATTGTCATTGCTGATGAAAAACAAATGTTCATTATGAAACTTTAAAGTTTGGGGAAAAATCTATTTCTTCTGTCACGAATCATGTTTTTGAAATGATTATTTTGATACCAGTGCTGTCTAACTTGGGTTATTTGGATGGCATATCGGAGCTGAATACTTGCCTCCACTGATGTAAGGGAACAAGAAAGAGACTGAACATTTGAAAGGGTAGGAGGAAGAAGTGAAATAACTGAGGGCAATGACCTTGACAGAGAAGGAAGAAAAGAAAAAGCTTAAAATCCATAGGAACATGATGGTCAAGAAAGTTAAAGGACACGGATAGAATCAGTGATGGAAAAAATGTCTCTGAAGTAACACAGAAATTATGGCAAGACTGGGAAAAAAAAAAAAAAAGTTTTGTGCCAAGAAGAGAATCTAGTAGAAAGCAATTTGTTGACATGGAAGAAATAATAATAATATCAGATCAAGAGAAGAAAGAGAAACTAGAAGAGAAAGGCATGAGAAATGAAGAAAAAAAAAAAAGCTGAGCAAATCTAAGGAAAAAGACAAAAAAATAAGAGGAAAGAAGAGATTGATGGTGCCATTGGACTAAGATCCTCCCCATATTGCATCTGAAATTTCCCTCCAGAACCTCATTTTCAAAAATTAATTCATTTTCCTTCTTAGCTCCTTGTGCCTGGGAGACTGCAGCCTCCCTTGCAGGGAGGGGAGATCTTAGCCATCTGAGTCATAGGCAAATGTGAGAGCTGGAGGCTGCACAGGATTTCATCCCTGATCCTGTGGGGCGTGGGGGAAGTCTCCCCATTGTCTAGTTTAAATACCATTTCTAAGTGGTATTGCTAAAGGAAAAACAGAATACATCAGCTCCTGTTCACTAAATGCTCCAGTGCGGTCCCCTCCTTGAGTAATCGCCCTTGTAAATGTTCTTTTGCAGTCATGAGCTGCGATGACGTCCAAGCTTATGATTCTCACAATTTACCGCTGAGGTTCGAGAGAGGGGAAGTTCTGGATTCGTGTATGATTTCAATTACCAGCATCAAGCCCCAGTGAATGGGACGTTAAAGGTTTTGTACTGGGGAAAGTTTCACATTTGGGCTGCAGCCTGAGTATGGGGAAAAGTTGTGAACCCTCAGCAGACCTTAGACCATTAGACTTTAATGATCTCAGTGCTTTTATAGATATCAACATGTGTATAAAAAACAAAGTTTGCTATAGAAACCAAAAAAAGCCTATAGAAATCTAAACGTATAGAAACATATAAAAAAAAAAAAAAAAGGAAATCCAGCTCCTGGGGGCCCTACTTACTTCTACAAGCCCCTCATAGTCTTTTAATGAAATTATTTTGCCCACTGGTCAGTGAAATAGAAACATGTTGTTGCCTTTTCAAGGACTGGGCGCTGAGGCCACTTGTATAATAATAAATAGTGCCAAGGAGCTTTCATAGGTAAAGGAACTCTACCAACTCTGCAGTTAGATTATCAGTACTATCCTTAGCTATCCTTAGCTGGGCCAACTGTTAAACACTGAAATTAAGTCCTGGGCATGATTTGCATATTAACATGAGTCAGAAAATACTCTCAAGATATCCTGTGGATGCCTCCATCCTATGTGAGGGAGAGCAAGAGGGCTTGGGGGGGTTCAGACTGTTCTGAACCAGTTGTTTTCAGTACCAGAAAGTAGTTTGTAAGCACACATCGTTTCTACTACAGTAGAATGTAGTACAGTACAGGTGTAGTTTAAGAAATGGAGACCCTGAATGCACAAAAATGTGTGATTCCATGGCAAGTCAAACTAACCTGGTTAACGAGAAGGAAGAAAAAAAGAAAAAGAATAAGAAAAAATAGTGTGCAAGCATTT
>NW_010584071.1:67655-78528 GCF_000705375.1 Tinamus guttatus | reverse complement strand
TGCTAAAATAAATCAATTTATTTCCATTAAACCTGAAGAGCATCTGGACAGACATTTCTGGTATAAAGACCTATGCAATAGATTTAAAACTATCTGAAGATTTATTTATGATGCAAAAAGAAAAAAAAATAAAAACACAAATATTTAAGTGTTACCTCTTCTTTCAACTAGTAGTAATAATTTCTTGCCCTTCTGGGCAAGTGCTCACTGTTTCTTGAAAGATTAATTACCCTTACAAGAAGCCTAGAATGCTACAGATTTTTTAGTAAATTTGTTGTGCTGTTATTCACACAAATTAAAAAAATGCTTAGCAGTAAGAAAGGAACAACAAGTAAGTCAAGCAAATTGCTTTGCTTGACGGAAGTCGTCGATGTGGGCATCCTTTATACTGCATGATCCCATTTTTTTTTTCCTCTCTAGTCATGCCAAGTTGGAAAGGCTGAAATTTTTGATTGGGCTTGGGAAGGAAGGTTGGGCGGGAAAGCGGAAGGCAGGGAGGAAGGCAGAAAAGGAGGCAGGGAGCCAGGCCTGGAGGAAGAGAGGGAAAAAAGAAAAAGAGTTAAAAATAAAAGAGAAGAAAAGAAGAAAAGCTGCAGTGGTCTGTGGGTCCTGCTGTGCACCGCATTCCTCAGCCCCAACCTCAGGCCGCCCTCCTGGTCCAGGTGGCCCGAGGGCAGAGCAGAGGGGTCAGTGCTGGGAGATCCACCAGCCCCGTCTGAGGCCAGAGGAAAAGCAAACAAAAACAAGGCCTGCCTGGTTCGAGGCCGAGCTGGAAAAAGTGACCACCTGCTGAGCCGGGCTGACATCACCCTGACATCACAGGCTGCTGGTGCCAACTTACACATAAGGGTTTTTTCTTCTTTTTACTTTTTTTCCCCGCTCTTTTCCCTTTTTCCTTTCTAATTCCTACTGCTCCTTGGCCTCAACCATCCTCTCCCTGCTATCCATGTTTTACTTATTGGGTACTGATGGAGTCTAAACAACTATGACTTTAACATTCCAGGCACTTGCAGTATGTTGGGACTACCCCAAAACACACGATGCTGCTGCATGCTGGGGTGGAAAGGCTATCTCATATGTGTTCTTGGAGATGGCAAAACTGGTAAGTTTATCAGTGAAGCCACTGAAAGTCCTCTGAGAAGGACAATGATGAAGCCAAAAGGAAATGTAGGATTTCTGGAGCTTTCCTGAACATAAAAAGTAAACCTCAAACCTCTTTCTTCAGGATTTATGTACTGCCAGAGATAGTTTTGCCCAGCAGATTCTCCTTGGCCTCAGCCATCCTCTCCCTGCTATCCGTGTTTTACTTATTGGGTACTAATGGAGTCTAAACAACTATGACTTTAACCTTCCAGGCACTTGCAGTATGTTGGGACTACCCCAAAACACACGATGCTGCTGTGTGCTGGGGTGGAAAGGCTATCTCATATTTGTTCTTGGAGATGACAAAACTGGTAAAGTTTATCAGTGAAGCCACTGCAAGTCCTCTGAGAAGGACAGTGATGAAGCCAAAAGGAAATGTAGGATTTCTGGAGCTTTCCTGAACATAAAAAGTAAACCTCAAACCTCTTTCTTCAGGATTTATGTACTGCCAGAGATAGTTTTGCCCAGCAGATTCTCCTTGGCCGTGCTTTATGTTGCATATGGTATTGGAAGAGAAATGTTGCTACTCTCTTTGGTACTGTGGTGGATAGTATTTATTCTTGAAAATGCAATTCTTTCTCTGAGGGAAAAATCATAGGGAAGTTTAAGGTGACACATATATAGAAATATTAGTTGTTTTTCTGGACCAGAATCTTAAACCTCACTAATCAGTCTATGGAAGGGATATCTGAAAAAAAATGCCTTTATACTATTAAAAAAAAATACATTCAGATAGACATAATACTTGCACTTACCAGAACCTTCAATTACTCCTTCAAATTTTAACAGAATTACTTAGAGAGTGAAGGGGTACTGAAGGTGTTAAAATTGCCTCAACCACACACAAATAGAAATGCAAGCCTCCAAACCAAAAGAGGGAGGTGACAACTGTGATGGCCTCTAGCAAAATGTAGACTACTTAATTAAATATATTAAAAATTGTGTTAAAAGTAATTAATAATAAAGAGGTTAAACTGAAAGGGGAGAGACATCTGTCACTGTATCACAAACTAGCCTGGAGATATCAGAGATATTAAAGATATGATTTAAAAACAGTAGAAAGCAAAAGCAAAATCAGAATTAATCTAGATGCCAAAAGTTATTTCTGAAATTTCTAATTCTTCCAGTCAAGGAAATTCTTTTACTAGAATGGAAATATCAATGTTAGGTTTCTTGGACTCATTGTACAGTTATTGGAAACATAGTTTCTCCTTTTCTTTCTTTCCCTTCCCCATGTTTATTTTTTCTTTCATTTTGTTATTTTTTTCTCTTTTTTCCTTCTTTCTTTCTTTCTCCTTCTTTCCTTCCTTTCTCTTTGTTTTTCTCTTTCTTTCCTTCTTTCTTGATTCTTTATTTTTTTCTTTCTTAATCCTGATTAAATGGGTACCCCTTAATAACTTCTTTTTCGAAAAAAATATTGAAGCTGCATTTGATCATGCAGACGTCTGAAGACCATTTTCAAATGTTATGTTTCAAAGATATTTTGATTTTTTTTCCTATTAAATTCCATTGGCAGAATAGAGAGGAGGGTATCCTCGGCCACTAAAATGTTCCATCAATTTTTACTTGTTTGCAGATATTTCCTGTGCTCGTAAGAAAGAATACAAATGGGGCTTGTAAAATACTTTAAAACTAGGCACAGAGCTGGATTTAATCCTGTCAGTGGATGTGTGACTACTGATTTTAATGGAGCTGAGATAATATAAGAATATAATTAATAATAAGTTAATACCAGGGTATTAGCTTTAGTTCTGGCTCTGAGTTGAGGAACTGCAAATGTGAGGCCTGTTGTGACATTGCCTTCAAAAGCAGAGAAGAAGCACCAGTCTGTTATATACTAGTTTGCATATTGCATAAAGCTCCAGTATAATGTAGATGTTATTGTTAATGGTTTTGCTATTGCTGTTGTTAATACAATGGATAATTAAATGCAACAGTGGCAGTTACACAGTCCCATATGCTGTCAAAACAGTCTATTTTGAAGACTCTTTCATCTGTCAAGCATTTTGACCTCTGGAGGCTGGGATGATCCAAAGCTCAAGCTGAAAGAGTTCCAAGTCCCCTACAGTGATGCCAGCCCATGACACTGTGATATGAATTTATTATTGTTATTCTTATTACTATAGCACCAGTACCCGTTTATCTATAGTCCAAGTAAATTTTGGCACCGTATGAAATACAATGGCAATGAATGGCTTGAGGAATTACTCCTTTTTTCCATTGCCATCTCATGATAGAGTGTGAGCTGGACACTGATCTGGTCATAGATCAACAGGACAGATTTAATCTGATCTTAATTTGTTCTCCTGACAAGCTTTTAGATACAGCTAGAAGCAGAAAAGAAAATACAAAATCTATAGTTCTTACCACCACCACCTCTCACCTCCTAGGAGACAGGAGGAAAAAAAAAGAAGAAAAAAGAAGAAAAAGAACCCTATGTTTCTGTTTGCTTGAGGTCAATATCTTTGGGGAACAATTGGATAAAAAAATAACACTGATAAACGGGCGCAAGCCATGTGGTACAAAAAGCTTAGTCATCTAGTTCTCAGTTGTATTTCTATGAGAGTGACTGTGAGTGGAGAATGCTCCCCCCTTCCCCACCCTGCCCAATAAACAGTCAACAAGTCAGCAGAGACCAGTTAAGGAATTAAAACCCCACATCATCAAGTTTTCCGGGTTAATACTTTTCTAGTTAAGCCCGAGGAAGAGCTTATTCAGGCTGACCTAAATGAAAAACAAAACAAAACAAAAGCCATGTAACAATAATATCTTACATATATATAGCAACTTCTGTTGCGAAGGATTTCAGAGCACTACATCAATGAAGTGCATCTCCAGTCAGCTGTTTAGTAGGACCCAGCAGCTTGCTAACTGTGCGGCAGTTTTCTTCGATGCTTAAGGACATGAAACGGAGTCTTGTTGAACCTGATAATTTTATGCTGTCAGCTCCCTTTCTGAAATTTATGCTACAGTGGTTTGCCTGCAAGCAGTTGCCTCCAGCTAAAACTGCAGGAGAAACCATGAGAATTGGTGTTGCATATACTGGAAATTAGCTAGGATAGGGCCCCTTAACACCATACAGATTCTTCCTCTCTTCATCCTTTCCCCAATCCTGCATTTTTGGGCAGAACAAAAGGCCAAACCTTTCTTGTCTCAAAAGCACAGCTTTAAGGAGTTACAGGAACAGTGACTGAAGGGGATAGGATGGCTTTCCCTGACTTAGGTATTACACTTTCATGCAGAAGCCAGGATCACTTTGGAAATCTCCCATTTAACTACTGGTTGGACCCAGATGTGTTTGGCTGAGCAGGACCAGGAGAAGGCCATCACCGAGAAGCAAGACTGCAGTTCTGCTCGTTCCCAAGCTCAGGCCAGGCCTTTACAGTAAGTGGTACTGTCCCGCCAATGACCTTCATGCTGTTAGTGTTAGAGAAGATACACCCTTCCTCGCGTTGAGGAATCCTTTAGCATCCAGTTTAGGTCAGACCTGGAACTTGCTGAATGTAATCTGCCAAATGTCTGCTACGGCATCATTAAGGAGTCTGCTGGCCCTGACCGAGCTCAGGCTTGCTCTCCTGAGAGGCATAACTCAGTGCTCAACACCAGCCATCAGCACTAGGGCCTACCAGGCAAAGAAGTTCAGCAAACAATGAAAAAACATCATCAGACAACAGACAGCTGAGCAAGCCTCAGATGTTACTTTGCTATTATCCTTCTCTGTTTCAGGCTGCCTGCAGCTACCTTCACAGCAGGGTTTATGACCAAGGTCAAACTGCTCAATCCATCTGACTTGTATCCAAAACAGCAAAGTAATGAAGGTTTGTGTGTGATGAATATAATCATCATAAAATAAAATGTGACAGCCGACAGCCCTGAAGATTAATTCTGTTGATCTACTGGGTACCTAGGTCTACTCCTATTCAGCTTCAGCTCCACACTAAAAAAAAAAAAAAAAAAGTGGCTCATATCAGCATATCCTGACAAGAACATGGAAGAACATGGATAGTTTCTGAGATAAAGGTGAGTGGTGAAGATATGGTCTCAAATCAGGGAGTGTAGTAATTGGGTCTAATTGGTTCCATGGGTTTACAGATAGCTTCAGTGGTCTGCTTTCTATGGATAACACTGAGGAGTATAAATCGGAGTTCAGTACAAGAATAATTCCAGCCGCATCTTAATCCATCTTAATTATATATAAATATATATAAAAAAACCCTGACAAGCAATGGAAAAGGGATAAGGACTACATTCTCCAGCAAATCATGATGGATAGCAAGAGTTTCCTTTGATCTTCAAAAAAATAAAATGCTTTTGCTGAAACACAAAGCTGGACTAGAAATGTGGGAATATTCTACCAGTTTGTGAAGAAGGAAGAAATGAAATAGCTCTATTTTTATAACAGGCCACATGGTACGAAGTTCACAGTTCTGGCAAAAATAACCAGATTATAAAATTTTAAACTCTGGAAGCTTGGATCCTGAGCCTCAACAGGTCCCTGAGAGACACTTGTGGGCTTTGACTCCTTTGTGACCTTGAGGTAGAACATCCTGCCAACAGAGAAGTATTGGGCTGAACTTAACTAGGTTTGTCTTTGGCACTATTTCTAGCCTCTGAGTAGTCAAGATTTAATCACTGATATTGAATGTTGATAGCTTAAATGGCAGGTTAAGGACTTCCAGACTGAAAACTCTTGTAAAGTAATCCACAACAGATTGGCAAGAAGACAAATCTTCTTTAATCTCTAGGCTTTCTCTTCAATACCATTTTAGGTCTTCATAAAGGAACTGAAAACTTTCCTCTAAGAGCTGTTGAGTAGTACAGTTGGTACCTTGGTTGTCAATGTGAAATAGGAAAACCAGAATAAAAGAACATTTGCATGTGTTTAATAGATTGTATATGTCAAAAGAAGGGTAGAATATCTCCAGTTAAGTCTTGGTTGCAGTTCTTGGCTGGTAATGATTAGCTGCTTAGAGCAGAATAACAATCCTAGAAAAACTTCAAAAGGTTTAAAGCCCAAAACCATCAGTATGAATGACCAGAGACTTTCAAGATTCCCCCCATAGCTTTCCCACTGGGTGGGTTTCTCGTTCTGACTTCCTAAAATTGCTGAGAGGAAATTAAAAATGATGCCAGTGCTGCCTGAATATCTTAGCTTTCTGGGCCCAGCAATTAACCTGCTTCCACACAGCCATCCAAAACCACTCCTCATGCTGTTTCTCTGCCAGATGCATTTGCCAATGCTTCCAATGAAAAGGGACTTGTGCTGTGTTGATGCAGCCCCTGTCATTCTGCTGCTGATCATTGTCAGCATGATCCATTCTGATGGCTACATGAACAATAAACTCTTCCTCAGATGGGAAGCTTTTGGCCTATCATTTCCATTTGAGAATATTTCTGCTTTCTGCACAGATTCTTTCATTTTTGATCCTGCTCCTAAACATCTCTTCACAGCTCAAAAAAATTAATAGGTCGGGGCAGACTGCAGTAAACCATTACGAAATAACAATATGGTCTGTCCCACTGACCACCTGTGCATATCTCATTCCACCAGATCAGGATTATTAAGCCAAAAATGTTTGAGTCTGCATTTTTCTCTTCTGACTGTCAATGCCAACAGGAGAAATGGGCATCACAGTCCCCTTTGATGATGAATGCTCATTTGAGACCAGTTGTCTTCAACAAGCCACACTGTTCAACTTACCCAACCTGGCACAGCAAGCTGTAGAACGAGAATGCCCAAGCTCAAATCTCCTGCTGTACACTTCATCATCTGCTTGACCTTACAGGAAAGATTCAGATGGAAAGCCCTTCTACAGATAAAGCCAGTCAATCAAGAGCAATATGCCAGACACTTCTCCCCAGTGCTGTAATTTCAGGTTATTTATTGCTCTGGTGGACTGCAGGGAATCTCCGGCTGCAGGCAATTTTATCCCATGTCCCTGGTGATCCAGTTGAGTCACTGTTCAGGAAAGAGCCATTCTCAATCCTTCTTGAACATTGCTCCAGTGTCAGCTGTCGGCATGTCTGGCACATGATATGGGGCAATGGCACTCGTGTCACTCAGGGAACTTCCTTTCAGTGTGTGTGAAACACGCAATACAACAGAGATGGAGATTAATCACTCCCTGCTGAAAGTATACGTATGTCTTGGCAGTTCATGAGCAAGCCTTGCATACATGCTTGCAAGAGGCGATAGAAATTCCTAACAGCCACAGCCAACTACTTCTGACTGGGAGGCTGAAAAACACACAGGCAGGGTACTAGAATAGGAGAATTCTGGGCAAAACAAATGCTTATTTCAAATATTAAGTAGGAGGTTTCTCCCCAGCACAGCCTTGTTAGCCACTGGGCTACAGGTTCAAACTTCTGTCTGCTAAATACCCCTGAGATTTGTACTCACTGTTTCTGAGTGATTTAGGCTGAAAGAGGCAGATGGAGGATACTGCTTTTAGCATATCCTAGGACTTGCATTTCCTCTAGCAATAGAAAGAACTGGACTTCTAACCATTATACTATGTTAGAGAAGTTTGGCACTGTCACTGTGGCTTCATGGAGATCCTGGTTTCAGCAGAGTCTGTGGAGTTATGATCAGAGCACACTCTGGACATCCTTAGGGTTTCATCAGGCCTTAGACAGTCAGTAGTGACAGGCATATCACTTTGAGAGGAGACTGTTCCAATCTAATCTAAATCTGCTCCAGTCACTCCAGGATCCTTTTATAGTAATGCCAGGGAAACAGAAGATCCAGAGAGTAAAATGTTAAACATAACTGTCAGATCTGCTTTTGGGGGTGCCTGCTTCTCACCAGATTTGGAGGTCAGCATTTGACTCTCCTGAACTTGTCTGTGATGACTCCCATCCTAAGAGCCTTCCTACCTGAGCTAGAGCAGTCCTTAGAAGCAGCACTGTAGAGGACTTTAAGGTCAAAACGGGAGGTTCCCAGCAAGTAGAGCCAGATGCTGAGACAGAGTGAGGAGGGAGAATTGGATGAGAGTAAGGAAATTAGTGCCTGAAATTGCCTGAAGTCTTCATTAGCCTTGTTTCAGGTTTCTGAGTCTTGTTTTGCTTTGTTTTTGATGAATTAGCTGCTGTGATTATTGCCAGGATTATAGCCCAAATTAAAAAATAATTATTTTGTGCACCAAGTAGAGAAAAAGGCTGTCAAAACTATACCTGCAGGGAGTACATGGCACTCTGTGTGTGTCTGGATGTTTTTAAATCAGCACTGGAATCTCTCCATAAGTTTCGCTGTAGTTTAGAAAGAAGTTATGGTCTCCAAGCAGGAATTACTGCATGAAATTCCCTTGTATGTGTAATGGAATAGGCCAGAGTATATGATTATAATGGTTCCTTATGGCCCCTAACTCCAGACTACGAAATCGTGTTCATTGCCAATACCACTGAAGGGACAGGAATTATCCGAGATTTGATTTATCATCATTACCAGGGACAGTGTCACTCAGAGACTCCTGAGATTTGTCATGTAGAAATCCATTTGCTTTAGTTTGATGGGGCTATCAGTTTGTTTTATGAGTTATATATATATACACATGTATATACATTGATAATGAGTTACAATAATTTTTGTTTCCCTCCCACACACATTCTCCTTGTCAAACTCAAGGTAAACTTTAACACCCTCCTCTCCCATTTTGCATTTGTGCTTGGCTTCATGATTTATTTTCATGTGCAAGACACTGAAGATGGAGTCAGTTTTTCCAAAGGCATAAGCCTCTGGAATCTTATAAAAGGGCAGTCATACAATACACAAAGTGGACACAGAAAATTAATCACACACAAATAAATCTTGAATGCAAGAGAGGGCAAATAATCACTTTGCTCCTTTGCCTGTGTTTTGTCATGAAGTGATGTGCTCATTTTTGCCTAATTTGAGGTCCTTGCTAGACCACTTTGTGTAATCCACATTGCTATGAAGGTCAGGCTGGAGGATAATGCTGCCTCCTGACTCCAATATCCGTGAACATGAATTATGAACTACATCCCTCTCTTTTCTTTCTTTCATTTACTTGCTTCTTTTCCCCTTTCTCACTTTCTTCCCCTTTCCTTTTTCTTTTTCTTTTTCTTTTCCTTTTTCTTTTTCGTTTTCATTTTCCTTTTCCTTTTTCTTTTTCTTTTCCTTTTTCTTTTTCGTTTTTGTTTTCCTTTTCCTTTCTTTTTCTTTTTCTTTTTCTTTTTCTTTTTCTTTTTCTTTTTCTTTTTCTTTTTCGTCTTTCTCATTTTCTTTTTCTCTTTCTCTTTCTTTTTCTTTTTCTTTTTCTTTTTCTTTTTCTTTTTCTTTTTCTTTTTCTTTTTCTTTTTCTTTTTCTTTTTCTTTTTCTTTTTCTTTTTCTTTTTCATCTTTCTCATTTTATTTTTCTCTTTCTCTTTCTCTTTCTCTTTCTCTTTCTCTTTCTCTTTCTCTTTCTTTCTCTCCATTTTGTTCCACTTTCCTTATTTCTACTTCTCTTTCTCTATTTCTCTTCTATCTTTCTCTCCTTCTTTCTCATTCTTTTTCTCACAGAGAGTGCCTCCAAAAAGAGCGAATTTTCACTGGGAAATTATCAGAGATCCAATTTCCTTGCTTTGGGCAAAACATTAAAATGATCTGAAAATTATGTAAAAATACCTGTTTTTAACCATAATTAATCACTAAGGAATGATTAAAAAAAGCATAATTATCTGATAAGCCATATGAGGACATAACACCAGATGGTTGGTGGTAAATCTGTATGAGAAGATCCTTGTAGATCTGTGTCCAACTATGTGAATGGCCCTTTTTCTGTTCCGTGATGGCATTTCTTTGTGGGGTCCCTCTTCCTCTGACACATGTTCACCTGCTAGATAGTCTTTTTAAACTAAATGAGCCAGATGAGATAAAAAATTGTCTGTAGTGTAAAACATATATATATTGAAAGGGGAAGGAAAAAAAAAAAGTGAAACACAAAATAGAAAGAAAGAAGATTTCCTAAGGGTAAGAGCTGTTGGCCTTACCTGGTGTGAATAATATTTGATATATAATCATATGATGTGAAAAAAAAAGAAAAAAAAAAGGCAACAAAAAGCCAGTGTAATAATAAGCAGTACTCTCTGATAATGGGAACCATATTCTCTAGCAGATCGTGCTGTATGGTCAGAATTTACACTGAGGTCACAGTGGGGGAAAAAGAAAGAAAAAGTTTCTTTAAACCTCCCAGAACAAAGTTTTCCTGACAAGCAGCATGGGAGCCTCGCATCTCCAAGCTGCCAGACATTACATTCTTTGGCATAAGTCAAATTAACTCAGTTGATGTCAAAGAATGTTCATCCATTAGACATCACTGGTGGAGGCACGCTTGGATCAGCTTGTGAAGGAAGTCATATTTTAGAAGTCAAAGTGGAGAGGGGAAGAAAGAGAGTGGAAGTTGTATATAACTATCATTACCTTTTACTCTCCAAGAAACATCTTTTTGGAAGCACTCGGACAGGTGGAATTCCCACATCTCATGTCACCACTGCAAATCCCACCTCTCCAACATAAGGACAAAGAGCAACAGAAATGCTGATGCCGATGTTCAGGTTCAGTCATGCCTGGATTATTCAATGTCAAATAAACCTCCTTCTGCAGTAGAAGCTCTTGCTGGTCATGGTCTTTGATTCCATGTAAAATACTATGGCTAATACTATGACTGAGAATATGATGTAGAGAAAAATTGACAGATAATGAATGCTTTTATTGTTTTATTTGTTTGGC
>NW_010584071.1:48505-62082 GCF_000705375.1 Tinamus guttatus | reverse complement strand
CTGGAACAGGCTGCCCAGAGAGGTTGTGGAGTCTCCTTCTCTGGAGATCTTCCAAACCCGCTTGGACGCCGTCCTGTGCCACGTGCTCTAGGTGACCCTGCGTGTGCAGGGGATTTGGACTAGATGACCTCTAGAGGTCCTTTCCAACCTTAAGCATTCTATGATTCTATGATTCTATGAAATCAGAGCTTCCACTGGACGATTGGCAGCTCATGACTGGCAAAGCTCACACTGGTGGCAAACGCACAACTCCTCATCCTATTAAGCCCCTCTGAGATTTCCTGGCTGCTCACCTCCACTGCTGTCTCCCACACACCCTCCATGCCCTTCTTTGATCTCTGTCAAGCCCATAGACCAGAAGCAGTGGTAGATACAAGCGCATGGGTCTTCATGCGTGCCCCTGCGTGCCGGGAAGGCGAGGAGAGATGCTGAAAGAGGCCCGAAACAAATGCAGTGAACTCTGTGCTCCGGCGTACAGCTGTGTAAACGAAAGCTGCAGGGCTGCTCTCGTGTGGCCAGTTACTTACGGAAAACGAGTGAGGTAGAGCTCAGTGCCGAGGGACCTGCCCGTCAAACTGCTCCACACCGCTGGTCAAACAGGGCTCTTTGAATGAAGGAGAAATAACAATAAAAAAGAAAGATATTCTCCAATTCCAAGGCCTAATAAATTGAATCTCTGCACCACTCGTGGCCTTGGAATGACTACATTAATTTTTTTGCAACATAATCATCAATAAATCAAGCATAGCCCATTAAACAATAGATGCCTCCGAGGCCTCTCTTCAAATGTGCTTTTGATAAGAGTCAGAGAATTTTTTTCTGCGCTTGTAACGTTTTTCTTTCCTCTGTTTGTTTTTACTAAGGGTCAAATAATGCTGTTAAAAGAGCAGTTAATATACAGATCTATTTTTCCATATTCCCGTCATGGTGTTTGACTTTGGGAGATTTATGGAATATCTTTTCCCAGTTCAACAATAGTATGTTTTGTTGTACTAAAGAGGTATTTTAACGTGAGTAGAGATTCTTAATAACTTCACTGCTGTCTCCTTTCCAAAACAGGCCCCAGCCAAGACAGAGAACAGTACAAATATATATATATATATATATATGTGTGTGTGTGTGTGTGTATATATATACACACACATAACTATATATAAAGAAAGAGAGAAAGGGAAAGATTTATACATATAAAATACTCATCTGGGTATGAGTCGTTTATTTTCCTACAATGAACTTTAAAAGTTTGGTATGTTCTGGCCAGAAGCCACAGTTCACCTTTTTCATGAGCCGTAATGCATAAGTACATTGAAAGTAGGAAGAGCTAAGTGTTCTGGGACATATCTTCTTATGGAGTAAATGCAGGGAAGCTTTGTTAACTTTCATGAAGCTTTGCCAGGCTATGTGAAAGGAGGATCTGCCCTGGTACCTCCAAACAGGGTTCAGATAACGTGTCTCTAATGAAGGTGTAACTTCAGCCAAGAAAGACTCACATGGACTTGTTCACACTCCAAAACCAGACCTAACTTTTTCATCAGAATAAAAGTGTAGCCTTTGATTTCAAGACTCACAGGACAGTACCATCAGCTCTAATGGGATTCAGCCCCTAGACATGCATTTTGCATAGGGGGATTTATCAGACTGCCTGATATGTAATGTCACTCAATTTGTCCGACTTCCCATGACTTTGCTACATGTCCATGGGATTCTGGACCAACGGAGGTGTTTATTTCTGCTCAATTGCAAGAAATATCTCGTAATTTCAAATCAGGCTTTTCAAACAAGGCTGCAGAAGGTTCCCATTTCCCAAAGCCTGTGCTTTGCATTTTAGGGCGCTCCTGGAAGCCCTGCGCCTTTTGAGGGACAGTGAAGCAGATCTGTGCTAAAACAATATTGCAACTTATGCCTAAAAACTTTTTTTTTTTTAAATCAAGGATAATTAACTGGGGCAAAGTATCATTTTAAGACAAAAACTTTCCCTCTAGACACAGATTTCAATCCCTCAGAATTAGCTTGCAGATCTGCACCTCGTGTTGAACCCAACACACAGACAAGGCCTTTGACTCCTCTAGTAGCCAGTTCTGCATCCCAGCTACACGCAGTTCACCAACCACAGAGCTGTCATACAAGACAAAGATGTCAGCTTTGCTATTTTTAAATTCTTAGTTTTGGATGCAATTCATGAACATTACTTGACAAAGGGCAGGATCTGGCTTTTTTCAGCCAAAAGAAGCAGCCGCAGCAATATTTGACTAGAACACAGCCTGCTCCTGGAGAGAACTCCCAGGTGGCTCAGGAGCAAATGCTTTGCATCAGATCATATCTTGTCTTTTTTTCTTAGTTTTTATTAGTTTTCCTCTGCAATTCTTTCTCACGCAAAGCTTCAGCCACTCTTTGAACATTAGTGGCTGGCTCTGTATCCTGTCGTATTATTAACAGGCCACCTTTTACCACAAGATACTAAATCTGAAGATTTGTTTGTGGCTTAATGCAAAGTAAATGCTACTGGCTTCTGGTACTGGTTGTTAGGACTGAGGAATATATATTCTACCTGTCCTGTCCTGCAAAGATCTCAAGAAATTCCAGTGGTCACACTGTTTGGAATGAAACAGGGAGAAGGTAACATGCAATATATTCCATTCTCTGTAACAAAGGAGAAGCTTTATTGCTCATGCTGTTACCTGATTCAGGGCAAGATACCCACTGTTTTCCAGGGCAGTTTCTATCAGCAGCTCAAGCTTCCAAACAAACCTGTTGTTATTGAAATGAAAATCCTGCTTTATTTTGGTTGTTATGCAATTAATAGGAAAAACGCTACTTCAGCAAAGGCCAGTTGTAGCAATACCACTGACTTCAAAGAAACATAGGTATTATGGTTTCACTTAAAACATTATTAGAGTATTAAGTCTACAGCAGATGACAGGTTTGAGCAAGCACCTAAGACAGTGAGTTCTTGCTGTTCGTGTGACTGGGGTTGCAGGATTCTTCCTGGACATCAAAATTCTGAACCTGGCATGGATATCACTTTGTTTTTCCAGAACTTTTACGACTGAAAGAAGAAGAAAATAACATCAATATTAATGTTACGGTCCCAACAAGTCTAATGTGTGGATCTAGGATTCAGGATGTTGGGTTTCCATCTCTCCTCTGCTTGAGAGATATTTGACCTATGATAAGTTGCTCAGGTTCTCTGGCTTTCACCTTCCTGTCTGTTGAAATTTCTTTTCTCTCATACTTTGTCCTCTGATAACAGGCAATATCCTATATTACAAGTTTGTACAGTGCTTAGCACTCTTAGGTATGGCCTAAAACCACTCTGAAAGAGTGGAGCGAAGAAGAGAGCAAAAGCAAAAAAAAAAAGGCTTTTTCCAGGTTCAAATGAAAGTTCAGTTTGGGTTCAGGTTTAGTTCAAAAGTGGATGACTAGGTCTTGTTTTTCCTGAGACACGTTAGTCATCCAAAGCCAAGCTCCTCTGAACTTGTCAGCGGGGAGCCCAAGGAAGAAATGGCTCTGTTTGAGTTGAATCAGAGCACCAGTCTCATTGTCTGCCAGAAATACTGAACTGTCTCAATCCAATGTGAAATATCCTCAATCTCCCAGTTTTCCACATTTGGCTCTTCTGCTTTTAACTTCCCCCATGAAAAATCATCTCAAGGAAGTTCACAAGTGAGTCTTGCTTGAGGCTTGCTTCCCCAAGCTCTTATCTGACCCCAAGGCCTGGTCCTCAGGGACCAAAATAATCAAAATGATTTCCTCAGTTGACGTCTGCTTGACAGTCTGCTTAACAGTAAGTGACATCCTGGTAGCAAGCAAAAAATGCAAAATGCAGAAAAATCAGTTTAACATCTGTACATCTGCTTGCATGAAAACATCTCTTACGAGCAGTGAGGTATGGATCTCCCATACACTGCTGGGCAGCAACTGCTGCAAGCCTGAGTGACTTGACAGTTTCCTCTGGGAGTCTCCTGTACATTTATGTAGCATGTAGTCCATCAGCTGGAAATAACTTTATGGAACATCTCACTTCATTATTTCCAGTGGAACTGCAGCTTTGTGTCTTGATGGTGTGTTGTGAGGTGAAAGAAAAAAAAAAAGAAAGAGAAAGCATCTTGCTTAACATATCTTCCATATTCATTTCAGGATAAATGAGCTCTCTGTGGAGTATATGGCTTATAATTACACCCCAAAATACACATTTGGGTGCCATTGAGAGTCTGGACTAAATCCACTAGCAGGAGAATAGTTTATGAAGTCTTGGTTTTCCATTAATCTTCAGGCAATTTTCTCAGGAGAGTTGAAGGGGAAGGTGGTTGAATGGTGAAAGAGCAAGAGAATGGTTCAAGGAAGCAAGGAATGGTTGGTAAGTGGATGGCTCGAGAGAAGAATAAACAGTCAAGACAACTTTAATTTCTAAACCCCAAACCAGAAGGGAAATCAATCTAGGCTAATGGGTAATGTGATGGGTTATGGTTTCAGACCTGTGAGTCCCCTTTCTTAAGTGCTCCTGCTTTGTTTCTTTGTGACCTCGGGAAAGTCTCTCAATTCCTGATTTTTGCTTTTTCACTGCGTTTAGGCTGCAAACTTTTCAGAGCTCAGCTTGTCTTTCACTGTGTGCTTTCACAGCACCGTACCCCAAAGCAGCACGGTCCGGGATGGGCCATTACCCACCACATCATTGCCACAAGGATTAGCTAGCGTGCCCCAGAGATGGATAATCTCTTCAATGCTTTTCAGAAAGTTTCAATATAGTTACTAATGGCCATGGCCCAGACTCATCCCAACCAATTTTCAATGCCCTTAGAGGCACAGAAAGAGAGATTGATAGAGAGTCTTGTATAACCACAGTCCTTATTCAAACACCTGAGACCAATTCCTGAGTCAAAGAGGGAATCGCTTTTCTACTTGTTGTCCACTCAAGACATCCTGCCATAAAGATCTACGCAGTGAACAGTGCTAGGTCATTTCCTATGGTTTAAAGAAGAGTCAGCTAAGCCTGATGAAGTCCAGAGAACTGAACATTTAACAACCATAAAAAGAATCCTGTTTAATTTTGAATGGAGACACAAGTATGTATGAGGTGAGGCAGGAGCAGAGCTTTGCAGATATTTCCTAGCCAAACTTTAAATTAAGAACTAAATAATAGCAATAAAAAAGTTAGTTAGACTCTGCCTTTGGATCCTCCAGCTCTTAACATTTTTTTTTTCAGTGGTTATGTTCCAAAAAGGCAAACAGTCATTCCACTTACAGAAAAAAATGAAAAAAATCAATATGCATTCTCCTTAACAGAAAGACAAAATGAAATTAGTCATATAATTCTTTTGAAACACTTTTTATTTTCTTAGATTAGACAATTTTGTACTGTTTCAGAAAATTATTTTCAAGAAATAACAAAACTTTGAAAAAATATATTTTTTCAAAGTTGCTGGAATTAATGTTTATCTCTTATCTCTTTTTCTCTTTTTTAACTTGACTATAAAGAATGAATTTGCAAACCGTTTTTGCTATACTAAAATATATATTTTATTTTCTGTTTAAATACATATATAATTTTGCTTGGAATTTTTTTCCATTTAAGTTTGTGTTCCTGGTTCAAAAACATCAAGGTTGTCATTTTATTATGCATATAACAAAGAAGAAAAAACAGTGAAAGACATCTGAATAAATATATATATATGCACTTCATAAGCAATGCTACATGAGAATGCCAAATATGACACAAGAACAGTGTGAAGACTGTGGCCTACTACTCTGGTCTGCATGTAACCCGAACGGAGGTGCCAGCTTTGGCTTATGCTAAATTGCATATTAGGCACTACTGAATGTATTGGCAAGGGCAATTATGCCTAGAAAAATGTTTGGCAGCATTTGAATGGTCATGCTTCAATTTAGCTCCAGAAGGATCTTTGTGTCATGTTCTTATCTGCCAGTCTGAGGTGTCTCATGGTATCCAGGGGCTTTTTAAATGGACCTAGATGTCCGTGTTTAGATAATCTGAGCTTCATCTCACCCCCATTTGCTATGTGAAATTAGACACCTAGTACACGTGTGGACACCCATGTTTTGATACCTACATGCAGGTGTTGGACACTGCAAGTCTAATCCCATGTTTGAAGTTAGGTGAGATGGATATTATTTGAGGATTCAGAAAAGTGAAGTTGTGATCCTGGCTATGACTCTGTTTGTTGCCTGGTGGAAAAAGCAACATAACTTGTCCTTTCCAAAGATGTGTTTTATAAAGATGCATAAATCAAGGATTTTGAAGACCCTAGGTATTGCAGCAATGGAGATAGTAGGAAGAACAGTTTCAAGCACACAATTTATCTGTTTATTATGGCAGAAACTAAAGAAAACAATACTTTATATATGTTTTTATATAGAGGCACTTCTTGGCTCTCTTTACCCCTAGAGTGTTTCTATATAGCTGGATTAAATGGTTTAAACTCTCTGCATGAACTGAACTTGCGCAAGCCAAGTTACAACCCAATCAATAAATGAGTGAATTGTAGTTTCCACAATATAGGGAATGGATAACTAGTCAAAATCACATTTGGGTTTCATTTGCATTATGATGCATCATTTCCCCAAAGCTGATCTGAATCCAATATTTGCAACTTAAACAATTTGTCTTCAGGATAATTTCTGTACTGCTTTAATGACATTTGAGCTGTTGTATCTCACTTTATGACTTACATGCTGGAAGAAATACGTGTGTGTAGAATAAGTACTCACTGTAGATGATATTAAAGGGGGTGTAACCATATGGACAACAACCATAATGCAATACAGTCAAGGAAAAAAAAAAAAAAGAAGAGTGAACAAATGTTTCCATGTTCCGAGAAACAGGCTAAAATAGGGAATAGTCTCAATGTCAATGCAATCTGGAAGAAAAAGACAAAGCAGTCTCCCATTTCAGACTATAAGGTTGTAGATTAGGCACCAGTATCCTACCATTTTTCCTAAACTGAATTATTCAGGATTATTAGAATTACTCCAGAGGCTTATTTTTGCACAAGGAGACCATTACTGTCTTGTAGATGAATGAAGATCAGCTTCTTTCCTCTTGGGGAAACCTCAACCAAAAAAGCAATGATATTTATTTTTATGATTCCTTAGGATTTTAGTGATATAATATATGAATTTCCTGAAGATGGCATGTTGGTATTTAGTCTGTCATCCAAAATGCTAGCATTGCAAATGTGACAGATAGAACATGAAAAATATAATTCTTCTGGGTGAACAGAGTCATAATCCTTTCTCTGTCAGCAAGCGTCAATAAAAGTAACTTTTTGTGTCTCTCCTGGGTTGCAGATGTTTTTTTCTTCTTAAGCAGTGAGAATTAATAAACTTTAGCCTTTTTTTTTTTTTCCATAGAAGTCAGATTCTTATCCAGAAGGCCTTGTGGAGTTATGACCCCACAGTTAGGGGGGATATGAGGAATAGGAAAGATGACGATGGGATTCAATGTACCTAGATTTACGCATCTCCAGGATGGACATCTCCAACTGACTTAGTCACCAAGGGTGATTTTATAGTCACTGGCAAAGGCAGGCCTTCCTGCAGCCACATTCATCTGCTCTCCAGCACGTCCCTCATTAGCAGCCAAACCATCATTAACTATGGGAGAAAGAGAGCAGTGGTTTGTGTGAATGATGGTCTATGAGAAATCTCCCACTGTGACAAAGCTGATGTCAGGAAACATCAACCTTGTGCTTTAGTACAAGCAGGATGGAGCTCAGCTCATGTCCCTGGTGTTTGCACATAGATGGTCAAGTCATCTACTAATGAGACAACATCTGTACAGCTCTCCGCTCACTTCCTTTTGGTTTTATTCCAACTGCTAGAGTTGCAGCATGCAAGTTAGCTGAAGAATGGTGATGATTGATTTAACTATCCCAAACACTACCAGGGCATTTCCCAAAGATGATGTCAACTGTGCTGTAATTATTAAAAGTGCAACTGTTTCATACAGGCAGTCTAATGTGAGACGTATTTACAGGCCGTAGACTAAAAGAGAGCAGAGCATTTAAAATACAGAAGGAAAGACACATAAATAAAAACTAAATAAAAATAAATAAAATAAAATAAAATAAAATAAAAACTAATTTTAGGTACCAAGGGGACTAAAGCAATTTAGCTGATAATTTCCACAGCACTTTCTTTACAGCATAGTTCCCAGCTGAAACTTTAGATTGCTGCAAGGTCCCCAGGCTAAAATCCACTTTTCTAGGTCAGGATGAGAGTTTGTATAAATTAGGCTCTTGAGCTAGGTTTTGTTGCAGGTAAAGTTTTCTGAACTTTAACTACCTGAACTTTTACTATACCTCAACTATGTTTCCAAATTGGACATAGACTTCTAGACATCCACAAATGCTAAAGCTGAGAAGACTTCTACCTAACCCATCCTCTGGAGTCAAACAGTCTACCTAAATATAGCTGGCAAAGGGTTAGAAGTTTAAGCCACTTCTCCAGGCCCTCTCAACAACAAGAAAAATGGTTGAACTCTTCCTGGGAACAATTGCCCACAGCCTGGGAAATTCATCTCAGATAGATGGAATAAATCACCACGTAGCAATGCCTGTGTCCCTGTAGTTAATACTAGAGTGCCCTGAAATGCTGTTTTGGAATTGATGACTAACTTTTAGGTTATTTAAGTTAAATGAGATTAATTTGGCGCAGTTCTTTCAAAATAGCGTCTGATCTCTCTCCGACATAAGCTAAATGAAGATTCAAAAGTGACTGTTTACAAGCCAAGTTTTCGGTCTCTGAAAATACACCACTCCTGGATATCATCTGGTCAGTAAATGCTCCTAATGATAATCACACAGAAGACTTTTCTATTAAAACAGAGTATCTCCAATACATACTATCTCCAATACTATGCCATGAATTGCTCATGAGTTTTAACACTGTGGAAAATGGGATAGGTCAGTCACTAGCTGATTTTTAGCTATTAGGATCCTGTGAAAAACAGAAATCAAAAGAAGAAACCTACATAGTTCACTACCAGTGAATTGGTATTTTGACTACCAGTGAAAATAAAATAACAAGCTAGTTTGCTTGCAACTCTGCACACTTCCAATTCTCTGCTGTTTTCTATTTTTCATTATATAAAAAATGACATATTTGCTACAGAAAAAAAAATTATGACTTTGAGGAGACTTTTATTCGAATCATTTTACATTTACATATCCATGTTCAACTGCTTCACAATCTAAAATTTTATTTTTGTTTCCCCTGGAAGCTTTACATTTGGTATAATTTTAGTCATTTTACAAGGGGGTAAAATAAATGAAGAGGGGCAAAGAAAACAGAAATTTTTCAACAAAACTCCAAGGAGGTCATAGGAAACAATTAGAAAATTATCATGATGGTAGATCAAGAGGTTTTGGCTGCCTTTTTCATGAACTCAGTAAATATGAAAGAGGCACATAAACTGAAAAGAAGATAATAAAGAAAAAAGTAGTTTAAAAAATTAGAGAGAGAAGGGGCAATTTCCCCATGGTGATGCATATTATGGTGTGGGATTGTGTCTCAATAAAAAAGAGGAAGAAGGAAAGAGGTCATGGGTTTCATCCAATTCTTGATTTCCTTTTTAAAAAAAACACCTATCAAAGACAAATTTATTTTCCATGGGGTCTATTAGGGCTACATATTACAAAAGCAAAAAGAATAGGATTCTAGTTGGACAGAAGTCTAATATCTCTCAGATGTTTGCTCTTCAGTCCAATATAGTTGCAATGGGTCAAGGGATTTGAAACCTACTAGTGAAGGGCTGCCCATGTGTGTTAAATGTAGGTTCCAATATAGTTTTGGCTTATGCAAGTCAGATTATTAGATCTTCTGTCAGAAAGATCATTAGAGCTTTCTCAGACAGTGTATGGCCATGGAATGGTATGGGCAAAAGACTGTTGTTTCCAGCAGTTGCTTTTGATGAGATGTTTTCATGCTTTCAAGATAGAAAGATATTTTAATAAATACTTGAAAATTCAGGTAGCCTCTCTTGTCAATTTATTTAAAAGAGAGAAAACAAATAAATAAGTTGTTATTTGCCTACATATTTCCAGATCGTCTGCATCGATTCATCCTTCTCCTGAGTTTGGAACCTTGCAAAGTTTTATCTTGAAAGCTGGCAAAGGTCTGGAATGTTCCTTGTGGACAGTATTTTACTAAAAAGATGGATTTTCTTAAGTGATAATCCCTTCCTGAGTTTTTCAACTAAGGAAAATAACACGAATCAACACAGCAAGTTTGCAGTGGCTCTTGCATGAGAATTTTGAGGAGTTACAAAAGGGAAGAACAGACAGGACACTCAGGACAGCATGTAAATCAACGCAACATCCATATACAAGCCCCCAGCAGTGATGGAAATGGACAGAAAAGGCCTTTCATGTCCAGGTTTTCATTTTGTGATGAAACCCATCCCTCACTTTTATGAGTCAACATAATGGAAACTGTCAGGCCAGCCTGACCTGACAGCAATATGTTTTCTGAAATTTAGGACACAGGAAGACTCTGGTCTGGGAGGGCGTTTGTGAGAGACACCACGACAGCACATTGCACCAGCTCCATCTGTGATCATTGCAGACAGGAAAACATGTGCAGTTGTACCAGATACCAAAGTAAATATCAGGATGGGCAGTAGTGCATGAAATAAGTAACAAATAATAACTGCACATATTTTTTTCATTATTTTTGTCTGATATTGCTTTATTTCTTATTATTGCCCAAATACTTAAAGGGTTCCACTTCTCTGCTGGATGCTGTACAAAGAACCAGTGAACTATGCCAGGGAGCTGACAATATCATTGTCACATGGGAAACAGCAAGTTCTCTCAAAATGTCAATCTGAGAAGATTCTAACAATCAGAACAAAGAGTTGCAAAGTTGTATCTTGCATCTTAAATATTTTTGACAAAAAAAAATCTCTAGAAATCCTTTTTTCCTGTTTCTCAGCATACCATTTCTCATTAGTGAGACTGCTCAGCAAGGCCTCTAAAGGAAAATGATCTGTTTGCTCCACAAGAGCAATGACATCAAGCAGCTTTTGGCATCCAAAAGTTGAGCTGTCTGGTTTGAGTCACTCATCTACAGTTAATAAGAAAGACACTGTCCATAGGAGACAGAGTTCACTGATTGGAGATACCTATCTTGGAAGTGATTCGGTTGCCTATGGAAGCACCTGACTTCTCAACTTCTGAGTGGCAAGCATCAGGACAGACAATTCCACCCTGTAATCTCTGTTTTTTGTTGTATGTTTTCCCAACATTCCTATATGCACCCCATGGTGCAGGTCAGCAGGTTTCTTTCTTGATTTTTACCTGACAAATAAACTAAATAATTGTCAACAGATAAAATGCAGCAGCTCACTCTGTACATGACTCACAGGGAAGGTCCCTCATCTTCCTACACCATCATCTCAGCCATCCTGGACACGCTGGGACCACCAGGTAACACAGGCTTATAATCCTGCAGTCTCACCCGACCAGACCACAAAATTGGTCACCACTAAAGGATTCCCAGGAGACAGTGCAGTTGTCTCTGCCCATTGTTCAAAGAATGAGATTAAAATATTCACTACCAGCAAATATAGCAAGTATATTCTGGGAAGAATGACCAGTAGGCTCATTATTTTTAGAACTAGACTCATCACTCTTTTCTCTAAGTTGGATACACATTCTGACTCTTTTTATGGACTGATAAAGACCTTCCATCTTCTGTTGACAAAGGCACAAAGGAACTAGGGCATCTGGCCCTATGTTCAGCATGGTCCTTGGGCACACATCTGCATTCAGCTAAACTGAAGATGCTGTGCAGGCAATAGCCCGAGCCCGTAGTGAAACTCAGACTCCAGTCTCTAGAGTCACTTTAGCCAAACCACATTCCTACTGACTAATATTTCAAACTGTCCCCAGTGCTCCACAGGGAGCCCTGGAAATGGAGTCTGTAATGCCCAATTAATTTTTTTAAACATAGACAGACACATATACAGATTAATTAGCAAAGTTAAAGATGTCATTAATACTTATTTTTGTGCTGCTGCCAGCAAATATTTAGGTCCTGAGAAGGATTATGGGGCTTCTTACAGCTGAGAAAAGGTAGGACTGAACTTTAAGAAATACAACAAAGACTTGTTAGTGTGGCACAAGGAATGCTTAAGGTCCCTGAAACATCCACACAGTCTGTGATGCCTCCTGGTACCAATCAGGGATGCCCTGCATGTCCTGCCATGGACTATGCAGAAAGGATGGGGGTCTGCTCTGCAGGTAGCTGGAAATGAGCTGTGCCTCTTGGGTGCTTTTTCCTGCTCAAGAATGGATTATTTTCATCTGCTTTGTGTCCTGTGCTACATGCTAGGGATATGTCCAATACACCCTTAAATAATTTCCAAAAGGAAAGAAAAAGAAAAAAAAAAGCTATAGTGCTTTTCTGACTTTATTATTTACTTCATGTGGCTTTTCTGTTCCCTGCACAGCTGGATGTGGTGGCCAAAAGAAATAGGAACCCAGTGTCATTTTACAAAACTTACAGTTTGCTTCACACAAACCCTCCTCCCCACAAAAGAAAAAAAAAAATCTGGATCCTGGCTGGTTAGAGGTAACCATGGGAGAGGAATCGGGACAATAATCCTGAAATCCAAAGCAAGGCTAAGCATCCAGTGTCAGCTGACTGCCTGTGGCTGAGGTCCTGTCTGTGCATCCACATCTCTCCTTTGTGGTCAGCTCAGCAGTGGCAGCAATTTTTGGACCGCTCATTGAGTTTCCCTGTCAGAATGATACTTTTAGAGCACGGTTATTTACACGGATGCCATGGGCAGCCAGTGGGAGAAGTGGGACCCTGGGCTGTAGCAAAGCCTCTTCTCTTGGCTCTCTGTGTGGCCTTGGACAGGTTGTGCCCCAAGCGGGCCTGAAGCCAAGGTTTCTCTTTGGCTTTATTTTTGTTCTCCCAAAACCAACAGGAAAATATCTGTTTCTTTTACACGTTCTTAGTGTATTTGTCTTGAGATTTACAGCTTTGCTGCTGCTGTTCATCTCATTTCAGGGGTTTTTGAGGATATTGCAGTATTTCTGATGCCCAAGCTTCCCAGCTGTCCATACTGCCTGGATATCAGCTCCCTTTTGGCTTCAGCCTGACATGAACAGTGGAACAAGATAAGGGAAAATCATACACAACCATAGTCTTTCATAAATCGGCTTCTGTAAGCCTGCATCATACAAGTAGTTCGGTTGACTTAATTGTACTCAAGTTAACTAAAGATCATTATATATAAAAATGGCCATGAGGCCATGCTGTGCCTTGTGATCTGTTGTAAAGGATCCTAGCTACTTAATGTGTGCATTTGCTATCTGTGGCAACTGGTGTGCAAATCAAGTTAATAACAAAAGAATAAGGAATACCAGGTAGGCACAATGAAATATTATGGATCAGTGCAAGCGAGCAGTGGTTGCAGTACTTCATCTGCTGGTTAAAATCCCTTTCTGATTTTGGACCTAGAACTGAGACAAGGAGCCGGGAACACAATGCATCTGGGAAAACTGTGTGTTAGCATCATGGTGCAAACAAGCAGATCTGCTTTCCGTAAA
>NW_010584071.1:32480-48473 GCF_000705375.1 Tinamus guttatus | reverse complement strand
TACACTTGAAAAGGAGGTGGGGGTGTTGTTTTGATTGCTGTGTGGAACACACTGTATTGAGCTGCAGAACTTCACAGAGAGCCAGTTCTGTGTATGGGATGGAAAATGACATGTGTTTCCATATTCACTCATGGCCCAGATAACCCTCTGTGATAGGTGCAGCCTCGGCTTGAGTGCTTGAAGTCAGTTTCTACTAGCAGCTGTGATGTAACTGCAAAATCTGTGCCAAGGGCATTTATTGTGGCTGCTGCAAGAACTAATTTATTAGAGGGGAGTATGTGTGTGGGGCGTGTTTACTCCTGAGACAGAAAAAATCTTCGTATGTCTTCATATATTTTATTCCTTCTTTGGGATACATTTATTTGTATCAGAAGATACCAGACTTCGAAGCTGGGAAATTTAGAGTGACCAAAAAAATCAGTGAGGAATGTTGGGAAGAGTTTTCATGGAGCTGTGATTAATCTCTCATCATTTGAACTGCTATTGACTACCATTCTAAAATATGTGACAGAGTTCAATCACAACATTTTGGACTGTATTCAGGACCTATATGTTAAAATATTATGGTCCAGTTAGTGATGGAGATCAGGTCAATTTATTTCAATAGTCTTTCCTGGCTTTGAAACTATTAATCACTATGAATCTGTGGAAGTGCTGAAAAAAAATTTACAGAACAATAATCTCATCCCATCTCAGGATGGGATCCCATCTCAACTTTGCTGGTCCTTGAAAACCCTTTTAGGTAAGTGACCAGCTTCTTAATTTTTCTTCCCAGTATTGTATTGCTAGTTGCTTCTTGTAACCTTGAGCAATTCTGGGGAGATTGCTATTTGGATATGAGAGTGGCAGAAAGCAACTGCTCCTACCCCTTGAAAGATTTCAAGTCTTTTAATCTCGTTGAGTCCTTTGCTAGTTTGGATAGGGTGATTTGAGTGTTATGGAAGGCTGATCCACAGCCAAAATGGAGATGAAGTGTCTGAGCTTTGCCAGGCATTTTCTCTAGGTGTTAATGGGAAAAAAGAAAAAGAAAAAGAAAAAGAAAAAGAAAAAGAAAAAGAAAAAGAAAAAGAAAAAGAAAAAGAAAAAGAAAAAGAAAGAAAAGTAAAAAATTAACCGGGTTACTGAAAAGTATTGGAGATCTCATTTTGAGCCTGCCTTATATTCTGTAGACTTGTCTTGAAAATCTTCTATTCTGGATAACAAATACAGCTGAGACATAGGAAGAATCAATTCAAATTTCACTTGCAGGTAGCAGATGCAGTGATAACCACAGACAATACAGAGCTGGGAGGAGAGATTCATCTTTTTCAATACAGATTTCTGAACTGTAGATGTCTCCATCAGAGCTTGTGATACTGAGTGACCTTTTTGCTTACTGGAGATCCAGTCAGGAGGGTCAATGACATCTGTGGCATAATGTGTTTTTTAAAAGATCAGCTAAATCATGCTGAAAATATTTGCTTCTCCCTAATAATTGTAGAGGTAGGTATTTGAAAGTTAAGTGAGGATTTCCAGTGCCTTCCAGGTCAATAATTTATTTACATTACTCTGGAATAAAGTTTCAATCTTCATAAATGCTGTCCTGGTGTTAGTTATATCTCATGGTGGCCTTTTGCTGTGGGGAACTGCAGACAGTTCTCCTTATGCTCCAATCTCTGTAATTAGAATCACTCCTCAGAGCAATACAGCTGCCTAAGGTCTTTGGAGCATGCAGTTCTTGAAGAAAAAAATAAAGCAATGCCATTTAAGTAGTTTTGACTCACCTAATGGTTCAGCTTGTGTAATTTGTGTAAATTAGACCTCTAAACCCATTTGAGAGACCTTGTCACATCTCTTAGGGCCTCCCATTACCATTATTTTATGGGTCTAACCTTGTATCTACCTGATGTGATAGACAAAATGCAAAAGATGACTTTATCATGTCAGATGAATGAAACTCTAAATATTTAGCTGAAAAGAGTTGTCTAGACTTCCTCTCTGAGGAACAGATAGAAGCATCTCCAGTGGGCAATTTATCTCATCCTTATCAAAGACAGGTATGTGAACTGGTCTAAGGTGACAATATTCTTTTTTTATTTTTTCCTAGTTCCTATAAGGCAATTGTAAACACCAAGAGTAGATTATACACGCAGGGTGTCACTCTGTCCACAAATCAAAACAAAACAAAAAAAACAAAACTTAAATATATGCACCTTATATGTACTTAAATATCAATGTGTCTCTTCTCCTGTCCTCAACAGAGATGTGATCAAAACAGCCAATGGCGTCCAAAGAGCAAGGAAACTTTCCCTAACACACTCTTCACTCCACTGATGGAGCAACAAAGAGCTCAACTGTTTTTCCTATACACAACCAACTAGTGTCATCTGAGGTGCAGAAGTGCATCCCACCTGGCTCCCAGTTGCTGCTGAAGAAAGACACAGGTCTACTGTGTGCCCTGAGCCAAAGCTGCCAGACCTGGCTACTCTAGTACATCTCTCCTTGCAGCAAATGTTCAATCGATCTGAGCTTTGCAGGATGGGTTTCCCTCTTGAAAGCAGGCCTGGAAACACAAGACTTTATACCCACAGCGCTGGGACTTTAAATCAGTAACAGACCTAGGGACTGCTCGGTTTTGTACAGCCATCTCTCTCCATACACATCTTCCAACTCTTTATCTGTATTTTGGTATCTTTTTATCTACGCCTATTTCAAGCCTTCTCCCCTAGCTCTCACCACCATCTCCGTCATTGCACGACAACACGTTAGATGCTGAAATGAAGTAGTACAAAAGCTGCTACTGTTCTCTGGATGGGCTGGAGCTGCAGATTTTCCTTGGCAAGTTCTGAGACAATATTTGGAGGTTGTTGGTTCAGAACTGTTAACTGTATTAATCACGTAACAAACATGCACACATACTGCCAGGCCTAATAAATCTTACCAGCGTACAACCTCCCATCATAAACACATTCAGAAACACTTAAGCAATTCCAGTGCCTGGAAAATGATCATTAGGTTCCTATCACATGTCTTAAACCTTCTGAATCAATCAATAGCAAGTCAATCAATTGAACTCTTCAATCCACTTTACATTCTACGAGTGCAGGAGAAGAACCTGCTGCCAGATGTCTAGCATTGCAGCCTCCCAAAAAGTTGCTTGCACATTGCTATTATAATTACTGTTGAAATCATTCTACATGCAAGATTAGTGTTTAGTTATACTAAGTATTGTAACAGGGTGTCTCTGTTCTGACTTGCTCATAGTCTCAGTAGTGAAGAAAAAATTGCCCTATTCACTAATCAGAGCAGGAACTAAGGCACAGCTAAATTAGGTAATATTCTTAGGATTAGGAAAGTAGGTTGTAACAGAGTCAAGTTTGTGGGACGTCTTTCTAATTATTTGAAAAAAAAATCTAAGGAAGCAGTAAACACCTTCTATATGGAAATATTGGTCTTACTGAAAGGATACAGAGAAAGACATGTCAAACAAGTGAAGGAATGTTCTGCAAAACCAAAAGTCGTTTGTCTCCACCACGCCATGCGAGGTAGTGAGAAAGTAGCTTCAAGCATAGGTTACAATCTCATGTATCTTTTCTATGAGAAAAGACTAAAAGTGAGCTGGACCTGTTTAGCCTAGAGAAGACTGAGAGGAGATCTGATCAACATGCTCAAGTACCTGAGGGGTGAATGTAGGGAGGATGCGGCCAAACTCTTCTCGGTGGTGGCTGGTGACAGGACAAGGGGTAACGGGTACAAGTTGAAACACAGGAAGTTCCATCTCCATGTGAGGAAGAACTTCTTTCCTATGAGGGTGCCAGAGCCCTGAAACAGGCTGCCCAGAGAGGCTGTGGAGTCTCCTTCTCTGGAGATTTTCCAAACTCACCTGGATGTCATCAGGTGCCCTGTGCTTGGGGTGTCCCTGCTTGAGCAGGGGGGTTGGACTAGATGATCTCTAGAGGTCCCTTCCAACCTTAACCATTCTGTGATTCTGTGTGATTCATGTTACAGTTGTATGCAGATATCTTGTACCCAATAAAATAGCCAAGGGAAAGCTATTTTTTTGTTCGTTTGTTTCTCTTGAATTCATAAAGCTAGATGAGATGAATCTGAAAACTAAACTAACTCACTAACTAACTTGAGGGTGCTCCCTCCAAGTAAAAGTTGGAGAGTAGGATCAAGATAAGGGAAATTTGCATCAGCATTTACATTTCAAAATATGAAGATAGTTAAGGATAAGGACTCAAAATGCTAACTTGATCCAACTGAATTATATTTGGCTATTTTCTTTTATTCTTACCCAAATTTTCCTTCCCTGGACGCAGACTTCACTTAAATGACAAGTTGATATGACCTGTGCCACGCTGTAAAATTATGTGATGGATTTCAGCACATCAGGAGCATGATCAGAGTCTTCCAGACGTAAGTGTTAAAGAACGTACAGTTGCATCTAAAACGTCGTGCTTGATTTTGCAACTGATGGTTTTAGCACGTTGTGTTGCTGGTGCAAATGCATTGTAGTGCATTGGTGGGAACAATATCAAAATATAGTAGCCCTAAAACATGAAGCTTATTTTCCACTGCTATGCAGATATAAAGCAGATATGGCCAGAGGAGGATTTTGCACTGGTATTCTTGACTAGTGTCAATAACTGTTATAACAGCACTATACCACCCACCAATAGCACAGAGTATGTGGTTGGAAGAAAGAATTCAGTAGTACCTCTTATTCCTTGATTTTTTTTAACTTTCCATGCATACTGTCTGTTCAATGGATTTTTTCATGGCAAGGAAACAGAAAGACTCTGAAGACTTGGAAGAACAAACAGGAAAAGGTCAAAGACACCCAGAAAACACATGGCAAATCTAAAGAAACAACCCAAATCCCTCAATCCATCTCAGTCCTCAGAATTTGGCCTTCATCTAGCTCAAAGTGTCATACACAGACTTTTCATTGGCAATGTGGAGTAAGTGGGACACTGTTTCAGTTACTGCAATCACTATATCAATGCTCAATACCTTCCTTCAATCTTGTTGCCTGTGAATCTGAAGAGATCTTTGGATTCAGCTAAAGTGGCACCTTAAAACAAATAATAATGGAAGAAAGAAATGAGTGAATTGAATATGTTCTGTCTCCCCAGCCAAGTCTGTTCTTCTACTGCTCGATCTGATATTGACTTTGCTTGGCTTAAAACATTTTCCACAAACGTCTTTCCTCCTTTCCCCTCCGTTTTTCATAGAGCACCCAATAGCTAAAAAACAGTGAAAATACCCATCTTCATCTACTGCAAGTGTCCTCTTAAAATTCCAATTAATTTTCTGAGTGGTTCATAGAGGTAAGTCAGATCACCTTCAAGAAACATCCCTGGAGTTAGCCATCTGTCTGCTGGTAGTTGGGCAGAAATGGTTTTTGATTGGCTTGCCAGCCTGTTCAACCAGCTTAACATCCAAAATCAAGGTGAAAGAAAATCTTATTTCTGGATCAATCACATACATGTTCCTTCTGCTGTTCAAAAGTGAGTCCAGCTATATAAAAGAGCTTGCATAACAAACAAGATCTTTAGCTAAATCTAAGTCACATCAAATGTAATACTAACCAGGGGAGGGTTGATGGGTTTTTTGTTTTGTTTCTGCTCTTCCTACATGCAGGACTACAAAATCCTTAGCCCTTTATCACTGTATTTTTTCCAGTGTTTTTGTTGCAGGGCTTTAAAATGGCAAAGTGTCTTCTGACCATCTTCCCTGAAAAGCTCTTCTAAGATCTGCTTCCCATAAAGCAAACAACACACCTTTTATATTCTTCTTCTTTTTTCCTTTTTTTTCTTTTTCTTTTTCTTTCTCTCTCTTTTTTTTTTTTTATGCAAACCAGTCCCTCAGTGCTGCCAAGTCCAGAGGTGCTTCTTGGCTACAGCCGAAAACTGCTTTCTATTCTCATGTCAAGAGGTGAGAGCTATAGAGGAGAGGGTGGGTGAATTTGAGGTGGGGTTGTGAAGAAAGAAAGGAAAAGTGAAGCTCACCGCCGCAGACAAGAAGAAGATGGATTAATTCTCTGTAGCACAGCATGGTACAAAGTCAGCAGAACTTCAAAGGAAATGAGCCATAATTCAGGAGAAGTAAAAACAAGCAGCCACTCTTCTCAAATCCCTCTCTCATTCTTTTTTTTTCCTTTTTTCCCCCTGCTTTCTAAAATTCCGTTGTAGTCAGAGAAATCACACTAGCCAAATACAAGGGTTTTTAATCTATTAGCTTTATATAACCAAGCCTCTGGGAGGAAAAATGCTGTTCTTTTGAAAGATGAACACACATCAGGTCTCACGCGCTCAGCAGGAGACTCATGAGCGGTTCCCTGCTCTTACCCTCTTGCTGCTGGGTCTTTCCTGAAGCCCCTTCCCCTCGGGGAGCCCACGTGTCAGATGTAATTATGTGGGCTTGCTTTGGGTGTTGCAAATGGGGAGAAGGTCTGCAAGTCTGGAGTTCACTTCCCAAGGGGGTTTGCATCCACATATGCTCTGCAGCCCTCTCTATCTTGGGTGACCTGCTACATATCTCCTTCTGCATCACCTGGGGTGCTGTTGTCAGCATTCCCAGGTAAAACAGGAAACGTGCATTCTCCACTTGGGAGATGAGGCATCTCTTGGGGCTTCAGAGCACTACACCTCAGCCAACCATAGTCTACAAGGGCTGTGCTTCATTGCTGTCTCTCAAGTGTGCAAAGTCATCTGGATGTTGCTGTAATGATGATATAACCAGCTGTTGACAGAAGGGATGGGATTAATCTGATCCCGTTTGGGAGCATTGAAGTGAGACATATAAGCCTGATCCAGTCACCCCGAGCTGCCTTTATGAATGGAAACAAATGAGGGCAGTTCTACTATAAACTCAACAAGTCATGCTTTGGAAGTGCCTGTTTCTCTCCATTAATTTTAACAAGGAGCCTAGGATGACTGTCTGTGGTTTAGACACCTGTCAAAAGTCTGAAAGCAATGTAAGTGAATCCAACCCAGAAAAAACTACTCAAAAGTTGAAAAGTCCATCACAAGGACTCCCTCCACCACCTCTCTGCTGCTTCTCTTGCATTTAGCACGAAGAATACAAGGAAACTGTAAAATAGAACTGGATGCCAATGAGGAGAAGGAGAAAATGGTGTTACTCCTCTGTTATCCTTGGTTCTCCCTCCAGGGAGCTGTTATTGCCAGGTGGATATCGAGTTAGGTTATCTGTCAAATTGACTGTACTTTTACTATTCTCAGTAGAAATAAACAAAACAGCTAGTAGTTGAAACTTTGTAAGCCCTAGCATCAGATATCTATTACAGCACTCCAAGTCTAATAGTTCTATTTAATAAGATGCTGAGTTATTATTTCTATGCTTGCATTTTTGTGCCATTGACAGAATTATGCAAATACTGTAGTAACAAAATTTGCTGAGTTTCTTGGTGACACATAGAATCACAGAATCACAGGATGGTTGAGGTTGGCAGGGACCTCTAGAGATCATCTTGTCCAACCCCCTGTTCCAGCAGGGACACTCAGAGCACGTGGGACAGGGTGGCATCCAGGCGGGTTTGGAAGATCTCCAGAGAAGGAGCCTCCACAGCCTCTCTGGGCAGCCTGTTATTAAGTGTACATGTAGAAATAAGATGTCCTGTTACCAAACATTATTTTCCTTTTGGCACTATATTATGAAGTACTGCTGTGTTTTACTATCCTTTCACACCATCTCAGTTAACCATAACACCGATAGGTAAAAGCATCCTTCTTTTGTGTCCACTCTCTCAATCCTTGTACAGGATTCAGAGAATCAGAATGATCACAGACTTGCAAGCTTGATGAATCCATCAGCTTAAATCATATCCTTAGCAAAGCAGAGTTGATTTTTTCATCTGTTCTTAATGCCTTCATTCCTTCATTCTGAGAACCACAAAGAATATGTGAGAATAGTTGTAGAATCAAGGGAGTTCCAAGGCTGAGGATTGCTACAGAGTCATCACACATCTAGGGGAACTAAAAGGGATAAAGTTTATGAGTAAATCATGGAAATGCTAAAAAATATGTGAGCATAAAAACTATCCACTTGGCACACATTTTAAACAAGAAGCAACAAACATGAGTAAATCATGGAAATGCTAAAAAAAATTGTGAGCATAAAAACTGGCATACATTTTAAACAAGAAGCAACAAATCTATGGGCTTTTACAGTGTATGATAAATAGCTTTGGTTTAGCGATGGACAGGCTCACTAAGGAAAGTCAGTATCTTTATATTTAGGTCAGCAGATGGGATCACTCTTCAGCAAGGTTGGAGCTCAGTCATGGGAAATACAAGAGGAGGACAAGAATATGGATGTATTTTTTAGTTTTAGTTTGCTACATGCTGCAGCTAACACAGAAGGAGGTAACAAGAAAGAACAAATTCACTTATAGATACAAGGCAGATAAGGGAAATTGAGAGCCTGTTATGCATGAGGAATATATACCCTTGCATGATGTAATCAAGAGGAAGGGAGAAAACTATGTAAACTAAAAGATAATGGTGGTACAAAAATACAAAGGAATTCATAGACCATTAAAAATTTAAGTCAGAAATGAGAAGAAGACTTGCAAACCTGAAAACAGCAATGTTTTGGAAAAGTGCCCTAATGGGAACAGAGAGGACAAGAGTCGTTATTGGTCTTAACATGAAACTCATTAGGTGCAGAGCAGAAATGAAAAAATAAATTGCTTGATATAGCAGTAGGAAACTGCATATAATGTTTCCAGAAATCCACTTCAGTCTCTTGTGGTCATTGAGTTTGACCTTTTGACTATTACAAAGCATAGAGCCTTATCATTTTCCATATTAAAGGTACAAGGAAATGGGGGTCTTGTTTTTCTGGCCTGGAACTGAGGACTTTTGCGTTTTGTTTTCAGTCCATCCTCAAAGTAGCTGACATGGGAACTAGATCTGTATTCAAAGGCAGAGCCAGTACTTGCCTTGCCCCAACAAGAAACCCTTTCTAAGCAAAAGTCAATAAGGAATAATGATCCCACTGCTCAGACACACCGTAAAGATATAACAAGCAGTGCTGATGGGAATACTTTGGAAATCTAAAAATATATTTGTCACCATGAGAATAAAAAATGAAAAGTTTCTGAATTGCAACAGACCTAACACAAATCTGTTTCCTATTGCACAATAGTGGTGGGCAGGATGTGTTTTACCATGGCAAGCGGCACTCAGGTCTGTCTGGGCCTGTGCTGGAGCTGCCAGGGCAACCCAAGCCCTCCCTGGCACATGGGGTGAACTTGTGGAGCAAGGTTTGCACTGCAGATTAGCTCCTTTAGCACTGACTCCCTGCTCCACCCGAACATCTGACGTCTTCTCCTCCGGGCCAGGAAACTAGAGGTCCGAGGACAATAACCCACTTTGGCACCGGAGAGGAAGCAATGTTGGACAACACCAGGAGCAGGCGGGATGCTGCTGCCAGACCTCTGACAGTCAGGGATCTTGTTATGTTGTTTGAAACTGATGAGAGGCAGGTGCTGGGCATCTCCAAGAATCAGCTTGCTGAGCGTCTACGATGTCAAGAGAGGGTTTTACAGCATATTTGTGACCTCAGCCCTCACCCTCAAGCTTTTCAGCTCTTTGTACCGTCTGCAAATATTGAAGTGAAACTGGGAAAGACAAAATAATTCTTCCTCAGATCGTAGGGAGAGTGCTGACTGATCAGTTTGCTCAGTCTTGAGATATTTCCTGGAAAAAAAAAATGGTATGTTTTATAACTTAATGGCTGTGGTCCATCTCTATTCAGCAAGCTTTTGAGTTGTTCTGGAATGATACGATCTATCCATATCAACTGCTTTCTGCAGTAGGCTCTTTCTCACCCAGAATCGTATTGCTGCCAAACTAAAAAGGCTGAGGGTGGCCCTGGCTAAAGTGTGTCACCATTATATCTGTTACTTCACTATCTGCAAGAGCTGAAGATGAGTTATTGCTTATTGGTGCTGTGGGAATTTTTTTTTCAGTCAAGTCGATGACTGGTATCATGTCCTGGCATCCTATCGAAGACTGCTATCAAGGTCATACATAAAAGCTGTAATAAAAAATGCTCTTCTCTATAACACCAAGATAGTGAAAGCAGCCAAGAAATTCCTGCATCACTGATGGTACACACCTTTTCCAGCCATTGGTGCCCTGAGAATATTATGTTCTCTTGAGATACAGAAGAGATCTTTCTAATGCTGAAGACTGGGAAAGGATGTGGAATTTTCATCACTGGACAGCTTTATGAGGAAAGCCAGATAAATATCTGTCAGTAATAATAGAGGTATATTTGAACCTGACTTAGAGAGGATCCTGTGAATGTAGAGTGCTTTAATTCTGTGTCTCAGTGCAAATTTCATGTGGGTCTTAATGAATGGCTTTCTAAGCAGATAAACCTCTTTGTTACTTAAGACTGAAACATTATGTACTTTCATGATACAGTAAACTCATTTTGCCTGGAAACACGGAGGGAAGATGATGAAATCGAATCTGTGAATGGATGTATATGTCAGCTTGGCCCTGGTTCATCTGAGCAAAATAATGATAGTTGCCAAAGGGCATCATTGGAATAGAAATTGTGTTTTTGGTATTATGCTTAAAAGCGTCATCTTTGTCCTGTGGACATCTTAGTTTGTGATCAGTTTATGTTTCACCATATTTCACAACAAGCTGTATATATATTCACTATTAGCATGTTAGAGCTATTCTTTCACAAAACATTTGTCTACTTTTTATGTTGAATTATATTGAAGAATCCACCTGAGCAACTACAGACATCCATTTTTGCTGGAAGAGTAAAATAAGGGCGCCACATCTCAATTCTCACCTACGGCTTTGAAAGAACACGAATGGAAGTGTGAGGATGATGATTTTTCAGTGTTGCTCATTAATAGTGATATTCTATCAGTTGTTGTCATTTATTTACATTATAGTAATGACTAGGTGCTGCATAAAGAGACTTTATTATGTGTTTTGTAAAAACAGAGGACTTGGTTCTGTAATGAAGTTTAATGACATCTACATGATAAGTTTAATCAGAGATCCATCTGAAGTTGATCACAAGATTGATCAGAAGGTATAGAAGCCATTGTGTATTTTCAGAAGCGCTGCCATTAGAGTTATTTTCATCATTTTTACTTAGTTATGAAGCCCAGGGCCGGAAGGACAATTCCATGGTGTTTACTCATCATTAATATAAATAGTCTGTATGCAGCAATAAACCTGGAGGAGGTATTTTCTGCAGTTTATTTCAAAATGCCACTGTAAAGTTCAGTTGAAACGATGCCACCCAAACCGCTTCCCAATAGAATGTTAAGATTCTTGATAAAAACACACACACAGAAAAAAACCCAGAAAATAAAACAAAAACCCCAAACTTCTTTTATCCTTCCAGAAAGTGTTTGTTTCCCATGGCATATTTCAATATTTGTTGTAGAAGGAAATACCTAAGCTCCACAAATGTTCCAAAGGGCAAAGCACAATGGGACCTTGTAGGAATTATATTGTGGGTACCTCAGTTCTCCCTTCTTGGTCCCATCTAACTTTTCCAGTGAGACTACATCTCCCATGGTGCCACAGTATCAAATAATCTCACAATGTTTTTCAGGGAATAGGAGTATGATGAATTTGCTGGTCTAGACAAGTGAGTAGTTACAGAAAATAATGATTTTACGGTCCTTTAAAATGCTCCTGCAGCATTTTCAAAATATGTATTTCCAGGCTTTAACCAAAAGCTTTAATTTTGTGGCAGATTTCTTTTTCTTTCTTTTCTTTTTTCTTTCTTTCTTTTTTTTTTTTTTAACCAGAAATCATTATTTTCTGTGGGAAAACGCAGTGGTGTATTCTAACCTGCTTTGTTTTGAACTCCTAAGGCAAAATGAATCTCAGAGGAGCTATACCCAAAGGACTAGATTTTCAGCTGGTGTCAATTAACATCACTGCACTCACGATGAGGGGAGCAATGCTGACTTAGAGGAACTGAAGACTAAGCCAAAGTTTTGTAAAGTACTGTGTGTTCTCCAGACAAAAAAGAAATACATATTTTCACTTTAAATCCTGGCTCAGGCAGGAAATGTGGAGGAATACACTGTTCTTTCTAAATAACCTTTTTTTTCAGCATTTACATTCTCCTGTGCTAGCTTTGAATGATCAAGCTTTTATAAGTGCTTATTTATGATCATTGTCAAGTATAATCAGTAAAGAAACTCAAAACTATTTTTTATGTTCATGTTTGCATGGTCCTTGTATAATAATTAGTTTAGTATCTTGAGATTCCTTTTTGCTTCCTCTTTGTCTGTGACACCCGTTTCCACCTCCTGCTGTATTTTTAAAGTGTGCCTTTGCAATCTCTATCATGTTGTCTCAAATACAAGAGGAATTGACTGCAAACTTCCTTCAAGGTCCTGTATTTTCCCCTCTTTAAAGCCACTCTGAAATAACTCCTTTTCAGGAAGATGTGCAAACAATTTGAGGTGATCTAGGTTTCTGATGCAATACCTTTGTGTTTTTCGGTTTAGTGGGATTTAACTGATTAAAGAAAGATATATGTCGAAATGCAATTATCAATGTGTGAAATCATCATTCCAGACTCTGGCTCTAGTCAAAAGAGTGGTAGAGACACTTTTGGGTGTTATTCAGCTGATCTCTTTTGGATATCTTCTTTAAGATAAGGTAATCTCAACTTAAACTCAATTCACAACATTAATTATATCTCCATGACCTATAAAACAAGCCAAGGGTGACCAGATCACATGGACATGTAGGTTAGTGTGGATGTATCCCAGCTGTGCACTATCCTTACCCTTTCCTCTGCCTGGACCCACCAGTATTTCTAGTCTTATTCCAAGCTTGTACACTGTTTGGGACGTGGATCAGCTTTTCATTCTTCATTTGTACTTCTTGGAACCTAGCTATGGAACAGGCGCTGCAAGGTTATAATAACAGTAATTACAATGATGATTCTGTAGAGCGTATTCACCCAAGAAAAACACAGTTGCTATTAGATCACCGGTGAACACCCTTTTGACCAGGATGAACCACCTAGCTTTTTATGGACAAACACAACAGCCCTCTGTCTTGCTGCTGCACATGACTGCCAAGAAGCCCCTTCAGGTGCTGGTATTGCCAGGTGTGTGATAAGTGTAATTTTGGAGATATTCCGAGACATGCACACCACCTCTACCATGAGTGGATAAACTGTCACAAGTCTGGCCACAGCATGGATTCACACAGGGGAAATCTCCCTTCAGAAACCTTTTGTGATGGGATGACTGACTGGGTAACGAGGAGAGAGCAACGTATCTTGTCTACCCTGACTTCAGCAAGGATTTGGGTGCATTTTTTCCATAGTATCCTCCTTGGAAAGCTGTTAAAGTACAGGCCGGATGAGCAGACAGCAAAGTGGGCTGAAAACTGTCTGAATGGGAGAGCTCAGAGATTGCCATCAGCAGTGATCAGATGCCCTCTTTTCACATCTCCTCTGATTCCTGCCCACACGAGCACAGGATCAGAAGGTTGGCATCCCCAGACCACAGGCATTAAAGAAGATGTGGAAAGAAGGAATCAGAGATCCACTCAGAGGCTGCATGAATTGGTCTAGCAGGTCATATTCAATCTACAGGCTAAAACATCCATATTAATACTGTCTCTGTTTCTCTTTCAGTGTATACCTCCTGCTAAGGGCAATCTTTGCCCACACCCTCTTCCAGGCTTCCTAATCAGTGTTAGAGAAACAGTCCACATCATAATTCCTAGTCACCTCGGGGCCATTTTTGATCAGATATCATGATAAGAACAGACATGACGTAATTGCCTCCACAAAATCCAAATAACAATAGTGATGATAATAATAATTTATTATTATTTATCTTTGTATGTCAGCCCATTTTGATGAGTTGGTTTAGTTCAAAAAGGGACATGATTTCCAAAGTTAGATATACAGTGAAAAGTCCCCGACCTAAAAATTAGATCGGGGACTTTTCAGTTCAGAGGTCAGTTGTTACTGGCAAGAGTGACAATGTATAATAAGCAAGCTGATTTTAAAATTTAAAGTGTTTTAGAAAATAAAGCATGCCAAATATGTTTTTACACGCACACACTTGCCTGTAGAAAAAGTAGTGCACTTGCTTTTAAATGTAGCAATAATGGTCTTCCACATCTGGAAATAAGTGGTCTTATATATACAAGAAAAAAAGTATCTGAACATCTGATAGTTAACAAACTTCTCACCAGATCCTTGGATTTAAGATGTAGTTTCTGTTAGCTTGTACACTGACGGTGGCTGCAACTTCACAAATGCAAATGCAGAGTGTACCATGGGTTACCAGTTCATAAAACTAAAGAGAGGAAAAGGAACATTTTGAATTTTACATTTATTTTGATTTGCTTATAATACGGTTTTCAACTGTTAGGCTACACTGCCCTCAAGGAACATCAACCATGTGGGGATCCATTTTTGGCATAAAAAAAGCATCTTACTAATTATTGTTAATAATCCACTATTACTTCCAAGGTGAACAGCTGCTGCAAGTGTCCAGCATATGAGATAACTGTTAGAGGCAAAGCCACCATTCAGAAAAGACACATAAGAGTGTGTTTGGCTTGAAGCACTTGCAATGGCACAGGATAGATAACAGGTCCCACTTGGCATTGCCTGAAGAGGTGGATGAAAGGAACAGCAAGTCGGGTGATGAGCAAGTGGATGAGAGAAATGAAGATTTTTCTTGCATGGCTGACAAAAAGGGAGAGAAACTCCAGGAAATGATTCTTCTGTGCTACTAGCTGGGGTATTTGGCAAATAACAAAAGAGGTGAAAATGCTTTGCAAGGAATGAGGCTGAGCACCTAAATGAAAGCGCACAGCAGTGGACAACGCGTTTCAATCCCATTGGCATCAAGGTGTCATTGACTTGTGCCACATGATGTCCCTGACTCAGAGCCTAAATGATAGCATCCTAGTACAATGTCTATTCAGCTCCAAATGGTTAAACCGTACCTATAAATCACTCCCAAGTCCCAATTGCTCACGTAAAATGATCTAAGTATCTCAGAGCTGTTAAGCTCTGCTGAAGGATCTTCACTTGGAACTCAACACTTATTCACCAGCTATAAATTGACAATACAAATTTATGCATCGCATGACTCGGGGTGTCCAATGTAGCCTTCTGACATGTCAGCAGAAGGTCTGGTGTTCATCAACTTTTCCAAAAGAAAGATTGGCAAGTGCCTATCTTACAGGCACTGCTGGGACTCTGATTTCTAGAATCCATTGATCACAAAGGCATATTTCCAGTATTTGCTGTACATCAGTTTTGTGCTAAATTTTAGCAACTGCTGTGTATTTGGGGCTTCATATCACTGCCATTTCAGATTCCAGCTGGCTGAGGATGTTGGCAAGAAGGTTATCAACCCAGATGCAATTTATTGGTATTGCCTTCTCCCATTGTCCAAACATTTTTCTAACCTGTTAAGCTTTCTGTGATCAATAGTTTCAGATGATTTTTCTTTTGCCAAGTGCTGAGCTAAAAATGTCTTTGCTTAATCGAGGAAATATTCACAGAGGCTAGACTTTAATATGTGGCAATATATCCAGGTCTTTTGATTCAAAATGTGGAAAAAAAAAATTGGTAAGAAGCCACCAACTGATAGAAAATTCTATCTGTAGTTACAGTAGTTTTGCTACATAAAATATTACCATATGATGTTATAATGTGTTTCTCCACGATGATTTGGATCAGATTTTTTTCCCCCTGAAGCTTTGCAGTTAGATAAATGCCAGGCACATGTTTTGCATCCTGAACCAACCATATGGGTCTTTGTAAAACTGATGAAGCTACATGGATTAGGAAGTTGACCCTTCCTAGGGCGAGACATATATGTGGTTTCACGTGGTATTTTCTTTGAACTGACAAGCTAGTTGTTTATTTTACAAAACTGATAGGCTCTAGATGGTAAAGATTTTCTAAACTGATCTAATAATATTCATTGCATTCACAGTT
>NW_010584071.1:0-32423 GCF_000705375.1 Tinamus guttatus | reverse complement strand
CATTTTATTTAAAAAAAAAGCCTATTAAAATCGGAGGTAATAAATTGATAGTTTCCAAGCCATGTGAAAATTGTGATCTAATTACTAATGAAATACATTTTGATTCAAGGCAAAGGAAAAAGAATTGGATCAGGATTACATGCCAGGGCATACATTAAGTGGATTCTGAAATTTTTTTTGTCACACCAGAATGAGCAGGTTGGGAGTGGCCCATGTGATGGGGAAGGAAAAAGCAGCCCTTTTTTGACACCTCTCAGAATAAAATAAGGAACATGGCTACTTCCAGATGCTGTGAAAAGTAAAAAAGTAAAGTAAAAAAAAAAGTAAAAAACTCATTGAAACAGGCCACATCACAGGGGAGAAATCCAGCAGAGACTTAAACATGATTTTCTGGGGAAGTCTGTAAATGTCAACTGCTGAAAGCTGGTGAGGGGGATGGTGAAAATAACTACTCTTTCCACTTTTCTTTTTTTTTCTTCTTCTTCTTTTTTTTTTTCTTTTTTACCTGCTTTTTCATCCTCACTTTGGGAGAGGGGATCCTGAGTCAGCTTTTTCTGAGGCTTTTCTGAGCTTAGTCATTTTTGTCTTTATCTCCCTGAATTGATTTGAATTGAAAGAGATTGAGAAGCCATTTTCTGGGCTTTTAGTTCCTTGTGGATGTTACAAGGAAAATTCGCATGGATCATATTGTCAACTGTCCTCCAAAACTGCAAATAATGACAACAGATTTAGGGTGAGGATCTTTCCTTATCTATAAGAAAACCCAAAACAGAGCCTTTACTCTTTTTGTTTCATTGTTTTCTTGTTTGTTTGCTTGCTTGTTTGTTTTCCATCTGTCTCCTCTAGGAAAATTTCATTTTATAAAAGTGGTAGAAGATTAGAAAACCCTACTTTAACCCATGACACTTATCCAAACAGACGTACCAATTTGAAAGAGGACATTCTTTGAAGACTCTTCTTTGAAGGAGAAGAGATTCTCATATAAAATATTGCAGCACATAAGTATAATAGCACATATTGACCCAAAACACTAATACTGTACTTTCAGCACAGACGGACACAGGCCACATTCAAAAGCATGCTGACCTCTCCTTTGAGGTCAGAATCCTGCCTGGAGCTCAGAATTTGAGATGTCCCACTTGTATATGCATCCATATCTACATTTATATAACACAGCAAAAGTGAATGTATTCACTCCCATAAGGTGGGGAGGAAAGACTGTCACTCGGAGTGCAAAATTTCATTTTGTGACACAGCATATTTAAAGAAGAGAGCCTGTCCCCATGCTGAAAAGCAGCTCACAGAGTAAGGCTTAGCAGTGCTTGGCCTTGCAGAAGAGTTTCTTGGACAGATGAGAGAGCACATCTAACAAATGTGCCCACCCTTCTTTCACCTCTGTGTTCTTACCTCCTCCTTTGGCTACTCAGTAGACACTGACCATGTCTCATAAACTGTTGTCACATACACCAGATAAAAGTATTGTCTCTTTCTTAGCTGGTTTAAATTAGCTTCTTATACTAATTTAAAAAAACCTGATTTAACTAAGTTTCTTAAACTTTCTCTACAGTAAGAATAACAGTGCTAGCTAGTGATTTCTTGGAACAGCAATAGGTACAATAACATCCATATGGAAATGCCATCAATCCCTGGGCAACACTAGAACTAGATTTCTATTCTTAGACATTTTGATTGTCCTCTTCTTCCTAGCCCTATGTTCACCATGGTTCTGGCTATTTTAATGGAGCTTTTATATTGACTCCCAAATCCATTTCTTTCAAAACTTAAACAGAGTGTTTCATTTGGAATGGCAGCAGCTGTGGTTCAGTTTCTCCAATAAAGCTCTGGGCACCAAAAGACTCAAAATGCAGGAAGAACACAAGCAGGATTGTTTTCTCAAATGGCTTGGCTGCAGCCATGCAAGGCTAAGGAATGCTGGTTACACATTTTCACAGGTCAGCCTTTCCTATAAGCAATTACAGATGTTAATGGATTTATCTATTTTAAATTCCACCTCCCAAACCTGCAGAGGACTTTGCTGTGAGTCTTAGATCATTTCCTGAGAGAGAAATTGACATTTTCTGTAACTAGTTCATAAATTTATTTTTTTCAGACAGAATCTTGGAGTAGTTATCACTACAAATTGACCTTTTTTTTTTTTTTTTTTTTAAGTAGGAGACTTAAGGCAATGAAGGATGGGATTCTTCTTGCCTTGTTTTGCAAAGAAAGCCTCTAGAGCTGAGTTTGTCACACTTGGTGAGAAGGGTGGAAATTACAGCTTTTGTGGCTTGATTCACTTTTCAGACTTGTCCTTTAGGCAAATAATGCATACTTTTTCATTAGATCTCCATGAACTACAGATGATGGTTTAGCCAATGAGTAGCCTGGCTGTAGTCATCTGCACTTATTCACACTAATGTTAATCACAGCTTTGGAGCACTGGAAATTTCCTCATTACTTATCACTGCAAGTGGACAAAAAAAAAAAAGTTTAATGGGATCAAGCCCATTCTTACTCATTTTCGAACATGATTAACACTTCAGATCCTTACTTTTTCTCAAGTGTTTTTTAATAAATATTCTTTTTCTTTTTTCTCCAGATGCTTTATCAAAATGAGAAGTTGTACCCTGTGGGTTTTTTTTTTTTCATTTTTAGTGAAAAATAGCTATAAAATTTATACTGAATGTACTGCTTCAGCTTACCGTTTTGTTTTCTCTCTTTTTATTATCTTTTATATCTTATTGGTTTTGGTTTGTTTCTTTATTATTATTATTATTATTATTATTTAAAGTGAGAAGGAGAATTGGGGGATAGAACTTTAAAATAAAAATATTGATTTAGAAAAACAACAAAGCAGCGAAGTAAAAGCTGCAAAATATCTATTTAAATTTCTGACTTTCATGTTTTCCAATAAGTACTTTCAATTGCATGAATTATGCAATGTCTTGCAGATTTTAATATCAAAATCGATGTGTAATTCTAATTTTCATGATGACAAGTAATCATAAAGTAGCAACCACGCCACAGGTCTAAGACACAGAATAGAAAGTCATCCAGAGGCCTTTGAGGAAGTATGTTTTCTATTAAGTTTTCTGTTGCTCTTTCAAGTCTATTTATGCATGCAGGTAAAGTTTTTTCTTTTCTTTTCCTTCCAGTTTAGATTGTTTTAAATAAAGATATAATTTCTACATGAGAATTTCCACAATAGAACCTTATGTAGTGTTCTCTTATGATTTTTGAATAATTTTCTTTCTTTCAGAAGCTTATAAACATAATAACCACAATGACTGACATTTTGCATTAGATCAAAATCCAGTCTTTTTAAAGGAGCATAAAAAATTAAATTAATTAAAATCCTGATACAGTGAAAATATTTTAATATTTCCGTTGCGAATCTGGAAAACTACCTCGAAATGTCTGAACTTTTTGTGGCATATAAAAGTATGCTGAGCAGCTCCACTAATTTCACATGCTTGGAGCAGCGATGTCTGCTGATAGATTACTCCTAATCAAAAGATCTCCATGTTGTGATGTTTCCCTCACTCTCTTTTCATTTTTACCTGTTGTTTAAGGGCTTTATCCCTCTAAATTTGCTGTCACTCCATACTTTCAGAGGTAAATATCTACCTTTGTGCTATCAAACTTTGGACTAACTTAATTTTTCACTTTGACAATTAAGCTGTTTGCTGCAGTCCTGGGAGAAATCTTTGGGAACTGCCTTCTCTGTTTAATTTGACAACGAAGATAATTCCACACAGCTGGTTTTCTGGATGGTATTATAAAATTCCTCCAGATATTTCCACGGTGTACAGAGTGTGTACTCATATGCTTTGAAATCAAATCGAAATACCAAATAGAATTTCATATTTCTTATTTCGGTGTTTGCCTTAATAATTCATATGTCATTACCTGTGAAAATGGCACTTTGTGTGTCTGAATACCCAACTGCAATGGACCTGGCTGTCACCCTTGTGATGGACTCTGTGTGATCACAACTCAGTAACGCTATGTTTGGTGCTTGAGGCTTCAGTCATGAGCACAGGAAATTGAAAATCACCAGGAGTTTTAATGATGGGAGATAATGTCATATCCCTCACCATATCATCCTCTTCTACAAAGAAAGCAGATGACATTATGTAAAATGCTGGACAAATTTAAATCTGATCTGTACAACTGCCTGTTGCTGGATCCTTTAGCAAGGATGCTATTTATCATCCTCTAGCCATCCCTAAGGTTAGAAGTTAAATACATAGTCTATGTCAGGCATATGAGTAGACTTCATATCCCCTGAGATATCCCTGAATTTGTTGAATCTGAATCCTTTAGAAGTGGCAGCTGGACAGCAGTTGGCTACCCTGGGGCAGCTAACGTGGTGTTAGATCTTATAGGAGTGCAGGTAAATAAAGCCCTGACACAAAGGTAGCAGAATGACACTGGTAGTCTCCCCTCTTACTAAAAGAAAGGTCACTAGGTCCTTTAGGAGGCATTTCCTCTGACCATAAAACAAGCAGTCTTCTGCAGGCACCTATGCATTTTCATTGACTTTAAAGAGAGACTAGAAAACTTGCATAGAATAGTAGTCCAAGTTTTAGACAACCAAACTAAGGCAAGACTGATTAATGCTCTAGCTGGACAAACCATAAACGAGTTAGTTAAACTTATTAATGGTTTAGAGGATAGGACTGTATGCAAATAAGGCTTTCTGGTCATGAGAACCCAGGATGGTCATGAGAACCCGGGATGCTATACAGGGACGTCCTTGTAAGTGCACTCAGCATGTCTGTGAGCATGACTATACAACCCAGCACGTTAGCAGCACTGCCCTGAAAATTCTTCCCAAAGGCCATTTTTCTGACAAGGTCCTGAGCCAGGAATTCCTGTTTCATAGGCAAGTTGCCTATGCCTGCGATGCAAACTGCAAGTAATAACACCTATTATGTTAGGTATTTCAAAAGAAAGGTGGAATTCGGCTCACAGATTAAGACACCTGAATTTATGTATAAGTAGGTTCATACCAGATTGTGACAGGAGCTTATAACTTGGGATCAATCCTGTTCAGGCCTGAAAGGTGTAAAGTGCCAGGTGAGATGCACAGGGAATTCCTCATGACCTCCAGCCTCTGCTTCACAAATGTACAGGTATCCTCAAGCTCCCGTGTCCCATCTTTGAGCCACATCAGGAAGTTTCTGAAGTTTTGGGGCATTTCAAATGCCAGTAGGCACCAGAGCACAGAGCTAACACGTAGATACTAGTGATGCTGGAACACAGCATGTGATTCAATTCCCTAAACGTGGATGTCTCAAGTCATTTCCGAGATCTTTGCGTACCTGACACATCCACAGGTGTTTATGACACAGAACATTCATGAGACTTGACCTTGTGGAGGAACACCTGGAGTACTCCACAATATCTAAAATGACATGAAAAACCTTTGCTTACAAAACTGAATTTTATCCAAAGTGTTTATTTTCAAAGCATTCCTTAGTCCTTTTGATCAGATCTGAAACAACTTTTTCTATTAGTTCCATGAGAGTTTCCTACCAGACTGTAAGGTGGTTCTCTCAATTGTAGCTAACTCCAGTTGTATCATTTGCCTCTGCTCCATCCAGTGGCAGAATTGCCTCTTTCATACCTGCAGAGTGTGGTACATGGATTCCCTCTGGCTATGCAATGTAGAGCATTTGCCACAGCAGTCACTGTTAGGTTGGCTAGATAGGCCGAAACATCTACATGATCCAGTTATTAGGTGTCTTTCTGTCAGACAGTCTGGTTTTTGAATAAAGAATCATAAGGCAAGCTGGAAAGTGAAACAAGCAGAGCCTGTTATTAATTAGGCTTGCTCAGAACGAATGCCTTCTTTAATCTTGATTATTTTTGATATGATCCTTCTGCATGGCTATTGTTGTCTGCAGTGGTTAGCACCAAGCACTAAGCCAAGTCTTAGATGCTTTGCAAGGTTTCCTCCAGCACCACGAGGGTCATCAGGTCACTCTTTATCCTATTTAACTGCTAATAGCTAGTGGTGAATCGCAGACCTGTAGTCAGATGTGAAGGCTGATAAATGGACTGCAAGCAGAAGAATGCAATTTGTCATCGCTTGTGTTGTTTAGTAAGTGTGTTGCAACACAAGGCTGAAGTATTCCATATCTGAACCCCAAAGCACTTCGCACTCCTAACCTCTTCTTTCTTTCTCTCTTCTCCTTCAGGAACAGAAGGAGGTAATTTCTAAGGTCAACATGTCCCCTTTAATTCAGATGCTCTTTGGAAAGAAAAAGAGGGAGAGTGACTAATTTTGATCTGCTAATTCAAAGTTTAAAAGGACTCTGTTGAATAACCTTCCCCCCATTTCAAAGCCTCATTTCTAACATACCTCAAGAACGGCCAGATCTGATAGGGAATATCATTCAGAATTCTTTCATGTAGCTCGTTTCCTAATCTCTCTGCTCCATCACTGGAAGGTTAATAGGAAAAACAGTGAATGGGCATATTGCTGCGATCAAGCAAAAATCCCAACTGTTTACTTGGTTACACAGCTGTTTTGTGAAAAGGACAAGCAGCTGGTTTCTTGAACAAAAAGACACCTATATCTTCACTTTTCTTGCCTCAGAGGGCAGTATTTTAATCCCCTGCCCATTTTATGGAACTGTCTGGAGGCTACAGGTGAGAGTTGTTTCAATCTAGCTGATGGATGTTGATTGCAAGAAGTCCGAAGGAAATAACAACTCAAATGAAAAAAGTAAAAAGTAATATCTTTTTATACCTAACACCCCAAAGCTTATGGTAGGGCTTAATTTGAGCAAGCAGAAGCGCCTCATGCAAATGCCCCAATGCAAACTACTTGGTAAGTTCATTCATCAAGCCTTAATGTAGTATAAGTTTAAGATGTTGCATGGTAAACAGCAGGCTGACCATGAGCAGGTAATATGACCTTTTGGCAGAGAAAGCCAACAGCTGCAATAGCCAGAGCATTGCAGCAGGTTGGAGAGCTGATCCTTCCTACCTAACCAGCATTGGGAAGACCTCATATGTAGAGTTGTGTCCAGTGCTTGGCTCCCCAGTGCAAGAAAAACATGAGTATACTGGAGCAAGTCCAGCAAAGGACCACTAAAATGATTAAGGGACTGGATAATCTGTTGTACAAGGAGACGGCAATGGAACTGGGACTATTCGGTCTGGAGAAGAGAAGGTTCAAGGGGAATCTTATCAGTGCATATAAATTGACAGGGAGTAGAGAAGGAGTCAGACTCTTCTCAGTAGTATGCACAGACAGAATAAGAAAAAAATGGGCACAACCAACACAGAGCTACAGGAGAACAATGTCGGAGTCTATACTTGGCAAATCTGCCCAACATAAAAACATGTTTGTCCTTTGACAGGGACTAAGGGTCTCAGAGTGGGAGCCAGTGAGCTCATGCTGTTTGAAAATATTGTACAGCACCGTGCATGCACCTATTGTACAGTGGAAAGAAGTTTATTTTAAGTATGGAAGAAAGAATATGCATTCCTTAGACTAAAGTAAACAAAGGGAAAAAAGAAGGCAAAAGCTAAAGTAAATAAATAAAATAAATGCACCTTATATCTCATGCTGGAGGTAAGAAGACAAATTCTGGAAGAACATTAAAAAGGAGGAAATTCCAAAGGCAGAGGGATGTGAAAGTCCTTCATAGGGAAAATGCTGAGTTACTGGTACTCACAAAGTGTCAGAATGAACACAAAGATCTGTTTTCTGCTCACTTATGCTGCTTTTACAGAATTTCAGCATTTTGGTTTTGACTAGGGGGTGAAGTTGATTTTCTGTGGATTTACAGCTCTTGGGAGGTTTTACACAAGAGCAAAGTAGGTATAAATTATCCACTGTACCCCACAGGCCCAGCTCTAGGTGCACACTTGCCAAAGTATCAATAACAGAAAATTAGGGTCATAAATGTGGAAAGTCTCATCCAAACCTTTTGGAAACCAATGAAAATTACTTTCTTAGGCTTTCAAAAACCTTCAGGCTGGCTTCAGAGGTGGTGATTAAAACACAATGCACAGATTTCACTGTAGGTTCAGGAATTGCTAGAAAGTAGAAACATAAATATATTCATATTACCATTCCAAATACATAACAAAGATCCAGTATGTTCCAAATCTTCCTACTTGCTTATCTCCATCACTTGGTGCAGTCCAAAAGGTTCTAGGCTTTAATGGACTTTTCCACTATGAGACTCTACTTGCATAAAATGTGTGTCCTAAATGGGCCTAAATGGCTGAGCAAAAGAGCAGACATTTTTGTAAGTTGGTTTTATCTGCTTTATATACACACTGCAAGAGGATGGACTAAGAAAGAAATGAACTGTGGAAATTACTAGATATGGATGCAGAAACCACTAATGCAAAAGCACTAGATTTGGCTTTTGAACAGGATTTTCAAACCACTACTCCATTGTCCTGACATTCCAAAGTCTTTTTTTTTTTCTTTTTTTTCTTCTTCTTCTTCCTTTTTTTTTCTTTTTTTCGGGTGAGTCTGACTTAGAGTAATCCAGAACCATTCAGCTAATTCGTAACATTCACTTGTATATGCATATATAGGCATACACACCCACATGTGTGGGGGTAAAAGCTCATACCAGCATTTTTGTTCTTATATGAGACAAGGTTACTTTTCTCGTCTATTTTCAAAGTGGTTTTCTGTATTTATATCAATATTAAATGTAATTAATTAAGTTTACAGCCTTGACAGTGTGAATACATTGCCATTTATTAAGCATTGGCAAGGCATTAAAACATCTGTTTTATAAGAAACACAGAACTTTGCTGGAGCTTTTGTTCTGTTAGATGGAATTACTTTGGGAAAGTCTCCAGAGAGACTGCTCTGGCTCGACATCTTCTAGCCAAATTAATGCCAGTGTCCTTGGTGCAGACTTAGCATCGGCAACAGGGGGAGATCCTGGATTGCTCTTCTCCTAAACCTTGGTGCAATATCCAGATGATCCAGGAGAAAGGCAGGAAATGGGGCTCCAACACTCTGACACACAGGCCCTACTTATGTTTTAGGACCAGAAGAAACCATCCTGTGTCAATCTAACCTAAGCCATGTGCAACGTAGGTCTGCCCATAATCTGGGCAAAAGTTTTTGTGCGAGCGATTTTCAAGTGCTGCTCACAAGTTGAGTTTTAGCTCAAACGACACACAGGCCCTACTTATGTTTTAGGGCCAGAAGAAACCATCCTGTGTCCATCTAAGCTGAGTTGTGTGTAATGTAGGTCTGCCCATAATCTGGGCAAAAGTGTGTGTTTTTGCACAAGTGATTTTCAAGTGCTGCTCACAAGTTAAGTTTTAGCTCAAACACAGACTGTCTTGTTCAGTAAGATGTACATTCACAAAAGTTTCTGCTGAAGGGGACCCTTTTAACACACACGCACACACGCACAAACAACAACAACAACAACAAAAAAACAGGATTAAAAATCCCTACAACATCAGTCTAATTTTCAGCTAAAACATGACTGTAAATAATGTGGAAAGGAGACAAGATAGTATTTGAGCCCATAGTCACAACCACCTTAGACAGCAGTAAAAGTGGTGGTGGTTTATATTCTTTATGCAGGCATAGGTGTAGTTCTGTAATGCACAGGTAACATACATGTCCATCAACATATATGTGTATGGTAACAATCTGTGGATGTGGTCTTGTGGTATCAGCAGGTGTTGCCATAATATTAAATTATTTAATACAGCAGGAAGGGCAGCAAGTAAGACTAGAAAGCACCAGCATAAGAAAGGATGGATCTTTGCACATGATGCCAGACTGGGGACTGAAGCTAGACTTATCAGATCTACACAAGGAGCAACTCCAGTCCTCTTGCACAGACTTTTAATCATAGAATCATGGGAAAGTTTATTTTGGAAGGGACCTCCTGGCGCTCTCTCCTCTAACCTCCTTTTCACAGCAAGTCTAAGTTTAATGTTAGAGCAAAAGTCAGTCGAATTTTGAAAAAGCCCAAGGATGGAGGTTACGGAGTGCCTCTGTGGAATTAGAGATGGGGCATCACAGAAGGACAATGGAGGCATAAACCCTTTAATGGTGTTAATGATACCAACAGGCTGTTGGACTTCAGTTTCCAAGTGGCAATGTACTGTAATGAAAAAAATAATTAAATAAAGCAAATGTCAAATAAAATACTTCCGGTCAGATCAGTGAATCCAAGTGAAACATTCCAATTTCAAGGAATGCTGAAATGTTTCATTTTTTTTTGTAAAAAAGTGTTTAAGGAAAACATTTTGACAGATGCATTTCCATTTAGCTAGAGAGAGAAGAAGTAATCCTCTCATCCTAATTTAGACTAAAAACAGATCTTGTAATCTTAGAATACCCTTCAGAACCAGAAATTAAAACTGTTGCCCAGCACAAAGAACATGTAAAGGCCTGTGCTAAGTAGGAAGTCAGTCAAGGTTCTCATGGTGGATCTTCTGGATCTCATAATCTGTGAATCTGTTATATATGCAAGCACATTTAAATGTATGCAGAAATACATACAAATAACTGTCTCACTGCCTAAAAATAAAGCTAATTGTTTTAAATACAGGAGTTTTACACAGAAGTAAAAGCTCCTTTAGAACTCATTTATCAACCCTTGGGGCATTCTCCATCTTTAGTTGCAGTGAGGTTGTCTGTGCTATACTGGCTTTCAGCTTCATCTGTCTGCTTTCTGCAATGATTTAAAGGTCCTGGCTGTTGATTTGACATTTCCTGCCACTGTTTGCTGGTTTTGTTTTCCTTCAGAGCAAAGCAAGCAGTGATCTACAGATCCTTGGAAGTTGATGGTTGCCTTGGCCATCTATAGGAAAAATGAGATTATTCGGGGCTGCAGGAGGGAGCGTTTGTTGGGGGTGAATGTTAAAGTTCTTGGTGGACAGGCTCTATGTTTGATGACGGACTTTTAGAGCATTTCTGGAGCTTCACCTGAGGATGTGGGGGTTCTCATGCCATTTCTGTTGCCAGCAAGCTTAAATTCATTTTGCAGACTCTGAATTTTTGCCAAAAAGGAAAACATATAATGAAATAACAATACAAAATAAATTAATAAATAAATTAGTGCTGATGTGTAAAACTAGTGCTGTCCTCCTGATTTGCTTGGTCATCACAGAGCTGTAGAAAACACCTCAAGCCAGATTTTGGAGGACTGCTGATAAATATCATTTCCACAGGTCAGAGCATTTTGTGTATGAAAGCAGCTTAAAGATGGTATTACCTCTTGGTATGGCCAGCCTGCTTCTGCCAAACTAAACTAGCCTGAGGGCTGCTCCAGTTCGTGCAAGGAGTTTATAGCTAGGACTCCAAACCCCAGCCAGCTGTTGGCTTCCTGCCCCTCGGAGTCCAACGGGGATTTAGAAAGAGGTGAGGAAGAAGCAGAAGGAGAATTAGGAGGTGTGCTACGGTCTCAGATCCATCAAGGGAAGGAGAGGGAGGACCTAAGCTATGGGGCAGCTCTGCTGCCAAGACTGCAAGATCTGAGGTTAATGCAAGAAGCAGCAGATGCAAAAGACTTCCTTGCTTGTACAGTTAAAGTTCTCCTTTAAAACTACAAGATAAAAATGACTCTTCATCCTTTCAGAGTTGTGTAGTGGCTATGGCAAAATTCTTAATTGCAAGGTATTGCAGAAAACACGAGGAACAGTCCTATGACATTATTTAAACTTGCTTTTCACTAAAGAACCTCATCAGCCTGTACAATATCAGTCAACAGAGGAAGGAAGGGTTGTGTCTCAAAATAGGAAAAAAAAAAAGAGAGAAAAAAAAGATTTATTTTCAAGTAGTGAAGCCAGAAGACAGCTTTGAAGATGAAGCCTAGCATAATCTGCCAACAAAAGTAAAGAAGGGTGCATAAAGGTACCAACTGCCTCAAGGTGTAAGATATTTAGGAAATCAAGTAGATTAGGAGACCAGAGAGTTCAGAAAACGCCTCATAGAAGAAGATTTTAGCTATTCTGTGGTCTGTCCTAGGCTTGATGCTTTTGTTATCATAATAATTTGTCAGAGGGAAAGGTGAGTTTTTACACATACATTTGGAAAGACTCTTATAGGAATAAGAAGCTTTTTGTAGGCAATCCAAGCCAAGGCTGGAAGCAAAATTTTATATTGAATGGTTATTTACCTGTTAGAAAGATAATCAAACTGCAGCTAAACATCTAGTCCCTATTTCTTAACACAGACATGTTAGGATTTAAAAAGGATCACCCACTAAGGGTGATTTGGTGACTAAGGTTTTGTTTCTCTCCATTCATTCTTAAGGCTGCAAGCAGATATAATTCTCAATCTATTGAAAGATTAAAAGAAAATAGAAATATCTCAGAAAACACTTATTTTAGAGGAACTTAGCTGAAAGATTCAAACAGTCTTTCACAACCTTATCTGTAGATCAGGAGGCTTGTACACCAGTTCCAGGCTGCTCATAGCCCAGAAGGTTTCAGCTCTGCTATTCTGCCTTTTTGGTTAGGTTTTTTAGTCTGTCGTGTGCTCTTTGTATCATCATTTTATCAGCATTTAGTCGTTGGCACTGCTTCCACCTGCATATCACAGGGTAATGCTCCAGTTCATCCAGCCATGATGAAATCCAGCACCAGCAATCCCAAACTCACCCTTAGCTTTAGTGGTACTGTGCTAGGAGTGCAGTTCACCCTCTCCTTGGTGTGCATTTCTGTTCTTTTGTCAGCTGGTCAGGTATGCCTACCTTTGTGTGCTGTCTAGGACTCAGAGACATCCTAACTTATGCACTCAGGAAAAAAAAAAAAAATCATCTCAGCCCTCTCCAATAACTAATGGAAGGAGAGTTGTACACACAGAAGCTGATCTTGGCCATTCAACCTTAAACCTCCTGCCTGTGGGTTTAAAAGCAAAGGATGGAAATATTTGCCAAAAGACAATCCTTTCTTCCTCCCTGTATTTTTTTTCTTCTGCCTTTCTAAGCTGGATTTTACCCGAATTTTCTGCCTCTCTCCTATTTTCCCTTTGTTATTCATCATACCCCATAGAACAAGTTTGTGTGGATCCAAACCACAGCTGCCATTTACCAACCACCAAAAGCTCATTCTTCTGATGAGACAGGCACTAAGGTAGGCTCTTGCACAATGAGTCTTTAAAATTAGTTTTATAAAGTTATATAGAATTTATAGAACTATAAATTCTCTGTGGGAAGAGATAAGAAAGTCATCCAGGAAAGTCAACTAAGGAGTAGGTTAAAAGGATTCGCCCTTGTGCAAATGCTGTGCCCTCACAACGATGAAGGATCTGTCCTAACAGCCATACAGGATCTCCCTCAGCTCGAGCAGAAGCAGCCAGCCTGTTGGCAGCTGGGAAAGCAAAGTGCCATCAACAACATTTACATAGTTCACACACACCCCTGGGCTGATTAGGTGTGAAATAGGAAAGGGAAATTGCTTTTAAGTGTCCAGCATTCTTGGCTCCATCTAAAGCCATCAAGGCCATTTTCAAGTGTGCACAATACCTAACCTGTCAGAAGCAGGATAGAGCACAAAAGGAAGCCCTTTAGGGGGCTTGAAGATGGGGACATCTGCAAGTCAGGGGGACACTCCGTAGCCCTCCTATTAGAGCTAAAAAAGTCTAAAGGGATTCTCAAAATGGGATGTGGAAATCACCTAGGCAATAGCCTGTTAAAGTGGAAATTCAAGCTGCTTTTATCTTTTGTTTTCCCTCTCTCCTTCTGTTTTTTTTTTTCCCTTACTTACCCACAAACCTGACCTGCTTTGCCTCCCTTGTCTTCTACAGTTCAGACTGGGTAGCAGAGAAGGAAGGCAGCAGATCTGGGACTTCCTGCCATCCAGGGATCAGAATGGGATTAAATGGGATGTAGAGGCAGCCTTGTGACAAGGTGCACTCCAGTTATGATTAGGAAGCTTGAGAGGTCCAAGAAAATTACCAAGTTGGGGATTTGTAAGTGTCTGTGTATGCCAGTTGGTGAAGAAGGAAGTACTAGCAATTGCTGAATTACAGAAAATAATTATCTTCAGGAGATACAAACTGGCACGAACCCTTCTTGTGAGGTGCAGATAGCACAGGTTACCCACTTTAACTCTGCGTTAGGCACACTCTGTCACTGGGAGCTCCTATATATGAGGAAACTCCTCTGTTTTCAACAATTTCCTGTTCCTACCAATGAAACAATGGACCTCATGGCCTATTTGCACTGATGTGAGGCAGAAGAGATAAGTCCTTACGCTATTGGCATCCAAGTGTGGGAGTTTGACACTATCTGGATATCTTCTAAGCCATCCCCGTAATGACTTGCCACCTCATTAATTCTGTATCTCCTGCTGTGCATTCCTCCATGTCCCTCACATTCTCGCCGTGAGTAGCAGATCCTGTCCATGCTGAGGTCCACCACAGGCTGCTTTGGAATGGGAACAGGATAAACCTTGCCTTCACCCAACAGCAACTTACTAGGCTCCAGTAGCTGCCCACATAGCTTTTACCCATAGCATATATCAAATAAAGATATGTTTTGTGCCTTGGGAAAAGAGACTGCTCAGACAGTTATTGCAGACATGTGGTTAAGCTGAGGTGGGGAAATGTTTGGCTAGACCAGGGCAGCAACATCTGCATAAACGTGGGGCCCCAAGGATGCCCCTGTGCTAGTCCTGCATGACTATGTGCTAAGTAGACCTCATTCCCTGGACTTTCAAGAAAAAGGGATAATCAGGATGCACAAAACAGCTACGCCCACCAGATACCACTGGCAGAGGATGAAGGTCACTAGGTCCCTCAACAAAGAAACTGCCCTGTGAAGTGACCAAGGTTCCTGGTGGCTGGCACATAAACTAGTGCACTGCTGGGCTTGTGAGATTCTTCTTAGAGAACTCATACCACATGTAATCTGGTCAAAGTGAAATGTGAGATCACAGCAGTTGTCTGCTACAGTGAATAGGAGTGGGATGGCTTCAAATCCTAGAAACGATTTTCTTAAACGCTTCAAGCCTGACAAAGTTAGCCTTCAAGCATAGTTATAAAAAGGAAGATTACTTGCATACACACATATAGGAAATTAATTTTTATTTTCAGGGATAAAGAGCGAGCCATTCATCCATCTATCCAGCTGCTGTGGTCTGAGAGAGAAGAGCCAAAAAAACATGGGAATGCAGATTTATCCTGTGTTACTGATGGCGGGTTGGACTGGTTGAAGAAAGCGTAGTCCCCTATTAGCATAAGGGATGACTGCTGGTATGCTACCTCCCTCTGTGTTGGTCTGACTGTTTTCCAAAGCCAATGCCAATGGTGAGACTGAGGGGAAGATATTTCAGTCCCGTGATGTTCCTTGCTTCAACAAAATTGAACTGCATCAGGTAGATTTTAGAAGGGGAAGCTTCAAGGAATTGCTCTGCCTCCCATCTAGCTTCTCTGGTTCTGCATATGACTCTTTACGGTTTGTTTTCTAACATTCTCTTCAGTTCAGTTGCAGTGGTTTCTAGGGGAAAGATGTTCTTTTCTTGGCTCATAGACTACCCCAAACCTCACTACTTTGATTTCAGGAGTGTTTAATAGTTTTCTGTACAATGACAAATATACCTGAGAAAGAATCCAGGCTAACTCCCAAAGAGATTATTCTGCCTTATGAACAAATTGATAAGAGTAATTTCTTAAGCAATTTCAAGTGCAAAAAGGAAAGTTCAAAATAGGCATCAAACCCAGACCATGGCTAGGCAGCTGTTAAGTGGACATCAGTGCAAATTATCCTGATTTGCTCTTCCCATTTGCTCTTCCCAGAAGAGACATGTGTTTCTGTTTTCTCTTCTCTGACAGTGTGTTTTCTTAAAGTTCTGGGTGATATTCACTCTAACTTTAGAGACTTAAGTCACATCCCAAGTTAACCTCATTAACTTAGGGTTTCTTTCAGGGTAGAGACCAATACTGCGAAAGTGTGAGACCATGGTCTAAGTATGGAAAAAGGAAGAAAAATGGAGGGAATGACAAATTATGCTGAATTTTATGTTCTTGAAGAAACATAAAAAAGGAACCTAGGGCTAGATTTTCTTTTGTCATTCTTAAAAAAGCAGGTGCTCCTTTGGAAAAAATGGTCAATGGGTAAAATGCAGCTTTTTCATTGTTGTTGTTTTAGTTTTATTTTTGAGTTTTTTTGGTTTATTTTTTGTTTTTATATGCATTTATCTGAGTTTTTTAGGAATCTGGTTCAGTTCCTGTAGTCAAGCCTTCCATATGTACCAGCACCTTGGCTTCTTCTGCAGTGAATGAGCAAATCGTCTTATTTTAAGGAGTTTCCTGGTGATATCAGAAATATTGCATTTGCACTGTAAATCTCATTTACAGTGAGAGAGTATTTAAGGGCTGTAGGTGGACAACATGCACTATCAGTGCAGTATTTAGTGGAAGTAGCCACTTCACACTGTAAATTGCCTGCACACATCTTTTTAGAAAGGAAAACATTAGGAAAAAAATACTACAACCTTGGGTGTAATCTACACTCCAGCATCTCAGATGCAACCAGTGATAATGAAACAAGTACCCCTCTAATCAAGTGAGCTTAGAAGCAAGATTGATTCATTTTTACCTAAGACAATTATTTAAAATATTCATTTTTTTTTTAATTTGAACTTTTAGGAAATGTGGCGTTAAGCTATTAGGGCAAAAAGACTGTTTTGCAACAAGAGCTGACAACTCACCAAAGTTTACACAAGTTCAAAAAGGTATCAGACCAATCTCAAAAAGAATAAATCAATGTTTATTAAATTATTGTGATTATGATTTTTTTATTAAGAAAAAGGACAAAAATCTCTATTTTGAAAGCACTTTGGCTTTTTAAAACCACAGTCTCTTGCTGACAGCAGAACAAAGACTGTTTCTAGTTAGCAGTGGAAATGTTTTACTGAGAATGTCTTCTAAAAACACACAAAGACACACACAAAAAGAAAAAAAGAAAACAAGCAAACAAACACAAGTTAAAAAGCTTTTGTGGGCCTGCTCATGTGAGAATTAGTGACCATGTGGTGTTTGAATTCAGTGTGGTAAGAAGGTAGGCTTAAGTGAACTGACTCATACCAGATGTCTATCAGCACGGCAACCTGTTTTGGATTGCGGCTGGGGTGGTTTCCTGGGGGAGATAGAAATCTGGAAGAGTGGAATGATCACACTCCTTGGGATTCTGACAAGAAAAGGCTTTCCAGCAATATAAAATAGTCAGGAGAATCCTAAAAGGCACTTGATTTAATATAAAACTGTCTCAAATACATTTGGAACAGAAAAATTCAAAGTGCCTGGTCAATTGTTTCATAAAGGGCTGTTCAAAGGCCTCATATTCAAGGATTCTCTGGAAATGGGAAAGGGGAGAGTGATCAAATGCAAACACACAGAGCTAAACAATCTTTGCAGAGAGAAAAGAGGAAAAGAAAAAGCAGAATGAATATTGCTGGCCAGAGAAATAATAAGCTCTGAGTGATGAAACAGATGAAGTTGTGTTTCCAGCAGCACAAGGTCTCATGGTTGGGTTTTTTTGTTGCCTCCACATGTGAGTTCAGATTTAAAATGCCTCTTGAAATTACTTTTTTTGTAATATCCTGTATCTCTGTGGATTTCTTGGTGTCTAAAATGGGGTGAATTCACACTTTCTCTTGGTAAGGCACTAACAGATTCTCTTTCCCAATCCTAACTAAATTTTTCACCCCACCTGAAGGAACCATAAAGCTCTTAAATCCTTCTTCTACATATAAGCCAAACTTGTCTGTAGTTGGCTATAGGTTCAGAAAAATATTGAAGAGGAAGAGCATAATGCCCATGCCATAACCATGGCATGGGCATAATGCAGAAAACAGCATTGCATGGAGACTCCATATAAAAAATAACGTCCATTATACTGAAGTTCTTTAGTAGCAACTTTATGCTATCCACTGGTATAATTTTTAATTGCACAGGGAGTTTTGATACCCAAACTAATTTTTCTGTCTGTCTTGCTTGGTGTTCGAATTGACAGCTGGTTTTTGTCGTGTTGCTTCCCTAACATTTTCACGGTGTGAGAATTTTGCTGGCAGAACAGCTAGTATACATGGAGCTTCCTCTGCTTAGATCCTGACTGTCTGGATCAGAGTATCAAGAAACCTCACTGACTGCTACATTTGCTGCTACAGCTGTACATATATACATGTACAAGGATAAAGATATTAGATGTGGTAACAATGGCAGGGTTACAGCATAAGATTTTTCTCTGCCTCCTAGCATGCTAAAATAGCTGCCTCTTTAAAATAGGTACTTTAAGTTCCCTCAATTAAACTTCAAGGCCTTATTTATGTCCAGGTAGAAAAACTGTCTGGTTAAGAAGTCCTAATATGCTTCACCTTGGGAACTGATCGAGAGAGCTCATGTGAAGAGCCAGTCCTACAGAACAGATGACGAATTCAGCACTAAGTCCAGCTTTGAATTCATTCCTAAATAACAGCATAGGTGAAACTGTTGTTTCTTAGACCATGTTCCGGTATTCTACATATATCTTTGCATTTATATCCGGACCACAGTATCCAAAGCTCCATAGAAAGTCTTGTAAATTGTTTTATGCTGTAATGGAACTGATTCATATTCTAGGATCCTCTCACGCCTTTCTTGTTTCTTTGCTTATTTTTCTCTTGATATTGTGTAGCATAGGGAAAATTTGTCATTCTATTAATGCAGTTCTTGGCCAAGTAAAGACTTAAAAAGATGCGATTACATCCAACTTTCTGCAGTGGTTTCCTTTTTCTATTCACATCTCATAACGAGTTTTGTCTACTGGCCTTTGGAAGTGGCAGGCTGTAAGAAAGCCTGATAGCAATGAGACCCAGGACTAATTCAGGGGAAAGACAGTGATGTGCTCTGTGATGGTAGCCTACCCTTTCTTTTACAGGCCCTCAAGATTTTCATATGTAAGTGCCCTCCCCCCAGACACACCTTGAGTCCCCAGACAAACCTGAAGTCTCCTTTCAGAGCTTCTGATTTGATTTGTTAGTTACCTTTTCCAAATCTTTTTGAAGTAGTTCATAGCTTGGCACAGGTTTGCAATTCACAGGTTGAAAATCCTGACTTTGGAAAGTTCAAAACATTCATCTTGAGTTTAACACAAAGCTCTTGGATCTCAGTTGTGAGAGTTAGTGACTCAATCTCAGCTTTGGATCAGACCTTGAAAGGTCTGAAGGTTTTTACCAACTGCCTCTCCTGGGTCTCCCTCCTCTCTCTTGTGTTTGTTGTTCCTTCTCTCCACCCCAGCAGATATTTTCCAGGCAGCAGAGCAGGATCTGGCTTTACTTGGAGCAAGAGCCAAGCTCTGCTGCTCTTGCACTGATTAACACCAATGGGAGCAGCACCTCCAAATGATCAGCAAAGGGAGATGGGGAAGTTCCCTTCCTGTCTGCACTCTGACTTCTCACTAGGTTACCCAAACCTATAAACAATAAGGGAGAAAATAAAGCTCAAGCAAACTACCGAAGCAGGAAGAGGCAGAGGCTCAGTTTTGCTCACATCATCTTCCAGACTATCTCAATGGGCCTCCATGGAAAAGAAACTCAGGCCGTGCATTTTTCCTGGCTGAGCTTTTAAGGATAGGCTTCTCCTTTGGGTGTCCTGTTGTTCGATCTTTCTGCTCACCAGCACCATAATCACGGCCTGCTTTGCAATGACGTCTTTCTTTCGCCTACTAGTGCTCTGCTCCTGGGTGGGATTCCTCTTCCTGGTATCAAGAATCTAGGCTCCAGCAGAACAAGGCTACTTCCATCTCATCTGGGACCATTAAAGACTACCATAAAAGAATAATAATGCATACTCCACTAGAAGCATATGTGTTTATTGCTCTCGCTATTTCAATATGTTTCCGTCATTATCCACCCTCAATAGGAGAATAACTTCTTGGAAAAAAAAAGTCTTTAAGGGAAATATTTATATCTTTTTCTTTTCTTTTTTTTTTTGCTTTTTTTGTCTTTGTCATTCCTCCACCTCCTTTCCCTCTCCCCACCAAAAAGATCTCCTATATTTCAACTGAATGTCTTTGCATTTAGGTTTGTTTATTTGTTTTCACCTCTGTTTTTCTCAAAGAAATACTGCAAATAGTTTTCTAATTACCTCAGCTTTAGTAAGCAGCTTGAAACAGAACCTGAAAATAAATGCAGAATGTCTACCTTGAAAAAATTATGTCTTATTTCTTTTAACATCCAACTTCAATAGTGTCTCCCAAGACAGAAGTTTGCTTTGCACTTTTCTTTGTGTTGCATCTGAAAAATCTTTTTATACCTGATCAAGTGTGGCTGATTAATTCCTCTGGCAGAAGAACTATTAGGTTATCTCCTCCTCTATTTTATTTATTTATTTATTTTAAGAATCCCACATACTCTGATATGGTAAAATAAATTCCTGAATTACATGTTTCTTTCTCTACCTGTGAGAATGAACCACCATTACAGTAGAAGGGTCTCAAAGAAAATCCCTCTCTCTTCTCCTTGAAGAAACAACTAAAGCAGCGCAAAATAAAAGAAATAAAGGTCTGATAAAATGTATACAGTCTACTGAGAATTATGCGCAAAAAAAAATAGGCTTTTATATTGCAACGTTAATGATGGCTAAAGTAAAAATCATGAATTTCTTTTCACAGAATCCCAGAATGGCTGAGGTTGGAAGGGACCTCTAGAGATCATCTAGTCCAACCCCCTTCTCCAGCAGGGACACCCAGAGCAGGGGGCACAGGGTGGCATCCAGGCGGGTTTGAAGATCTCCAGAGCAGGAGCCTCCACAGCCTCTCTGGGCAGCCTGTGCCAGGGCTCTGTCACCCTCACAGCAAAGAAGTTCTTCCTCACATGGAGATGGAACTTGCTGTGTTTCAACTTACACCCGTTACCTCTTGTCCTATCACTGGCCACCACTGAGGAGAGTTTGGCCCCATCTTCTTTACATTTTCCCCTCGGGTACTCTCTGTACTCTCCATAACTTGGTATTCTTCTTTCCCTTCTGCTGAAAGTTAATACTGAATAAAATGAGGAACTCTGAAACATGGTATTTGGACTTGGCAATTTATTTTGTTCAGCTCTAACACTGAAATATTATTATTAATAATAATAAAACAGAAAATCACTGTTTCCTTTCATTTCTTCCTCTTTGTTTTCCTCTGATGGGAAAAAAAAAAAGAAAAACTCATAGCAAAATAGTAAAAGAAGTTTACTTGTTTAATGTTGTTCAAAAGATGACTTTTTTTTTCCCATTAAAGTGAAAAAAAAATGTTTTGGGTGAAGTTTCTGTCCTCATGGCTCCTTTTCCAGTAAGGCAAGATGCAGGAGTCTCAAGCAGCTTCCCTTAAGGTCAAGAGACTCTTTCTATGATTTCACTGGGCTTTAGATCAAATCCGAAAGACTTCATTCAAAGCCTATTGGAATCAGTAAAAAGAATCCTATTGAATTTGATGGGCGCTGGACCACATCTTATGCCAATACTTGAAAAAAAAACCTCTTCTAGATGAAAAGTTCAGTTCAGCACTGCCTAAGTATCCAGACTGGGAAAATTACGTTTGCTGGAACGTTGTTTTTAGGGAAATCCAGTAAGAAAAGGAATTACCAAGCTTCAATCAGAATTAAAATCGCCCTTTAGCAAACAAAAAAATAAACCTTGCCATCTGTGTCTCTTTCATTTTGCACAACATTTTTATTAAAAACAGCCAGGTACTTCCTCTCCCGTTGACTAGTTTAAGAAAGAAGAACATGTTTATTTAACATCCATAATTTGTTTAGAGCTAGAAAACGAAATACCTTGTTGTGCATGAGTTATGAGCTCGTTTCAGAACTGCTGTGTTTAAATGAGCCTTTGACGTTGATTCATCTAAGTATGTGTCTCCTAAATGAGAATCATATGCATGGTGAAACCAGACCTTGGCATTTCACCAGGGCGCAGTTCGGGAACATTGCCCTGAAACTCTCCATATTAATAAAAATGTTCTTTTTTTCTTTTAATTTTTAAAAGCTGTGTATTTGGGATTAGCATATTAGTGCCGTAAAAAAGTTACTGATACACCGACATTTGCATCAGTCTGTTAGGGCTAATCTTTCTAAGCTGACTTGAAGAATCAGTACAGGAAAGTGATTTCTAATAGTGTATACGAAAGGCCAAGGAAAGCATGTAAAAAGGAGTGTGTGGATTGGCCAGAGTTGGCTAATGTCATTTTTACTTCTATATAAAAACAGGACAAATTGTTTGGCTTTCCACCCAAATAGCTACAGGCAAAGGGCTTCAGCTGTGTTTCCAAAAATTCTCCATTTTATACTTGCTTGCTTATACAGTCAATGAAGATGATTGACTCTTCCATGGATCATTTTCTTCCATGGGATTTCAAAAATATTTTTCAGATCTGCAAGCCAGGGGCTCCAGTGGGCTACCTCACCCTATCATTACTCTGGAACAGCTAAGCCACGATGATCCTGGATAACCAACTGCTCCTTCCAGATGAAAGTCTCAACTAGAGGTTGCTAACTTTAGTGATGGTGTAGTGAGAAACACGATCCTTGATGCACACACTTATAATACAAAGCTAAATGTGCAGAAGTCTCTGGGTGGAATAATGCTAGGAGAGGTTTCGTCTTACACCTCCAAGCTGATGAGCATTGCTTCTTTCCCTCTGACCAGACTCATTTTTGTAGCTGCTCTTAGAAGTTTTCTTCTTAAGATTGCAGCATCACCCTAAATCAGCATTCCCAAAGAGACTTCCAGCCATCCAACCTTACCAAGAAAGCAGCAAATCTGTAGAAAATGCCTGCCTCCACTCTGGAGAGAACATACTGTGCAGCATATTACTTGGTAAAGTACCTCCTTTCCTCATCCAGACCATTACATTTTTTTTCCTTATTCTGTATGACTTGTAATTAATCTGAATCAGCCCTGAGCTTTCCAAGAGGTTCTTTTCTATGCCAAATTCCTGTGGGAAAAACAAAAACAACAACAAAACCAGTCAATTCTTGCAATGGTTGCAGTTACACCAAGTAAAATTTGAATATTACACCATAAACACAAATGGAGCTGTATTCAGCTATGTCATGAATGTGCAGGGTGTCATTTGGTGACAAAGGGCCAGATCTTAAATTTATTGCTCCCTTTAGAGTGAACATATTACGAAGCAGATGAATTTTCCTCTACCTTTACTTATGCCTTACTGCTTTAGAGTGTTTCTTTGTAATTAGGCCGATATTATACCTGACCAAACCAGTTTAGGGAAAAAAAAAAATGCTGTCTCCATCTCCTAGGGCTGAGTCAAACCAGACCAGATTTAGCTTTCCAAACTTCAGAAAAAACAATTCTACGCATTTTTTTCCTTCATATTTTGTTTCATTTTAGGCCCAAAGTGGATGCCCTGAAATGACACAAGAGTTATATTTACAATTTTCCTTTCTTCCCTAACAAAAAAGATCAAGATCAATATGCTGGGATTTTCTGAGTACTTGGTAAATACTCTCTTCATGCACCACACCAGCACTTCTGAGTCCACAGAGCTCTTATAAAGGAGATATTTCCACCACCCCTTTCCCAGTCTCTCATGAATTCTTTACTTTTATTATTCCTTTATACAAGACTAAATGAAAAATCACTGATTGAATGTTTTTTCCTTGTGTAATAATTGGAAGGACCAGCAATCTCTGTGCTGCTCCCCAAATCTTTATTTCTTTGGAGAATTTGTATCTAAATTTCCCACATTGCTGAAGCATAATTATTTTAAATCAATACAATGTAGAAAACATGATCTGGCCTATATATTGAAGCTGCAGTTCACTTCACCTAATTTTATGGGTGTGTTTTATTTGCCTCATCATAGAATCATAGAATTGTTAAGGTTGGAAGGGACCTCTAGAGATCATCTAGTCCAACCCCCCTGCATAGTTGTTTTGGTCACGGTAGGGTATCCTGCTGTACGATAACATGAATCTTCCATAGACCCAGCACTGTATCTGGCCTGTCAGGATGTCTGGGAAACCTGAGGGCATCCAAAATGGCATTAGATGCTTATGTGTGAGCTAGTGCATCCTGCCCTAGATGTCTGCAGTTCAAATATCTTCATGAAATGTAGATGTCTCAGTACGATTGCAGATAATGGGAAAATATATCTCTAATCTGTGGCCCACACATGGGCATCTATTGCCATTTGAAACTCTTGGCAGGACTGAAAGACAAATGATGCTCCTCAAAAATGATGCAGCTCCATCAAAGGCCCCATGTCATATCTGTGCAGTTGCCTAAACTGAAAGTGAGACAGCAAATGGTACCTGGATCTCACCCTGAATCTCTGTAGACAATGATGGTTACAAGGGCTCCTCATTCACTTGTAGGCACCAAAGATTAACTAAGATAATTTGAAAGTGTTGCAGTTCATCTGTTCCCCATGGATGCAGAGTTCCAACATACTCCACACTTTTTTTTTGCTTCAGAAAGCCAAGCAATAGATTTAGGAACTTTGATACAGACCTATCTTGTTCAGAGAAAATAAACATTCATGTTTCAGTCCAAAGGCAGCTTACTCCTGCAAAGTCCCAGTAATCTCCCTGGGCCCAAGGGGACTGTTCACAACACGAGGCATTCCTCTGGATTAGTAAGAGTCTGCTCACATGCTGATGTGTGGGATTTTCAAACTTAACTATTTAGCTGAGCACAAAACCAAGCTCTTTTTCGGAAGGTGCCTTTCCAAAGCTCCCGTGGAAGTAGTGTCCCTCATTCAGTTAAGGTGAGACTCACCTTACCTAACTTTGATCACCCAAGTTTTACTGTAGCTAATCTAAACTATGAATCTGGGCTCCAATTTTGCCAAAGGGGAGAGACAGAAATACCTTTGAAGAAAAACCCCATCATAGATATTTCCTTAAGAAATGAACTGTCCTATGCAGCACCTGGAGACTACATTTTAACTAAATGCTAGAGTAGTTAACTAGAGTTAGGTGGGAAGGATTTCAGTCTCGAATGGCTTTGGAAAGTCCCACCCCAAGTTGACTGGATAATAACTTTCCCGGCGCCTTGTCTGGGGTAGTGGGAGTCTGTTGGCTTCATGTTGAGTCCCACCCTTCCAATTTCAGGCTGGTTTCACCCTTCATTAATTTTAAGGGAAGAGCAAAAAGGTTTGGTTTTTTTTTTCTTTTTTTTCCCCTTAATTTTCTGTCGCTCATCTCCCTCAATTTTCACTGATTTCTGTCGCTCATCTCCCTCAATTTTCCCATTCTGTCAACAAAATCTCCAATATAATAAGCAAACAGCAGGCAGAAGCACAGATTTATGGCAGTAGCATATACTTGGCAAGAGCCCATTTTCTTGAATGTTCTCAAGAGCTGCATGATTCCTACACTCCTCCAACCTCAATGTACATAACAAATTCCTTTTGTTTGTTTTTTGTCACTTTCAAGCTGAAAGACGATAACTAACAACAAATGGTGGTTTGATTTCTGCCATAGTTGTATTATTTATGTCCTGCTTGGGCCTATAACTTCACCCCCCTCTCTTCTCTTGTTTCAAAAAAGGCCTCTAATGGCCATTAATTTGATGATGTATCTAGAAGAAACTTGCCAGCACTTGTCTCCCAATAGATTGTAATAGACTGGAACAGGCTTGGGTCATTTCCAGATAATTTGGTTTGTGGGTTTGCATAGTCAGTCTTATTTCATCAGAAGAGCTGCATTTTACATCTGTATAAAAACAGATTAAAAAAAAAAAGAAGAATAGAAGAAAGAAAAAGCATAGTGAGAAAAAGCAGTCACCTTTGGACAAACAATCCAAAAATTGTAAAGGCTCAACGAGAGTTCAGGAAGTCTTAAGAGGAAGTATCTATTTTTCTATCTTTGACTTCCCTCACTGGCTAATCAGCTCAGTCCAAAATTTATATGCTGCTTGAAAGGTCTCACTGGACAAGAGGAGTGTCACTGAAGGCAGGAATTGTGAGGGTGCAAAATGTAACTATGGGGAGGAAAAATGGAATACAGAGAAGCCAAGAGGATCATTAGGCAGATGCGAGCTACCTATCTCTCTTATCTTACACATCTACATCCATTTAATTAAAAACAATATGTTCTCACCTACAGCACAGATACAATACATTTCTTCAGCAAATGGGACTTCTTAGGCTTGTTTTAAGCAATCAAATAAACAAGACATTGTACCCTAGATGAGGTATTCCCTTTTGTATTAAAATATACAGTTAATTGCTTAACTCAGTGTGTCTCTTTTGGTCCCAGTTTCCAGTTTTGATTGGTTCTGGTCTCCCATAGTGTGTCCCCTGTGTCACGTCTACCAGCCACACATGATTATTTCAGATACTCCATGGCAAAGAGGTGGGATTTGATGTACCTTCAGGTAGGCATCTCCTTGGGTCACCAAGCTCCCAAGGTAGTCAGTAATGATCTAGTCAAAGAAATCCAGAGAACAATTTATCCAACCATATCTCAGTATCTTCTGATGAGGACATTTCAGACCCTCTGCAAGAGGGGGATTAGAAGCAGAATGATGCCCCACACATGCATGCAGAGACATCGTTGTACCTGTGTACAGTTTTGAGGCATAGCTTGTTTATTCCATCCCTTATTCAGCCACAGCACACAAGGATGGAAAAAGAGTTTTAGCACTGCTAATCACCCATGAAGTCTGTTTTAGAGCCTATTATTATGTAGGGGAAATTTGTGCATGGGGTTTTCAAAGGAGCATAATAGAGTTTGGCAGCTGTGTTCAATTGTAAGTGAGTAAGCCCTGAGTGTGGGATTCATCTCACCTAATTGTAAGTTCCTTTTCTAGTCACAGGAGAGAAATAGGCACTTTGAGTGGTTACAACCTTTTGGCAGCTTTTAAAATTTCACGTTGTACCTTTTCTTCTACTCAGCTTTTATTTTAAAGACCAGCGCTAGTGGTTAAATTCCTGGATTTTGACTGAAAGAGCGGACAAACAGTAAAAGTCCCACAAAAATTCAGACTCTAGATTTGCCACATAATTCCTGACTGACCTTGTGCAAGTCATTTAGATTCATTGAGAGTTCTCTCACTATGTGCCCAAGGAGGAAACGAACTAACATCTCCCTTTCAACCAAGAGCACTGTGGTCAGTTAGATTACGGACTAAGGAAGTAAGGATATAAGAAGATCTAATATATGCCCTGGTTAGTCAAATGACTCCAAAAAAATAATTGGGCTAGGCTGGTCTGTATAACTCTGTAGACTACAGGTTCAGAGAGACTGTAATGTATGTGTAGAAATACATCTGGAAGTTAACATGGGGGAAGTTAAAAGCCAAGAGAGAGCACCTAGAGCTTATATTCAGGAAGAGGTTTCTTGAATATAATATAGCATCAAGGGAAAAATCCTTCTGGATAATAAATTGATTCATTTATGACGGAGTTAATAACATGTCCGTGCTTGTAACAGTCGTAAGACCTCAGAAGGTCTCCTCCAGCCTTTTGTTCCTTTACAATCTATAGAGGGAAGTGTATGTATTGGGAAGAAGGAGGAGCGGGTGGAGTTCTTTCGATAGGATATGATTACGAGTATCATTAGCAGCACTTTTCAAATGGATAATGGAACATTATGATTTCATTGCCTAAAGTGAGTGTGTTATTGTCTCCAAGAATAAACATACAAAATACTTAAAGACTGGGAGTTTTCTCCAGACCTCGCTGAAATATTTTCAGTTCTTCCATAACCCTTTCCTTTATACAGAGATACTACAGATTCCTACAGAGGTAGGAATCAGATTCATTCATAGGTCACTACTGGTGGGGCTTGCATCTCACCAGAAAGCAAAAACTCAAACACAGGCACCATCTGCATAGGAAAAAAGAGCCAAGAATTAGTGCAGAAAGTGGTGTTCTCTGTTCCCGGTCAATACATAAAGAGAGACCTATTCTTTCCATAAAAGTGCTGAAGTCACATTGTGTCAGCTCCTCCTTCATGTTCCAGTTTGTTTCTAGATAAAACTTCTCAATATATGACTTACAGTGCATATCAGGTAATATATCATCATTGTTAATCAATGGTAAGAAGATTCTAAAGGTGGGAAATTGCACCTAAATTCAGCCTGCTTGTTAGTCTCTAAGCTGAGCCATGTAATATGTGGAGAAATACAACTCTGGAAGTCATTTCATGCATCTTTCCAATCAAAGACATTCAAAACCAAATTACATCAAAGAAATAAACAAGAAAACAAACAAATAATAAAAAAGCAAAACGACAGTGAAGGAGTCTTCCGTGAGTGCCTGTGATAGTAGTTTATCTCAATTTTTTTTTTCTGTTAACTGCTTGACTCTCAATGTCTGCTTTTTATTTGCATTGTTGTTGTTGTTGCCGTTGTTTGTTTGTTTTGCTTTGTTTTGTTTTGTTCCCATTCTTGGGCTTTAAAGATCTAAGGTTTCTCATCAAGGAAAGATATAAATTTTCCTTTCATCCAGATGAAGGGGATCTTTGAGAAGAATTCCAGAAATAAACAAATTTTGCACATAGCACTAGCCTAATCTTCTGGAGATTTCATCACTTGGTAAAACAGAAGTGGACCATCCTTGAAGATACTCAAAATCTGATTGGACAGAATCCTGCACAACCTGCTCTGATTGAGCTCTGATTGAGCTTCTTTGAGCTGATATTTGGACTAGATCTTCATAAGTCCCTGCTACCTTCAATGATTCTGTGGCTGTAATTCTGTGAAGGATTTTGAAAACTCTATGGAAAGTCCTTACAGTATGCAGAGATCTTGCTGTGTCAACAGAAACGGGAGCCGTGGGAGAAGATAGTAAATTCTATCTAACAAATTATTAGTGAATTCTGGAAGAATGATCTTCACTAGACAATATCTAACTAAAATCACTAAATACACTAACATATGTTGCTTGGATACTGCCATGTAAGAGTCAGCTCTCTTCAGACCTGGATGTAACTGCTGCTATTCATGATTTCCCCTTCAGTTATTGGGGACTTTTTAAAAAAATCATGTGTTTTAAATGCAACTTTTGTGACATTTTTTTTTTTGCATAGAGGTCCTATAAAAATCAATAATCTTTTTTTTATAGAAAAGCTTGATTTTTTTATTATAAGAACAGTTTTTGTGGCAATAATGTATTATTTTGGATGTGCATGTGAAGATATATATTACTTGCAAGAGCGATATGGTATATATATAGCCAGCTGCAATTTCAAAGGTATGTCTGATGGATTTTGGCCATCATGTAGCTAATCCCCTTTGGGAATGAATTCTTTCAAGACTCAAGCCCACCCAAGAAGGAGGCTTTAGAGTAGGTCATGTAGACCAAAGACACATGTCATTCAAATGAGAGAAGTATGAACCAGCAGCAAGAGGTTTGCTCCCATCTAAATCACTTCTTGTCTCATAATTCAAATCTTCTCAGACAATGAGAAGCATGGAGTAGTGGCAGTGATGGTAGCAGTCCCAGAGGCCAGCAAGTACATGCAAGGTGGCCCACAAGCTCATCCTGATGCGGTAGGTGCTCCTGTGTGGGTACAAAGTCTGGAAGTGCTGCTCACTTCTCCCCCAGTGACCTTAGTCAAGTGGTTTCAAACCTTTCCTTCTGTCTCTGCCAATTTTTCTGGGAGCCTGATGAAGATGAGGGGAGAAGACTTCAGTGAGAGCACAGAGACGACCATCTCCTGGTACATACACACCCTGCTTTTAACTCAAGGGAAAATGAACTTCCCCTGGACCCCATGATTTTCCTCTAATAGATGCAGTAATGGTAGGTTATGTGAGGCATTGGCTGGTTAACCTCAGGAATATGCCGCATATCTGCATGGAGCCTGAGATATTAAACAGATCATTTTGCTCTGCATTTCGACTCACTGCACAGGCATTGCAGTGATGACATTTAGATCTTCTTTCTTGCTCTCTGAATCAGCAATTTTTTTTTTTTTTTTCTCCAGCCCGTGCCACGTGATTCAGGAACGGCCGGAACTCTGTGCTCTGAGGGATCTTGCCACAAAAGTCCACATGTGGTAAGGCTGGACTGAGTCCTCTTCAACCATAATGAGGGGCCTGAACCAAAACCACGGTGGGTAATCCTCCAAGCTGAGGTTGGCCCCCATGCCATAAAGCTTGATTTGGCTCTCCCAATACCCAAAAGCCCTTAATAGAAAAGAACAATTTGTTTTGTTGTTGTTATTGTTGTTGTAACTTTTTATGTGAAGGAGAATGCCTCCCATCTATTTCAAGGCACAAGGCTCTTTGTGGGATAAAGTGAAACGATTGTGTTCAAAGCCTGTTGTTGTTATATGGTTTCTCTAAGTTTTTAGAAAAATCCTTAAGGGACAGATTTTCCATAAACATCCATCTAAATACACTCTGTGGAGTGTAGAGGCAGTAAAAGTGGCTAAAACCTAGTACTTTGTTAAAAAGAAAAAAAAAAAAGAAGAAAAAAAAAAAGTGTTACCTTCTTTAACAAAAAACATCAACTTCCCTCAAACATCAGTTTCATGGGACTTAAGAATCTAAATAAGTAGCAAATCTAGGTTCATTTTATCCCCTGGAGAAGACAGACTTTTCACATCATTTCTTAAAATGTCTCTGAGGTATTCAGAAGCTGGAGCTCATGGCATCATATAAAACATCTAGATAGCCCTTATCATCTCAAAAAAGGTAATCAGAAAGGCAATTCTTAGAAGCCCTTTTCCGGACTGATGCAACAGTCCAAGTACATTCTGGTTCAGCATTGCAGAATAATTAACTAAGGGAGAACCAAGAGGGAGCCTGAGGGCTGTGGCAGGGATAAGTCTTACCAGTAGGAGCTTTTCCCACAGCATGTGCTGCACCTTGGGCCGGTGCAAGAAGTTCGCACACTTGTTATGACAGATGCTGAACAGCCAGTGCTGATAGAAATTACATCACCCATCCAACCACACCCACCAGCAAGGGGAATGGAAAGTCAGATAAATCTCACTGCAAACAGCTTCTTAGGAAACAGTCCCATCTGCCAGCCTCCATTCGTGGGGTTTCTGATGCTGCTATCTTGGACACTCTCTTTCCTGGCTGGATAGAGACAGGAAGCACTTAGTAAGTGGGTAATAATAGTTTCATGTCAATAGGAAATAGCAGGCTTGGAAGTGGCCATATGTGTCTGAGAACTGAAAGGGACCCCACAGCTTTCTGAGCATGTGTGGGAATCCCACAGGCCTTTGAAGCTCATCCAAAACACACAGCCCATTTAATTCTTATATAATTACCAGTGTCAATAATCAACGGGTATCGTTTTGTCATATATTGTTTTAATCTGGGAGCAATAGTGTCTAACAGAAAAGCACTGTGCTAAGTGGCAGAGAGATGAGAGGAAGCAGAGCTTTGCCCTCATCATCGGAGGATGCTTTCTTTGTGTGCTGTGGGCCAAAGAAGACAGTGATCTGATTAAAAGGAAGGAGAGGAGGAAGAGAAGGCACGGAGGACAAAGTTGAGCAGCAACAAAGAAATCCCCAGGCTCATTTTGGGCTAGTCATTCTGTTTTCAGATCTCCTCCCGCTCCCTTGCTGGTGAAGAGCCAAAGTGGTGGTGGAGCCAGAGGGGAAGGATCTCTTGGCACGCAGAGGAGAAACTGTCTCTCCCTGTATGACTCCTCTTTAGGTCAGTGAAAGTTCTGCTGACTTTTCACAATGGCTGGTTCCAAGTCTGTTGCTTCCTATGAGCACGAAACTATTACTACTAATTCTGGCCAGGCAAGGATAGTAGGACTCTATGTAGCCTATGTAGCCTTGTCAGAAGAGGTGTAAAACCAGGATAAAGTAGGTAATGCTTTGGAAAGGGACTAAGCACAGTATCCTTCAGTGACACACACATGTAAGTAGAGTAAGTATTTCAACAATGAGCTGTATGTCTACTAGAACATGGCATACTCCTTCCCTATACCAAACAGAACAAAAGCTGAAGCATTCTTCAAGAAAAATGGACAAATGATGTTCTTGGAACCCTGCTTAATAGGAGTTTTCTGCAACTTGGTCAAGAAATCCTCCTTCAGCAATCAGGAAAAAAAAAAGCCATATCCACTGGGAATACAACCCTGTTCTCAAATTTGGTCCTACATCAAAGTATATGCATGATACAGGACAACTTGGGGAGTGATATCTCATGCTTGCTCTTTCATATTTCCAACTAAATTGCTAGTTGTCTTGACATTCCAAACACTGTGATTAAATTACTGGTATGGTCTTTTCTTACAAAATCTTTAGAAACTAGTTTTATCTTCAAAGGAGCTTTGATTAACTGTATTCTCCAGATGATTTGGTTAAATAATTGTTGATATCCTCATTGGTAGCTCCTTCAGACGATGTGATTAAATAATCGCTAGTGTCTTTATTGCTAACTTCTCCAGGTTCTGTGGTTAAGTAATTGCCAACGTCTTGCTTATTGAATCTGTATTAGTTCTACTGAAATAATTACATGTTTCCTGTGCCCCTGCGGAAAATGTTATGACATGTCTCTC
>NW_010584070.1:105202-120894 GCF_000705375.1 Tinamus guttatus | reverse complement strand
GTCGGGAGGGCTCCGAGTGACGTTTCCTGCATTTTAAAGCACTAACAGAGAAAGTTCACCCGGGAAAGCTCGTGCACAGCCCCTAAAAACACATGCACGCGTGCACTGAGCCCTTCCTTTTGCAAGGGTCTTGTGCTGTACAAAATGGTACAGAGGGGTTTCTAGGTAAAACTTCCCCTCATTTTAGGTAAAAGGGAGGCTGGTTTTGTTCCTGTAAACTGGCACGGGTTCATTTTGATCAAAAGCAGCTGCCAGTTTGTGGCTGACAAACCAGAATATGGTCAAGGCACAAAAAGAACAACGTGGTGTAAAGAAATAATTCCCGTCTCCCTCTGGTAAAGTCACGAGAGAAAGTTTTAGAGCAGTAGCATCGCTTGGGTAGAATATTGTTCAAATCTTTCCACTCTCACCCCTTCCACCTTAGCCTATAAAAGTATACTTAATTGCCCCAAGCTGAAGCCAGAGGCTCTTTTGCTAGTTTAATGTGTGCTGTCCTTACCCTCCCTGTAAAATACAGAGAATGTGCATGATATAGTAATAGCTATCTTGCAAGGAGAAGCTTCAGTAAATGATTTTGTTTAGCTAGATCTCAGGCCCAGATTTGCTTTCCTTTCCATGAAACCCTGCCAAGGAGTCTGAGCTTTTTTATTTTTTATTTTTTCCTGCTCCAAACAGACTTTTTTATTATTATTATTTTCATACCGTGGAAGTATCAGAGGGGCAATGGCTGGAGCTGTGGAATGGCTCCTGGGAAGCATTTCCTGCTCGGCTCTGTTAATGGGAAACAGCCCCAGTCGCTCCCGCTCCCCCAGCCCAGCTGCTTCCAGCTGGGAACAGGCATTCCTCTGCCACACAAAAGAACAGGGATGTGCTACTCCTTGCCTCCATTTCTGCTCCTTTATGAGCTCTTAATCTTAAATTGACGTGACTGCTTAGGTAAAAATAGAGTGGATCTTCATCCTCACTGCATAGAAATGAAAAGTTGCAACTATCTATGATGAGGAAGTGAAATACTCGATCCTGCCCTACCTTCCAGCCTGGTTGTTATTACCACCACTCCTGGGAGAGGCTAGGGAGAGAAAAAAAAATTCTTAAGCAAAAGTATTAGAAACATAGAATTTACTCTGAAATCGAATTGCCTCCCACTGCTTTCTACATATGTTTACATTTTCCACATATTTTCTAAAATAGAGAGGAAACCAGTGCCATAGCATGAAGTATTATACTATTACCCCTTGTAACCTAGCTAGATTAAGATTGCCTTTAAAAAGCAGTGAAGAATAATAATAAAGTGACAAAAAGTATTTATTATTTTTAAACAAAACTGTACAGGAATCACTTAAGACCACTGATAAAATTTATTAAGATTTAACAGCCACCACTTTAGTTCACTCTCACTGGGTATCCTGGGCTACTGAAAAAGAAAGCTATAAAGAAAACTATCTACAATGCAAAAGCTTAAAATAATTTACTGCTGTTCATAAATATTTTTTCATTCATTCTGAACATCTTATATATCAGATACAAAGAATAAAAAAATGAGAACAGAGGTTACTAGAAAATGACCTCCCTTATTATTACAGAAGCACCAGGGAATTTGTGTACCTCTACATGGCCCCATTCCATCTCATACTCAGTTTGAAAAAGAACAGTCCAACTGTAACAAAGACCATAATGCAAATGGTTAAGTATTTCCAGTTAAAAAGCAAGAACAAAATAATTAAAGTAGTTTTCATGGACTGAAATTTTTTTTAAAAGTCTTTATACATCAGAAATATTCAGAATTGTAGCAAACTCACAGATTTATTTATAAAAAACAGCTTCAATCACAAAGTCAGATTGAAGTCTTGTGAAATGCAAAATGCAGTATAAAAATAGAACAATATACAAGATTAGAAGTAATTAAATATTACTGAATGCCAAGAAAAACTGGTACAATTGTTATTTACAAATTCCTGACTAATCTTTGAGTCCATCCTGAACTAAAGTCATCATTTCCCTACTACTATAACCAATTAACATGAAAGTCTGCCAGCTGTAAATAGTGAATGAATTGAACCACTGTATACAAATCTATGTACACTGAGGCACAGTGCTTTGCAGAGACTGCTCTCCAGTTGTTACAGTGATGGAAGAGCTGGTTCTAGCAGTTTACATTTTCAGAGGTGTCCCCCACACCTCTTGTACAGAGGCACATGCAAATTCACAAAGTCTATTAAAGTGGTCTCCCCAGAAAAATAAGTTTATTGTGCAAGTTGTGCCAGCTGCTCATCACAGAAGTACTTCTTGCCACGTGACACAGAACTTGGAGAAAGGAAATATGAAGTAGTCCTGATTAGTCTGTGCATTTAGTACTCTAAACACACCAGACAAGCACCAAAAACCACATTTCAGCTGTGGAAAGCAGTATCATGACAGCACGTATATACATTATTTTAAATACTTATAGAAATTTAATATACAAACAGCTCTGAATATACAATAATGGGGGGGGAGCAGAAAAAGACGACTCAGGTTACAGTGAGGTACCACTATTAGGATCATCCGCACGAAGTATTCCTGGTCTTAGCTGTTTTAAGGGAATTCAAAAGACAGGCTGTTTATTGTTTGTCTGGATATTTCAAGATGAATTCCTTCAAGATAATGCAAGAACCTAAAAAAGAAAAGCCAGAGTGACCACAGGAAGATATTTCCAAATTCTAGGCAGTATTTTCAGCACTGAGATAAGGCAAACACTCATCTTTCTTTTCAAAAGTCTTTTATTTTACTATAATTCTTAACCACCCTGTAACATTTAGGGAAAACCAAGACCTACCTTCTTTTAGTTTTTCCTTGCTCTTTGAGCTTCTCAGACCTACAGATATTGCGAAGAGTGGGGAGGTATTCGACTATGCTGGCTTGTTTATTACCCAGGTTTAAAGGTGTTCTGGAAAATACAGTCCTGATGACTGCCAGCCTCTTCCGTGCTTTTTTGTGAATGCTAAAATGGAGAACAAATTTTTATTGTTTCTTGTTCAAGGACGTGTAGAGCATTTTATACCCTTCACACCAAATCCACTTTCTCAAAACTCTGTTAAGAGACACAGATGTTCAGAAATGCTTTTCACTGTCCTAAACACCCAAGGCTTCTTATCATACACTCTTATACAGCATCGCAAAGGCTGCAGGTAGGGGACAGAAACATTGGGGACAGTCATTTGTTCTTTCAGTTCTCTGAGCTTAAATGCAGAGACTAATCTGAGGAGATCTTTACCATCTAGTCCTTACGTATGAAAGATTTAGATGTTTTGAGAGACCTGGTCTGACAGGTGCACTGTTGTCCTCAAAAATGTGACTCATGTTTGCCTGAATGTCAAAATCCAACCAACGTATTGCAGTGTGTGCACCGAGGGCAATGTTTTATCACAACATATTGGCTGAACTTTGTCATATTGGCTTAATCAGTTAGATCCATTTTGCCAAATGGTTAGTTCAGCATCATTAAAGCAAACAATTTCTTTCAGCGTTCTGAGATACCAAAGACCCTCACACTGGTACTGGAGTATCCGAACCTCCCTGCACAAGGAGCTGCACCGGATCCCAGGAAATAGCAACAAGGTCTTACCTGGAAGCAGCTGACTGGCTCAAGGACACAGAGTTCCTTGTGTTTGGAAGGTGCAATGTAAGTCCATCAAGTTCCTCACTTTCAGGTGTTCTACTGGCACCCAAAGAGGCCTCCAAGTCTTTTGAAATATTATGAGAACATTTATGAAAACTGAGAGCTTCAATAGTTGCCTTGAGTTCACTACAGCTCTGGAAACGCCACCAATCAGTATTTTCTACACTGAACTCATCCGAAAGACCATTTTTGATTTTGCCGTTTGTCCAATTAAATCCTTCATCTTTAGAAAACTCCAGTGGTTCCCTGGTATTAGTGTTTATACAGCAATCCAAAAAAGACATGTTCTCCACAAATTCAGTCAGTGAATTCAGACACTGAAAGACAAGCGCAGACCTCTCCTCACTTGTTTTTCTCTTAATTTCCATTTTTTCTTCTTTATCCATCCTTTTTAATTCCTCTTTTTTTACTTCAACACATGATACAGGGCTATCTGATGGCAAAGTTATAAATTCAGCTGAGTAGTTCAGTCCAGTATCAAATAAATCACTATCGTCCAATATATCAAGCCTTTTCTGGTTCTTTGTCTTTTTAGACTTTTTTCCAGTGCTGCTTTTCCCAGGGCAAGAACTATTAATAGATTTGTTATTTGAAGAAACTACAGTAGTCCTTTCAAGTATAGGGTTAGAGGCCTCAGACTGTTTTGGAACAAAATGCACTGGTAAAGGAAGAATAAATTCAAGATTACTATATATAAAATCCACTTTCTTCATCTGGAATTCTGTGAGAAGCCGAATCACTTTATTCCATTCATCCATGGTTGTGATTTTGTGCTGTAAAATAGCAATTGTGAGAAAAAAAATGATTTTTTTTTTGGGAAAAGAAGTGTTATTACATGAAGTCTTCTATTTTTAGCTTTATACTCATAAGGCAAGGGACTGTTTGCTTGAAGGAAGCTGCCCCATTTTGCATTAATTGATACAGGATATCAATTTCTAAAACTTTTTTTTTTTGTCCCAAATCATTTTCTTGTAAGATGGTATCTGTAACAGTTATCTGAACATATGCATGGCAATTATTGAATGTATTTGCTAGCTAATTACAAAAATACCTTAAGAAATGTCAACAAGTCTTCTGAAGGCAACAAGATATTCTTAAGGCCAAGCAATGTTTCTACACAGCCTGTATCACATTTTGGAATCTCCGGGAGCTGCGTATCAGCTTGAGAAAAATCAGCCTTGGAATCAGTAGTTCTTTCAGAATTAATCACTTCATCTGTCTTATTTGTCTCATCTCCTCCTGCACAAAGATAAACATGCTTTACTTCAAAAGTAAGAGCTACATCACAAAATAGTTCATTTTTCCCCCTTTTGCCTCAATTCCTTGTTATCAACAATTCTCTTGTTGTCTACAACTCATTAGATGACCAAAAAGCAGCAAACTGAGCTGACTACGGGCTCTCCACTCTGCCCACTTTTGCATAAGAGAAACAGAAGATAAAAACATTACCCATCATTTCCACACTTCAGAAGTACAAGTAAATTAAACTTCCAGACCCTTATGTATATATGACAAGGTCTTGAAGCAGAAAAACAAAACAAAAACAAAACACACACGCAATAATAAATACATGTTTAGGCATCTTAAAAATACCAACTATTCATACATGTCTAAGACTCATTTGATTTAATCAAATACACACCAAGATGGACAATCTAATCTTTTAAATTAGATCAACGTACCATGAAGTGCCAGATGTTTGTCTTTCAAATATCCACCTCCACTTCTAATCCAAAATTGTAAGAAGAGAACACTTTGCCTGATATCACAGTTATTGGTGGTTAACAAAGCAGCTAAATCCTTCACATCTGTTCGCAGATTTTCAGCCAAACAGAGCACTTGCAGGTAGCTTGCAGCATTCACCTGAACAAAAAGCAAAGACTCCTGAAAAACAACTCTTATCCATCCAGACATAAGTTGCACAGAAGCAAATAGTTGTATAAATGCCTGGAATACATTTTTCCTTCTAGCACAATACATCAAAATGGATTACAGTTATAGTAAAACTTCTGTAGAAGAGGAGAAATAAATTATTTCATACTGAAAACTGAGTTGCAATGAGTTTATTCTATCTCATAAACGTCAAATACTGAATGATTATGAAAATACAAGTTTTCCAATAAAATAGGTATAAGCTGGATATAAATCTACATCAACATTTATGTTCCAATCTTAGATTAACTGACAAATATTTGCTAGGCATGTACATGTGTTTCCAAACATAGACTTACCAAGGAAGGGGTTCTGAAGTTGATTTCCTCAAAGTAGCCGTCAAACATTAAACTAAATGTTGGATCTACATAAAGAGATATCAGTTAATTAGCTTTGAATGCAACTTCATGGCAGTTATTTCCTTTAATCATTAAAGCAGACAGTTAAAGCATCTTTACTTGAACACTAAAGAAACTCATTTTATAGTTTCTAGCTCATTACATTTTACATTCAGGAGCCACATTTGACCATTACTATTTGAATCATTCGTTCAAATAGGCTCTTCTGTCTTGAAATCCTAATTACTGAAACAAACGCTACTCACCATTAGTAGTAAGAATTATAGGCCTCTTTGCAGTTGCCATGAATGTCTTTATTGCATTGAGAAACCCTGCATCCTCATCAAATATTATATCTACCTATAGAAAACACAATAGAAGTACCAAATAGCAATAGTTTCAACAATGGGTACAAGTTATGAATGCAGTCAGATAATATGAACTACAGAGTAAGGCTTTTAACAATATAGAATATATGTGGGCCATGATAATAAACACGCACCAGGTAAGGTCTTATCTTTAAAATATGTTTGTAAAATAATGATCAGTGATAAATGTGTGCAAGTCTGATTAAAATTAATTTTGTGCTTAATTACATCCTCCTCCAGAGTATTTTTTAGAAACATTGATAAGCCTTGCATTTCAATTTGCCTGGAAGTCTCAGAGGAAAGTGTTAGTTTTTTGAAACAAAGAAGTATGCATTGCCCACATCAATATTGCACCTGCGTTTTACCTCTTCAAAGAGAATGAGAGAGGTCGCACTTTTTCTGTTGTCTTCTCCTCCTTCAACTTCTTTTACTGACTTAGTTTCAGCATCTTTCTTTTCTTCACACGAATCCTGATTATTTTCTGCAGATGAGCAAAACAAATTAACAGTAGAGGAGGACTGAAAACATTTAATATATGTTCTAACACTGGCTTCAAAAAACCACCTGGTGTATAAACTACTTAAGAAAAACTACACCAATGTAAAACTTAAATGTGACCTATAATCTTTTCTGATATCTTGTTAAAAAAAAGGCACCTTTAATTCAGTGGCAGTAATTATGTATGCATGCACATTGTCTAGCACAATGAACATTTCACCCCACTCTGAAACAAGCAAAGAGTGTAAAAATGTGTTTACAGTTTTTAAAATGATGGTCTCTGCTTGTCTGTGCACTGAACTCTCCTGTACTGGAGTGTAATGCACTTTCTACATAGAAAAGTGCAGAGGTATTTTTAAGAAGTCATAACTGGCCATTAAGGTATAATATACTTAATTCTACTCATTTTTCCACCTATTTCCAGGTATGCCCAAAGAAGATAGCTGATCATTAAATAGCAATACCTACCTTTATTTTTTTCTTGAGATGTTATTATTTCATCATTATTCTTTCGTTTGGAAGAAATTTTGAAGTAATTGGCTAGTGTTTTAGGGGGTAAGCTTCGTTTTGCTCCTCTTGGTGACAGTGGAGGTTTTCTTGGTGAAAGAGCTTTCTTAGGTGAGTACATTTTTTCTGCAAGATATGTTGTTCATTAAACTTTCGCTTTGAAATTACTTTTACTTTGAATTTAGAGCAAATACCCATATAGAGCTTAGAATAGTTTTACTGTGCATACTTCTGCTTGTTTGACTTTTCTCCTCCTGTAACAGTGAAGGTCTGTTCCACGTTTTAGTCAACTGCCACATTATTTACGTTACCACGAGAGATACAACTAATGAAGACAGAAGTCAGCCATCCTGATAAAGTCATTAAATGACCTGGTATGTAGCTGTATGACCCAGCTGAGCATTTATTACTATTATGTAGTAGTAGTTTGTAGCCAAATCAACTTAAATTTGCTATCTTTTTCAAAGAATTAATGTCTAAAAACTGTTTTGGAAAGTCAGTTTCTAAAAGAGGCAGATATGGCTATGACACCTACTTGGTGACTTGGCACTGCTGCAGCTGTTGAAGAAGCAAGGTCTATGTGCATTCACACCTTTCTTGTCCACTTGATGCGACTGAGTAGCTTCTTTGAGTTGAGACAGTATCTGCCTACCACTGCGCTGGCAAGAGGCATTAACTTCAAATATCTGTAATGTTATATAATTTATAAAACATTTTAGACTTCTTGCACTACAATTGCTTTATATCACTAATTACAAATAAAAAAAAATTGGTGTCTTTTCAGTGTCACAAACCTTAAAACCGAGTTCTTGGGCACAAGCATACACTGCAGCAGTTTTGCCCACTCCTGGCGGGCCCGTTATCAGAACGGTATTGCAGAGGCTAGTCTCTTCTTCAATATCAGATTTATCATTTTTAAAGTCAAGGCTGTCCAAAGAATCTGCAGAATTATTTAAAAGAGAAGGAAAAGAATTGTTTGGACCATTACCCTTGATATCAATTTTATACCAACACTACCAAGTACCAGATATGTACACATTTTATTTTGTTTTTAATTCCATCAGCACCTTGATGATCTTTATCCTCCTTTGCCCCTTTCTGATTTCTTTTTTCTTCCCAATCAGCTCTTTTTTTCCATTCTTTTAGCCAACTATAAAGGGGAAAGGACAGAAAAATAAAATTACTGCTCAACAAAGTGACTCAAATTCAGAGTGAGCATATAGTAAAATTAGCAGAAATCATCTACTTTTTTGCCCTCTTAGTCAAGTTTCATCAGATCTTTCTCTATTCTCCAATCTATCAGTTTGCGTGTATAAAATATTCTGCAAACTATGTAACAAGCTAGAGAACGCTCTGTCATTCACGCTAAGCCCGGTCTAGCAGAGGGATGATTAAACTCTGCACAGGGGCCGCAATAACTTAAAGCAACGCGGGGACATCAGCAGAGGGCCCAGCAGACCGGGGGACTGGGGCGCTGCGGCACCGCGAGCGCCGCGGCGGCGGCAGCAGCGCCGGCAGCGCGGGGCTGCGCGCAGGGAAGCGCCCAGAAGTTGCCCTCTCTCATTCACGTGCAGTAAGCAGAAAATAACTTTGACCAAATCAGTTTTACTGATTGCAAGGACATTAATTACTTAAGCATTCCATTTTAACCCATTATGTAATGTAGCATTTCAGGTGTGTTTTTATTTGGTACCATATAAATCTCTATAGTGTTACTTTAACATAAGCAATGACCAACATGTCATTCACACCAACGGGCAAATAATTTCAGGAACATCTGGGGAGAAAAACAAAACAAAGGCCCCCAAACGCACACCCTGCAAGTCATATTCAAGCACAGCGTCAAGCTGTTAGCTTCATTTTAAGGATAACCAAGTAGGGGTTATTTAAGCCAATGGATCTGTGCTCGCACTGCTGACCTGTGTAGCTTTTCAATCTCCTTCTTGTTCCCTACAAGTTCACTGGAGTCTTGAGGCTGATACTTCTCTGTCCAGAGCACATCTTCCTTTTCAACACCTACAGGAAAGTCATCAATTTACTTTGAAAACTGAAGCGGGAAACAACAGCACAAAATCCAGTAGAGGATTCATGTAAGTTCCAGTACATACTACACAGTTCCTATGCTTGAATTTACACACTTCAAGCTAAAACACACTGCTGGCTCATTAGAAACACACAAAAGTCAATGTCAATCATGAATATCCTTTATGTTGCCTACTTACTCTATAAGGTTTTCCTATTTCCCCCATTTTCTCTATTCACTCACTGAAGCCAATCTGAAACCATCCAGCAGCACCTATCAGTGCAAAGATTTAAATCAGGCAAGAAACACTCACCTGCAATGACATTTGTCTCTGATAAAGCTTCAGGGCCTTCTCCCTGGGCCTTTTTTTTCTCTGCACATGTTGCTAGTCCTGTCTCCACTGCTGTTTTCCCACCTATGGGAGCACTAAGGCTTCTGGCAGCTCTGGATTTTATCTCAGCCTCTGAATCTTCAATTCGTTTTGTTCTTTTTGATTTGCGGTCTTCAGTTTCTTTCCTTTTCCTTTTAGTTTCTTTCCAGTTCTCAGAATGCTTTTGATTCACCTCAGACTTCACAGTGCTACTGCTGTTTTCTAAGAGAAAACATCTTTTTAAAATTTCAAGGCACATCCAGTTACAGCTACACATTTGAACTAATTTCATAAGAATTACCTAAAATAAGGGCCTGTTTATTTCTAATTTCTAGAAGTTTCAGGTCATCTCCTTATACCTCAGTTTGTTTTCACGGAAGTGGGATTTGCTATGTAAGTTACTAACCTTGTATACTGTTTCCAAAGAGCAATTGTTCTGTTTGCTTTTTCAGAAGCTTGTAGAAGTATTTTCTGACAGGAAACTGGGAGTTGGAGAACATGATCTCATCGAGTAAGTGTTTTCGGAGTACTTCAGGAAAAACTGTTCGCTGGCTACAGAACTAAAATATAGAATAATCATTCAAAAATAGTATACAGAACAGCACTGACACTATTTCATAATTTCTGACAACATTGGTAGGTGTCTTCTGACACCCTGAAAAATCATCTGGTGTTATGATGCAGAAGGGGCGAATCACAAAAAAACTAGCACTGATATTGAATCGAAGTAGAGGATTTTTTTTTCTTTAAATAACAGAAATCCTAACAGGTAATAAAAATTTTCAGTTTACTCTTCATTGTTAGGGTAACAACAACAACAAAACAGTTTAAAAATACTAACCACGGGTGCAGAATGGTCTCCACTTAGTTTTGAATTTACAGTGGAAAATTCACCAAGTGAGATAGGGATATTTGGAACATTAGTGACTTTAGTATCCAGTTTCCTTAGCCTAGTTAATACAGGACATGATGGTGACTTCAATTTCCACAATGGATAACCTACCCAAAAGAAAAGTAAATTTGTTAACAAAACAGATGTAGCCAGTGACAAAATATCCCTTACTAATGTAGGAATAAATGCTCTTTCATTTTCAGCTTAATCATGTCAAAGCCAAGCTTATTTAATTTATATTACACATACCTTTTTTTTTTTTTTTAATACTAACTTGACCTCCCGCAAGCAAAACAAATTTGCATGCTTGTACATACAGCATTTCAGCAGTAAATTGCTCCTGGGCTCTGTTCACTCTAAAGAACAACCTGCGGCCTCCCTGGTTCTCTCTAGGACAGCTGTTCTCCCCAGGATTGCTTGTTGGTTGCTTTGTAATTACAACCTCACCTAAGTCTTGCTCTACCTTCTGCCAAGCCCTTCAGTTTGGGCTTTGCAGCAAACTCCCCCACTTGGCAAGAGAGGGAAAAATATGAGCTGCTCTTTTGAAGAGCATTTGGCCTTTGCTAAAAGGTGTTTCTGTCCCAATCAGTCTAACCTGTCCTTCATTCTTCAAATTAGAACTTGAAAGACTGAATTATTCAATTGCACATTAAGAATCTACTCTAGCATCAACTTAATGTGAAAGTTGTATATATAAAAAAAGGAAGTTTATAAGTACTCATTATTCCATAATAAGTTCTGCTTTACAACTTTTTTTTCCTGTACACATGATGCAAGCGTTTACTTGGAACTATTATACAGGTTTAATCAATGAAGAAAGCTTACACTCATCCTTCTGCTGCACATGGACAACTGTCCTAAAACAGGACCCTGCAGCACAATAAGCTTCCAGCACCGCTGCCTTCTTTGCAATCTGCCTTTTCAGCAGCTCTGGCAAACCACTCATCAGGAATTCACGTTTTGCTCTGAACTGATCCCCATCTTGAGAATTTTCAGATGCATCTTGGCTTAAATGAAAACAAAAGTTTAAGGAAAAAATAAATGCAACTACCAGGTATATAGGGCTACAATAAAATTCAGTAAGATTCGCTTTACACATTAAATAAGAAATAGCCTGGGAGAACTGTTAAAATTAACTCAACTTTAATGAGGTCATAATTCATTTTAAAGGTTTGCACTAGTACAGATTTTTGAAGAAATCCATGCTCCTAATTCTGTATTTTTACATGCAATTCAAAATGTTTTATGCTAGTCATTAGCTAGGTTTTGAAATATCTAAAATAGTAAAACGATAGTTAAAGAAGCAGTCTTAAAAAAAGAGAGATATGCAGCTTGTAAGCTTTCAATTTATTGGTGTAAAACATTAATATTTACCCACATTTCGATAAACATATTTCAAGGTCATGCTAATATTCTCTCATTTTACAATCTTAAACATATTTTAATTCTTAAGCAAGTGCAATTTTGAACACTGACCTGCTTTCATCGAAGATCACAATTGGCTCATCTGGAGATTTCTTAACGTTTTTGCCTAGGAATGAGGGTGGACAACCTGGTTTTCCTTAAAAGAAAAAGGGGAGAGGGGAACAGAATTATTCTCTTCTGGATTCTGGATTGCACCAACATACATCTCCACTTTCTTCTCACATCATTCCACCTTTGCTTTCTTCCTCACTATTTCAGTTAGCATAATATGTAGTCTTTGTAGTCTTTGACTACTGGGGGCACAAAGAACCATGTAAAAAAAACCCTCTCCACTCTAACTGATATCATAAAAAGGAAGGTTATACGAACATTTGATTTATCAAAACAAAATAGCAGTGTACTGTAAAAGCCATTTTATAAAATTAAGGTAAATTCATAATAAAAAAACAGTAAAATTCCAATTACCATTTGAGTTCTTGGTAGCCTTTATATTTTGAGACTTTTTCCCTAGAACATCATTGAGGTTTCGAAGATTCTTCTGTTTTTGCTTCACACCACGTGCTGCAGTAGTGATATTACTCAGGCTTGAATCCAGAATTATTACTGATTCCTAGAGGAAAAGCAAACAAAACACCATGGAGACGGACACCTTGCAGAGTGCAGGTTCTTGTAAGTAGAGAAACACTCACTTTTAGAGCACAACTGCCTGGGTTTTATAGCCCTGCATTAGCATGATCTTTGCCGTCCAAGTCTGGCAGTTTTGCATTACTGTTTGATATTTAGCACAGCGTTTTAATCACTATGATTAGAACTATCACTAATAGTTTTAATCACTAACTCCCTTATTTGAATCCTTAATGAAGCATTTGCCGGATAAGCAGCTTTTTGTCCCCCCCAGGTTCCGTGGCCATTCGAGCAGCAGGAGCCCACACTTACACCACCGTCTTGCACCTTCCTCCTCTCGGCGAGGGCTCGCTGCCGCGACGAGCGCCGCACAGGGGCCGCGTCTCCACGAGCCTTCGCTCCCTGGTGCCGTCGGGCCTTGGCTTTCTCCACCAGCTGCTTCGCTTTGGATATACTTTTAGAACTCACCTATTAACCAAGTATAAAACATGTTGAGTATCTATCAATTTATAGTCACATATCCTGTAAGCACTTCACATACTAACATCATCCTTCATACTCATACAAGCATCCGATTCTGTGATTATATCAAAAAATGAAAGGCTGAAGAGGAGCAAACTGCAACAAACTAAGCATCCAGCCAAAAATAATCACACACTTCTCAAAAGGAATGGAGAGCCCTACCAGGGGAGAGGCCAATTAACTTCATTCCACTATCACACAATCCTGAACATTAATATAACTACATATGTATAGTATATGACGCGCTTAAAATGTTACATAAATTACCTTTGTATTTTTGGATGCCAGATCTTCATTTTTCATTGCTTCAGCTTTATTTGACTTTTTACTTGCATTGATCCGTGTAAACCTCATTCTAAATAAGGAAACATGTTATTGTATTACTTTTAATAAAGGAAAATGTTTCTTTAAATATCATATCCTAAAGCCTTTATATAATACAGTGATACAGAAAGAAACAAACCCCTCACATAGATTTGTCATGTTGGCCTTTCGATGCAAGCACAATCCTAGTGCCAAGTCTGGTTCCACCATACTATTACCCAACACAGTTGATACTCATGCAACATGGGCATGTGTTCCACAAATTTTATTATGTTTTACTCTTAAAATATCTGCAAGAAAAGACAGTGCAAGAAGACAGAATATATTCCAAAACAATTACCTTATTGGGCTATTTGCCTCAAAGGGTATTGTAATCACCTCAGCCTTATAGACATTATTTTTCTTCAAGGATTTCTTGCTTGCTTTTGGTGTGGAGGTCTGTAAAGGACTATCACTTAATTCATTTTCACAAAGAGTGTTTTTAATTCTGTTTTTTTTTGGTGTAACTGTTTTGGATGTTTCGATTTTCTTTTGTCTTGAACTCCTCCTTAACTCACTCACTTTTGGACTTGGTGAAATTCTTACACCTAAGGCATCGTCCTTAGTGTGAGCATTGGCCTCTGAACACTCATCTTTGCTAGGATCACTAGTATTGGAGACACTCATGTCCTTACTTTTCAAGGCCTTCTTTCGTCCCTTCCCATTCTTCTGCAGCTTCTTAGCTCTTTTGTTTTTAGTTCTATTGTTTTCAGGGCTACAAGGTGAATGCTTGTCCACATAATCTTCTGTTATTTCACTTCCTAATCCCTTATTTGAAGCAAGGTCACCTCCTCCTGCACCTTCTTTCGAAGGCTTTGTAAGGGTTTGTTTTAGTTTTCCAGGTGCTTTTTTAACTCCGGTTTTTATTACATCGGATGGTGGTTGTCTAAAGGCTTTCATAAACTGATGCCTTTCTTCTGCAGAACATTTTGCCCTGGAAGATTCTGATCCTGCAGTCTCTAACACAGCCAACTCCAAATCCTCTTCCTCAATAACAACATTGGATTTTCTTTTCTGGGTCGTTTGTTCGGTTTGTTCACTCTCCGAGGGGAGCAGCCTACTCTCTTTTTCCCCCACACAACCTTTTTGCTTCCAAAAAATAGAAGCCAGTTTCCTGCAAGCTTTTTGCTCCATATGTAGAGAAGGTGATTTGGGGGGAACAGAATGAACTTGTGCAAGGACAGTGACTGTTTTAAGCGGCAGCTGTTGTTCCTCACACTTTTCGGGATCACTAATGCTATCGGTTTTGACAGCTTCATTTGCAGTAACAGAATTGTCCAGTGTTGTGCCTTCTCCATCATGATCTATGCTATCTTCTCCTTGACTCTTCAAGAAGTCCTCAAATGACACGGTTATTATACTCTCATTCACTTGGGCTGGTTTATCATCCACCTGAACGTCAACACTTGAGTCACTAATAGTGACCTCACACTCTATTTTAGGAGATACCACTTTTTTTTGGTGTTTAGGCTCCTTTCTAGGATTTTCGTTCAGCTGGTTTTCAGATGAAAGACTTTCACACAAGTCCATATTTACTTTGTGCTTCCTTTTCCTTGATTTTCTTACGCTATTTTTCATTCCATTTATTTCAGAGCCAACTTTCTTAGCATTTTTTCTGTTGATGACATTGTCTGAGATGTTCTCACTTTGCAGACTACCTTCTGCTAATTCCTTTGCACAGTTTTGGTCAGCTGAAGTACACGTGGCAGTAAAGTCATTAGCACCTTGTCTTGGTCCTGTTGTTTCTCTGCTGCTGTCATCACTACAAATTGCTATTACACAATCATTTTCAGAGTCTTTCATCTCCCTTAGTTTATTATTTAAATTAATTCTCTTCCCTTTCCTCCTTAGCTTGGAAGGTTGTTTCAAAGGTGAGTTGCAGTATTTGTCATCAGCATCCAACTGTGTTTTATTTTCTCCAGCTATGACTGGCGGTGAAGCTTTCTCACTTACAGATGTCTTTTTAAAATAATCCAATATATTGTTGGGCTTTGGTGGTGACAACACTTTATCCGCTGGTTTTGCTAATGGTGAAAAATATCTTGTGATTGTTTCCACAGAAGCATCTTCCTCTCGGCGTTTCTTGCATGGCTAGAGAAAACACTTGGTGTTAATTTTAAGGCGTTTTTGTTTATTTGCTTTCCAAATAGCCCGAAGCAAGAGGTACCAGGG
>NW_010584070.1:69457-103833 GCF_000705375.1 Tinamus guttatus | reverse complement strand
GTTCTTGGGTGGGGTTTGTTGCCCGCTGGTTTCCCCTGCCGCTGTGGAGATGCTTATAAACCACGAGGATGTGGCGAGGGGGAGCCACGGAGGGAGCGGCCTTGCTGCCAGGGCACCCTCCACCCAAACCGTGCCTGCGCTGGGACGCGTTGGGAGCGAGCGCGGTCCCTCACCGCCCTTCTTTCAACTCGCCCTTCTTTCCTGTCCCTTGCGGAGGGAATTTCCTTACCCCCGTGTGTTGGTTTCTGTTCTCCCGCTTTCCAGCTGTGGGACTGCTCACCTTGTATTGCCCACAAAGCGGCAGCTGGGCATGGAGAACCCGAGCAACGTGAGTGTGCAGAAATGCTGCACGTCTTAGACTGGAGTTCAGGTAGAACTTTATTGTTAGGAGACTGGTGGCCGAATATGATCGCTTTAGATCCCTTATGTCACATCCTTTTCTTCTGGACCAATGGGATATGGTTTTCCGAAGCCTTTGTGCGTTCCTGTGTTTTCAGGAGAGCCGTTTCCTCTGCGCTCGGCTGGTTGCAGCTCTGGGGCCGACCTGCTGGGTTCGGACCCCCACGTAATGGGGCTCGCTGCAAGGAGTCACTTTTCTGTCCTCCTCCACCCCTATACAAAGCCAAACACTTCCTTTTTTTTCTGAAGCACTAGAGTGGCAAGAGAAGGGAAACAGAGCTATATGGCAGCTGCAGAGGTTCATGCATATTACTTGAAGAAATTTATTTTACCTAACCAGAGAACTTCCTGTGTTGGTTGCTGCGCATCTAAAGATCTAGATACGTGTAAGGCTGCATGCGTGTTGCAGCATTTCCTTCTGTGCTTAACTTAGGTTGCTCAGGGAGATGTTTACTTTTGACTTTTGCATTAGTTCAGTGTGTTCAAATGTATTTTGTTCCCTAAAAATCACTTTCGTCAAGTTTGCAAACGCTTTAATAAACACTCGAAGAACCTCCTGCGATCTCATTGTTCCAGAAACAACACAAATCTGTTCTTCACCCTATCCTGTATTCCTGGAGCACGGACACATTCAAAGGAATCCACAGGTGGATGTTTGAAAAGGATTAAAGAGAAAGTAGCTACAGCAGGATTTAAAAAAAGCCGTGTGACAATCTGCTCGGGCAAAGTGCTTCCGAACAGAGAGAGACAAGCACTTTATCTCTCCAGTGGGGATTACCTGTATACGATGGCAGGGTACTTTGTGAGTAGGATGACAGCAGGTGTGAAAACGGGGAAGAAAAATCAAGAGAATGTTCAGATTTTTCCGAGAAGAAAAAATCTTTAATTGAATTACAAATAACCCAACTGTCTCTAGCTCCGGCCGCAGACGTTACCTGCTTTGCATAGCTAATAGGCCTTTCCCCTTGTCCAGGCTAGTTGCTCTGCCTCCTTCCATGCTGCACGTATACTGAAATGACTGTGTTAATTTGCTAACCACCTCTGGTCTTTTTGATTCTCACCAGCAGATGCAGATAAGGTGGTTCAGAAAAATAAAAGATGTGCATGATCTTTTTTTCTTTTTTATCCTGAATTGCTCTTTCTTATTACCTCAATTTAGATCAAAGAGAGTGCAACTTTGACCAGAGATGTGCTCGAGCAACACTTTAATGATTTAAAAGGGACCCTAAAGAAGCTGCTGGATGAGCGACTGGTGTCACTGCTGCAGGAAGTAGATACTATAGAGCAAGAGAGCATCAAACCACTGGATGAATGCCAGAAGCTAATAGAGCACGGAGTCAGCACAGCTGATGAGCTGCTCCGCGAAGGTAAGACCTGGAATTAGGTCTTAGCTCTACCTTCTAGAACATCTTCTCTTGAAGACTGGAAGCTGCCTGTTATGATCAATAGATTTGGCTCATTTTGGGCAATGCCAGCTGCTACAAAGGGATTACAAGTGGGTAGATGTAGGAAAAGGACTATCAGTATTATCTCCTTCAAACACATCTTTTAATATTTCACTGCATGCCTAGGGTTGTTTGTACCTGTGTTAGTGTAGCTGCTTTTAAAGACAGCATCTATTTTCAGAAGAGCATCTTGCTGAAGAGCTGCACCCCAGGACCATTGAGAGGGGCCTATGTCCAGCTGCTTTAAAATAAAATAATAAAAATCTGTTGGTCTTACTAAGTTAGCAAATGAACCTGGCAGAATTTAATCTTGGAAAGTGGGTTCCCGCTAAGACCGAATGACTGAATGTTCTAACATTTGTGATTGCAGTTACTCACAACTTATGGAATAGCAATTGAAGTAAAGTAAGTCTTTTTCCTATAAGTGAGGAACATGAGTATATATGCTGCTATATGGAAGAGAGTTCTCCCAAGAGATCTGAGGATAAAAACAGACGCGTAAAGGGCAGAACGTGCCTTCCTGCTGCTCAATATCTAGCCAGAAAGGAATGTCACTCTTGACTGTTTCCCCACATTGGAGAACTTCCTTGGAGCGTGTCTCAGCCATGAGTGTGTTGGCAGTTTTCTTGCGTTGTTCTCATGTCTCAACTTTAACTTTCTTTCAACACAGTCTCGGTTTTGTGCATTAAAGTGCATGGAGCAGTGAGTCTCCCATGAGCAGGAAACCTGCCAGCTTGCGCTCAGCTGGGAGCTTGGTGCTTAAAGAACAGGCTGGCTTGGAAGTGACGGTATTTGAGAATTAAGTTGCTGGTTTCTTGCTAGTACTGCAGCCTCTGGAACAGCTGGTAGTTACTTGCTATTTTACATATACAGTCGCTGAATCACAAGGTGGTGACAAAGATTGCCTGTTTCCTACAAGTTTCTGTTAGATCTCGTGAGATGCTGTCTCGCTGTGCCCTTCCCATCCCTTGGGTCACAGTTCTCTCCACAGCAGTATAAGTGTTGCGAAGTCATGTTGTTAAAGCGAGCGAAGATTACATCTGAGTCAGAGAGGAGTTAAGCCTCCATGCTCAGTACACCTCTTGCTGCCAATTATGATGTGTGTTTTTCATTAGAGATTTGTAATCCTCCACTTGGAAACAGAGACTGAGCTTGCTAATGTTGCAAATTACCATAATGTCATCAGATAGGAGAGGGAACACACATCTCTGTCAGCTGAAGTGTGAGCCATGGCTTTACATGGAAAGCTTGTGAAGAGCTTTCTCTTTATCTCCACACTTTAATGTCTAGATTGTAATAAGCAGAACAGTGGTTGAAGTTATTTTTTGGTTTTAAGTTTCAACCTTTTCATACTCTCTTCTGTGAAGGTGCCTTGCCTTCCCCCCGCCCCGTCCCTTTAAAGCATATGGAGAAAAGGATTAAGAACCCACATTCCTGGCATCTGCCCCCAGTTCTGCTGCTGTCTGAGACCTGAGGCAAACTATTACATGTGTTGTGGGTGTGTCTGCAGAGGGCTTTGAGAGTTTCAAAAGTTGCTAGATATGCTTTATATTGTTACCTATAATTTTGTTTTCTAGCAAAACTGCTGAGAATGCTGCATGTTTAATTGGTTATTCATGTCAGAACTGGTTATTCTTTGAAGTGAAGAATGCCTGTCTTGGACATTTTCTCATTAGGAATATTTTTGCCATTTGATTCCAGGAGAGAGTGCAGTCCATGGAGATGTGGGACAAGAGAATGAGAAACTATGCAGCTTTACAAAAAAAGCTTTACATATTCAGCTAGATAGGTAAGATGCTGATACACTGATCTGAGGCAGCAGCACATGGGCTATCCTTTATAGAGGATCTCTTTTCCTTTGAAATAACAGCCCTCCACTGCATTGCCATAAAAGTTTTATTTGAGGGTTTGTTGTCCTGTTTATTTGGCAATCACAGATGGAGTAACCTGTGTAAAAATATAGGCTGTTTATTTGTGAATGATGAAATCACTCCCTATGGAACACTCTGTATTTGAGAGTGCTTCCCGAGAAGGAGTCTGGCTAAGACTGAAATGCTGGATCTTTTCTGAGTCTTTTAGGTTACAACTATACATGCCGATTCCCACAGCTGTTCTTTCCTCACAAAATCTGTATAAATTCAAATGTATGGAAGACACATGAATTGTGGGAGCTGACCCCATTCAGTGTGGCAAACTTTCCTTTCTCAGCTTACCAGAAGTTCCCTCCTTGGTCGATGTGCCTTGTTTATCCGCCCAGCTGGATGACTGCCTCCTCACTATACTGAAAAATCAGATATTCCGACATGGGACTGTAGCATCCCGCCCACCTGTACAGTTAGAGGAATTCGTTGAGAAGCCTGGAGGTATATTAGTCCGATGGTGTAAGGTACGTAGAGTATCCTGGGAGAAAATCAACACAGGCTTTTGACTTAGAGATAGAAGAGAATGGGAAATCATCCTCTAGAATAATTTAAGAAAGATAATGGCAAACTTCCTTTGCTGTTAAAAATTGGCACTAAATTTATTTTCCAAAATTTTCTTCACTTTTGGCTTCTTTGCTGTTAAAAATTGGCACTAAATTTCTTTCTAAATTTTCCTCACTTTTGGCTTTAGAATTTTATATTAGTTGGTTCAAGCTGACTTTATTTTCTGGGGCAAATTTTCTGTTCTTGAACACTAACTCTCTGAATTGCAGCCTGAATTCTACCCTAACATGTCCTATTCCATGGTGGAAAGGAGGTGGAAGGGGAAGAGCAGGGCTCCTCATTAATGTAATAAATGTTTCTCTAGGTGGACGATGACTTCGTCCCACAAGATTACAGACTGCAGTATAGGAAGAGCACTGCCAGCCACTTTGAAGACGTGTACGTGGGCTCGGAGACGGAGTTCATAGTGCTGCACATCGATCCCAACGTGGATTACCAGTTCAGAGTGTGCGCGCGCGGAGACGGGCGGCAGGAGTGGAGCCCGTGGAGCGTTCCGCAGATCGGCCACACCACCCTCGTTCCCCACGGTACCGTTTCCCTGCTAGTTGTCCTCATCCTAAGTCCGTGTCATAAGTGCAAGACTCCTCAAGGTCTATAGTTGAATGATTTTTGGAGCCTGTTTTTGCCTGATGGTGAGATTTCCCCACTTAAAATATGTGCGCGATGCATGATGCATTCTCATTCCATGCTAGAGTTTATTCTTTCCTTAATTTGCCTTTCAACTTTGTGATACGAGTGATTGTTAGTGAGCACTTCTACCAGGTAGCTCTGTCTCTGGGTTTGGAAAGTATCAATGAGAAACTTGGATGTTCACCACTTTTATGGATTCATATTTTATGAAATAAATGTGGGCTGTGTTCAGAATTAGTACTGAGGTGGGGCAGCTGTTTCTCTGCAGCTCATCTGAGCACTGAGTGCAAAGAGGAGCAGAGGATCTGAGCTTCAGCTTTTGTCTGGTTCCTGTGTTAGGACTTTGCCCTTAAGGTAACAGGGTGTTGCCCTCTTCTGAGAAATGAGCTCAAAAATAAGAAATTGATGAAAAAGAAGGCAGACTTAGACAGCGCTTACAGGCCAGAACTGAAGATTTTCCTCCTGCCCCCTTGTCTCCCACCCCATCATTTTTTGATGACCTGCATTCACAGAACAAGTTTATAATTCATTTGTAAAGCTAGTTCTGTTCTTGGCTGGAGACCAAAACTTCAGTTTTATCTTCTCTCTCAAAATTTTTAAAGGCAGTAGGTTTTGTAACTGAAAATGATTAGGAAAAGAAATCTCTCCCTCAGGGAAAACAGTCTCTATTCTTAACAACTTAAGCTTCATCAGAGGTAAACCTCTTATGCAGAGAATGCAACAGACTGTTTTTTGCGCAGATAATACCCAATCTGGTTGACATTCATCCTTTTTCTTTTTCTTTGAAGAATGGACAACCGGATTGGAGGGCTACAGTTTGAGCAGTCGAAGAAACATAGCGCTTCGGAATGACTCCCAGTCCTGCGGCGTGCTCTACTCCAAAGCTCCTACCTACTTCTGTGGGCAGACGTTGACGTTCAGGCAAGTACTTGCTGGATTGCTCTTGTCTGGTCCATCTGCTGCGAACGAAGCTTCCTCCTCTAGGCTGCTCCCTTGGAACTGTGTGCAGCCTCAGCACAGCCCCAGCCAAGGTATTTTGGGAGGATATGCACCTATTTAGAACAGAAGCTAGAGAGAACGCCTGAGGGATGGCAAAAAAATAGGCCAGGCTGAGCATATGTGTGGAAAATTCAGCTTCCTTTTAGTTTTTGTAGCAGCTGTTGTGGCTAAGCAGAAGTCTGTAACCTCTGAGAAAACCAGAGTGCTGATCACACTACTGAGTGCAACTGGCATTAGAAACCACTGAGGAGAGAAAGCATCTTGTGAAAGGCAAGCTTTTAGTTTGACCCAAAATGAGACTAAATGCCTTGGCATCTCTGCTGCTTTCAGTCCTAGCCATGAGATGTTGCTGCTTCTGGGTAAGAGGAACTTCCTTGTGGATATGTCACTTGTAATTACAGACCTCAAAGACTTTGAAGCTCTATTCCATCTTTCTCTGGTTAAATAAAACCGTTCTTGCTGTACAGTAGGCAACCCTCAAAGGCAACTTAAGAGGCTTGTTTATGGCATTTTTATAATTTATTCCATAGTGTTTCATTTCTGCCTTCCTGATAATGAATTATCTTGACTTTAGACAGTTTTAATGTAAGGATGTATTCATCTGCCATGTCAGAGATGGGATAAAGGCTTTCATTTGAAATTTGTTGTTAGATTTAATATCTCTTGGCTCAGAAGTGCCTGTGCAATTAAAGGCAGAACTTTGACGTTTCCCTCAGTTCTGTTTCAGACCAGTGCCTTTTATCTTCTTTTATTGGTAACACATGAAAATCTTCTGCTTTATAGTGTGGTTATGGGGACTCCTCTGCAAGAGGAGATTGTTTCAGCATGGCAGAGCACTAACAAGCACACGTCTGCAGGAGATGTAAAAGATGAAACGTAAGACTGAAGACAACCTCAAATACAGGCCTGAGTAGCTTTCTCTTTCAAAGTGCGTGTGAGATTTTGCTGAACAGTGAGATGTAGTATTTAGTGTTTGGCTTTTTCCATCTGTTGAAACAAAAATATGTTCACAAGGGGATAAGTGGCCTCCTGAGCAAACATGAGGAAGATTCATGTTACAGATGTTCGTGAAGCAGCTTTGTAATCTTCTTGTGAAGAAGCTCCTGACAGCTCTTAGGAAATGAAGTGCATGTGATCACTCATAGATTTATTCCTCTGTACTCTGAGACAAAGGGAAACTGCTCCATATACAGTAGTGATGGGGCACAAAGTTTTGCTCTGCAGCACTGGGAGTAGTGGGAAGGGACTCATTAAGCATCATTCCTACCATGTATTCTGCACACTTAAAAAAAAAAAAATGGAGCCTCAGGGATCATAGAGGCTGGCAAATAAAGTTAACTTGGTAGCAAGCATCAGTCTAGTAAAGCAAAGCTTAGGAGACTTTACAGTGATGCTGTGTACTGTTCCCTGCTCTTGACGTTGAGCTGGTTATTAATTGCTGGAAAAGCAAAATAGAAGTAAGGAAGGAATGGTGACCTAAGCCAGATCTTGGCCCTCTTCTGCACGCAGGCAGAAGAGGAAAGCCACTGTCTTGAGCATTTGTTTGCCAGTTGTTTGTTCATACTGCTGCTGAAGGTTACTTACTGACAGTATTCAGCAAAAATTGGATCTATATAAATGAGCAAGTAAGTGTGGGTACAAATCAAAATGATAGAGTTGCTACACTTCAATGAATTGACCATTATGTACCTCTTGTCATTCCTGTGTCTGTACAAGCATTTATTTCCAATGCAAAGTTGATGAAAGGCTCCCTTCAGTGGGATGGAATTAATTAGTTACTGTATGCACAAGGCTTTACCTCCCAAGTTTACAGATAATAGCACTTACTAGTGACCAGGTTTAAAAAAAAAAGAACATAGTACCAAAATGAATTATAAATCTCAGTTAAAGTTGTTTTGGGAAATCACTGTGGATCACTTCCACTTTTTTTTTTTCTTTGCTTAGCTTTACAACCCAAGTTTCTTTCTCTCTTAGTGACGTTTCCTGGGAGACTGAAAAACGTAATGGAGTGCAGAAGTAAAACACGGCTCCAGTTTGAGCTTCCCTGTTTGTCTTGAAAGAATTTACCCATTGTGTGCCAGTTTACTGCTCAATTTAATTTCCAGTTCTTAAAGCTTTTGCCTAGATTTTCCTGTTCTTTGCCAACAACTAAGTATCCACACTGCTTTGTATTATGCTGTAATGAAAATGAGCAGTTTTTCTGTGCATTTTAGACCAGCTGAGCTGGTCTGTTAGTAAAACTGAGGTTCCTCTATTATTTGGGCTCTCCTGGAAGTCTTATTTAGCACCTTTGAGGAATGGCACTAAAAGAGAAAGGCCGTGGATGCAGAAGTGCACAAAGGGTGCAGCTTTCCTCAGCTGCAGAGGCCGCAGGGAACTGCATCCCAGGGCACTTGCACAATTTTCTCATTCCCTTGAGATGTCACTTCTTTCTTGCAACCAAGATCTTTGCTGCAGCAGAGAAGCCAGGCTTGTAAATGCTCTTCCATGCATGGGTTTTAATATCCAGTTGCACAAAATGGACTTATTAAAACAAAACTCCTCAGCCTTCCCCATGCCCTTAATATAGCAGAATTAGAGAAATAAAAAAAGCTGCTTTCATATGAAGCTACCATTGAGCATGTGAATACTCATTAATGACTTGCTGAAATTACAGTTGTCTTGCCATAAAACATGGTGTTGACCAGTAATGTTATAGATGACTACAGACTGCAGTTTTGCGGACAGTAGTTGATTCTTATATTCTAATTGGAAATCATTTCAAAAGACTCGTAATCTATAATAGTGGAGAATTCTATTAAATGTTGGTGAAAACGTGGAAGTGGCAGGTTCACCTTTTGTGCAGGTCAGCGGTTACAGCATTGCTGGCAGAGCTTCTGGAAGGGCTGGGTAGGACCTTTGGTCACTCCACAAAGATCTCCCCTCAGGGCTGCTGGAGCAGGGATGACAGGGGCTTAGTCTCTGGCTTTCATTGTACATTTTGTTTTCAAGCTTCAGGCTTTGACTTCACTTTTTGCCCAGTAGAATTGAAACGGTGGGGCAGCCAGACCGCCGAGACAGCCTCGGGGTGTGCGTGGAGCAGCAGAACGGCTACGATTCCCTGCAGCGGGACAAAGCTGTGTGCATTAGCACAAACGGTGAGTAACTGAACATCTTTCCACTTTTTCCTCAGCCCTCATCCTGCATAACTTGCATGCAACTAAAACTGCATTTTGTGTACGTTCTACTTCTGCAATTAAGATATTTGGTAGGATCACAAGTCTCCTGTTCCTGCTTGCAATATTGTAACTTGCAACAACAGGGAAGCACCTGCTAGTGCATGCTGAGAGTGAGAAATAACGTTTGGTATCTTGGCTGTTTCAGGGGCAGTATTTGTAAATGGAAAAGAAATGACAAACCAGCTGCCTGCTGTCACTTCTGGATCGACAGTGACCTTTGACATGGAGGCGGTGCAGTTAGGGCCTTCCAGCAGCGAGGGCGGAAACTTCAAGCTCAGAGTAACCATTAGCTCTAACAACAGGGAAGTCGTCTTCGACTGGGTACTCGACCAGTGCTGCGGTTCTCTCTATTTTGGATGTTCGTTCTCATACCCAGGCTGGAAGGTCTTAGTGTTCTAGCAGCTCAAGGAAGTGAAGGGATTCTTGTTCTTGGTATAAAGTAATATTAAAGTCTGGGGTTCCAGCTGTTTGATACGAACAATCTGTTAACAAAAACCTGTCTCTATATTACTTGAACTCCACTATATTTTACTTTCTACTGGATTCATGTGAAAAGAAGTCATTGTGAAATTTCATCTATTACTCTGGAAAAAGTTAAGCAGGCATTTGCTTAGGCAAATTAATTTAAACAGTCCATAAAGACTTTTTACTTTTTTTTTTTTTTTTCCCTAGACTTGATTTTTATCAGTATTTCATTGTACTCTAGTCTCAGGGTACACTTGTGTGGAATTACCTTTGCTTAATGCTGCTGTTCTGTGAAATACGCCTGTAACTTTGGGAGGGGGGAGTTAGAGGACCAAAGCTTTCTTTATACCACGCAGAGAGCCAAGTAGCCAGAGCGGTGACGTTAGGCCCTGCTTCCTTGTACGTACCCGCTGCTGCCTTAGCCGAACAGGTAGTGGGCTCTGCATGCAATAGCCATTTCTTCCACACACGGTACTGTTCCTTCCCCCAGGACAAGGATTTCTGAGCCAATGTGTCTGTTTAAAGAGGGAGCCTGTTAAATGTCTCACGGTTATGCAAGTGCCTTATTTTTCAGATATTTCTTGAACTGTATCTTATGTTGTCACTTGAAATATATTTTCTAGAGTAGTTGCATGGTAGTACTTAGATCCTCACTTTAATACCTGCCCCAGCTCTTCTTTGCTTTGGTGGCTGTTTTGGAGCAGGCCTTGCTGCTTTCAGCGGAGGGATGAGATGCAGGTGGCAGCCGTGATTCCTCACAGAGCCCTGGAGTTCTTTGCTTTCTACTCTCCAGCAAGAGGCAAGTGAAGAAATGGAGGATTCCGGGCAATCCCAAGCACCATGTGCAGGATTATACCAGCAAACGCCTTGCATCCAAGTGCAGTCGTGCAGGTCACTGTGCCAAGTGCTGGGGACAGGCTGAGCTGTGAGATGTGGCACAGCCAGAAGCAGCTCGGGAGTTAGTGGAGATGGGTGTTAGTTGTGGGGTTAAGAACTCTGGCACATATTTAGCCACTCAGATCGGAGCAGATAGTGCTAACTTAGCACTGTGCCCTCCATCAAGTAGCATGGGCTAAGAATTTCCTGTGAATTAGTCAACTTTTATTTTAAAAAGCTATACAACATTATACAAGTTTTGCCTTAATAGCAAATTATACTTAGAATACACTTGTGAAGTAGAGCCCTATTCCTGCTCAAAAGGTTAATTTGCAGTACTACTGGATTTAAAGACTATTTTTTAAAAGTGCTGAGGGCCTTAAAGAAGTCTTCTTACCTCAAGAGCAATAAATATATATTTTAGCATGTTCGAAAAGCAGTATTTTTATAAAACCTAGACAATCATCCTACCCTATTCCTTCAGTGTTAACACACTGCATTAGCATTCTGTGCTGGCATAAAGAACTCAAGTGGACGAGTGTCCCCGCGTCTGAAATTATCCACACAAAAAGATTAGTCATCCTACCTGTAGTTTTTCTTCTAGACAGCTGTAGGGGGGGTATGTGAATCTCAAAAGCAAGCAGAGGCTAATATTTATATACTTTACAAGGAGAAATAAGTTCAGATGCATGCAAAGAATGTGTTTAGGACAGCTGCATTGGCATTTGCTGTAAAATACAAAGTAAAAGAGACCAGACATCTGCAGGTAAGACTAATCAGTGTTAGCAAATACAAGCCTGCTGTATTTCTAGCTCCCCACACTTAACCATTTCCCTGGTAGGGAGTCAGAAAGTAGTTGTTTATCCTGTACTTCTGGGGCTTCTTCTCTCAAGTAGCCTGCAGGGAGCGTTTTCAATAAGGCAGTGCATCCCCTAGGCCAGGCCTTAGCTAGAGCTGGGAAAGCCCAGGAGGTGGTCAGGGAGCAGCAGTCCTGCCTGCAGCCAGCCGGGCTGGCAGCGTAGCTAGCAGCTGCCCAGCCACTGCTACACAGCAACATTGACTGTGCTGGTAAAACTTCAGGCGCCAGGAACTAGCTCTAACGTAGTGTTTTCACTCCAGGAAAGCTAAATTAGCAAATACCTACACTTCTAGGCATCGAAGGGTCAGGTACCTCTTCATCTGCTTTGAGAGCCTAGTCAGACCACTGACTGTCAGACTACTGCTCTGGGGGCTATTTACCAGCATCCTGGAATGTGAAGTGTAAATCCTCACTTCAGGTACTTCTGGAGAGGGTTTTGTGTGTGAGCTTGTTCAGACTACGCTGACCAAGCCTAGGATTAGTGTGAAGGACTAGTACAGTCCTCTGGCCCCTCTTGGGAGCTCAGGACACCAATAAACTAAATGCTTTTCCAACATTGGTCTTTAGCTGTATCTAGAACCAGGCCAGCTTGCCCATTTTCTTGTTTTTTAAACTAAGTATAAGACTAGCTGCCTGCAATACACATTAGGTACTGTTCAGCTGCCTCTTAGAGCTGCACCTTTTAAATGTGGGAGGGGGAAAGAATCTCAGGGTAAGAAACCTGAGTAAGAGGTATTAAAAAAAAAAAGCTGAAGAGGTTAGATTAAAACAATTGTTACTGTAGAACAGTTTAGATAAATAAAAGACTTGACACTTCCTTTACAGTCTTTCACCTCTAGCTCTTGGAGCCTTGCAAGCAACTGAGTGTTAAGTTATGAAATCCTGAAAGTTGTTTCCTGAAGCTAGAATATTCACTTACCTCATCCAAGACATTTGTGTCAAGTGATATTTGAATTTTCTAAATAAAGTTTCATCCTTAACTCTGTATTGCTGAGTTAATTGTTCAACAGGGGTATAAAGCTGCATATTGGTGAGCTCAATTACCACAACCATCAAAAATAGTCTGGCTACAGCACTGCACCCATGTTTAAGTGCTTCTCCATTTCTTTTCCAATTACTTTCATCTTTACTCCCTCCAAAGTTCCAAAAAAGTTACTGCTGAGCTTCCTCACGTCTGCAGTTACTTTCATTTCCCTTAGAAGTCCACCACGTTCTTTACTCCATTTTACTGTTACCATGTTTTTAAAGTTGCTTTAAGTGCTGCAACAATTCTACATGTTAGTTTTTGGCCAACATTATTGACTGAGCAAGAACCAATATTGTTTAATCCTCTTCTAATAAAGTCCATATTGGACAGGCACAGTTTCACTTTAACTTATTTCTGCTTTCTGCTGCCAACTCCATCACTTTGGTTTATTTTAAAGGGAACTTAAAGCTTGAAACCAGTGAATAAGCTTGCTGACAAGGCAGCTTGTTCTCATACTGTATTTATACAAAGAACCTGCTTAACATTAGGATTCTGAGTATTTCTCTCAAAGACAGCATGTTCGACCTCACATCAAGTAACTGCAACTATCACAGAAATTAAAGTGTTCGAAGGGGAAACTTACTTCATCCAAAGATCCTTTCCTTGGTTGTGCAGCACTGGACTACCGGATTTACGATGAGGATCTGGTCCCGCAGGAACACCTTCACTCAAGCACTGGTTGACGATGGCACCCAAATGTTCTGTAAATTAAGAAACACTTAACTTGGAAGGAAGCATGCTGTGAGGACAGTTTTGACAATAGCAGTGATTCTCAATGAAGATAAAAAACATTTGAATTGGGAGGAAGGGGCAAATACACTATTTAACACTGATTTAGATACTCGTATCAGAGCTTACCTTCAGGCTTGTGGTTCACAGACCTAGTGTGTTAAGGGTACCACCAAATATAGAAGATCACAATCTGCTGTGAACATATAACAGGCCATATTAAAAAAGCTTTTGCTAGCTGTACAGAAAATACACATTAGACAACTACAGTCTAGTGCTTACCTGTCATATCCTCTATTTCAGCATCCAAATTATTTTTAACTGGGAAAAAGTTTCAGTGCCTGCTATTCACCACCCAGTACACTCTGATGAGCAGCACAATTCCTCTTGGCCCGTATTACCTAGACCATCTTCCTTTACAATCTTAGAAAAGCACAGATTCCGATTTTCAACTCTGCTCAAAATAAAGCATAGTTACAGCCGTAAAAACTACTTGAAACATTAACCATTTGCATGTTAAAACAGAAAACCCACGCAAGCCGTTCATTTTTACAACGGAAACAGCAATTCATGTGACTTTGGTTCAGTAAGATAAACTGCAGCTCTAAACACCAATGCACACAGCTTGGATCTCACGTATTCAGTTCCACCCCAAGAAAGCAAAAATACTATTTCCACAATGTAGCCCTGGACTTGACAATTTAAATAGACCCACAGGCCTGGGTTCTTAGCCACATCTGTAACAATCTGGCAAAGGAAGCACGTTAAGGTAAATTGAACCAAGCAGAAGAGGAAGCTTGCACTAGATGCTGCTTGTGGCCGTTCTGCATGCACAAAAAAATGACTGGACAACCATCATGGCAGATTTTATATTACTGAACTTTATGTACAAAAGCCGATTTCAAATAAAACATTTAATGTAAAAACAATGGTTCATTTAAACAACCAAACTTGTTTGTTTTGTTTTGTTTTTTACATCTACTGTACCATTCAAATGCTTTTTAACCAGCTTACATGATATCTTCAAAATCTCTCAAAGGTACATATAGAAAAGGCATCTTTATAAATAGAAAACAAAGGGATTTTTTCAGCTTTTATTATAAATTGACATGACATACAAAGTTTACTGGACAGAAGTAATTTCATTACTATTTTTGGGGGGATCACCAACTTTTTGTGCAAACAATGCTAGCCTTCTTTTAAGCATTAAGAGCATAACTGCTTAAGAAATGACATAAGCAATAATTCTAGAACTACATCTCCCCTAAAATAATCTATTTTTTTACATATGTGCACAGCTTTAGCAAATTAAAGCCAGAGAGAAATGCTTGATGTACTATCCAGAGGCATAATTAGAGTTTGCTAAAACTCAGAGAGCTGGCAAATTCAAAAAGTTTGTAATGAAAGCTGCAGTTTCCCTCTTTCCTATTTTTGTACACAAAATCAGTGACTAAGAACTTAATACTGGATGACAAATCACATCCACACCATTAGTTAAATAGTCTCACAGTTAAACACAATCTTAAAGGACCATCAAAATCAGTATTTACATTTTATAAATTTCTGAAGACACCATTAGAAAGCTTATATACCCCTTAAACAAATAGGGAACTGCATCTCATGGTGATGGAATGAAATAAAAAATTAAAAATACCTGTATTTACAGCAGCATTGTTCCTTTATAAATAAAGAATATGAAAAATGCAATATCTTAAGGATAATAAAAAATTGAGGTGATGTCACTCAACCACAGTGCTTGCTGGAATAAACCCTTCGGTGCTGATACTGTACCAGTAGTGAAACCACTTTCCATTGGAAAAAATCTGTAAACGTATGCATAAAATGTGTTAACAGCAGTGCAAAACTGCTCAAATATAGTTTAGTCAGCATCTTAGTATCTGTATTGAATACAATACATCACAGAATACTTGCATAAGAAGTGCAACACATTTTCTGGTCCAATTTTACAGTGCATTTTTCCCTCAAGAGTGGCATCTCAAAAGCCAAAGCTAAACCCACGGCCTGGACTTGCAGTCTGTGCTCAGGCGAAACAGCAGGCATGAACTTCCAGGGAAGTTGGTCGACGAAATGCCTACGTGTGACGACAGACTCCCGGCTTTAGCATGGCACACGGCGATGCGCGGCCCCGGCACAAGGGGCTTACATCGAATAGTTTGTGTAGCTGTGTAAATGTGTAATAAAAATATAAACTAATGTTCAAGTTTAAAATGGTACACTGGGTGATCAATACATCAGAATTATCCACGAAAAACCAAACTGCTGGTAACCTCAAAAAGCCAAGGTGGTACTTCACTGTGTCTGTAACATGAAAAGCCAAGATCTTTCCAAACAGGCACAAGACAAAGGAAGTGCTAAGTTTGCAAAATTTCATAATTTTAGTGTAAAAAAAAAGATTTAATTTGTAATTTATGATCAAATTAATAAATGATTTCAAATACAAGGATCGAGGTTAAACTTTAAATAGTGAGACGTTATTTTCACAAAAAGCTAACTGGAGAATTTCTAAATAAGAAAAGCATAAACTGTATCCCAACCCCCTTTTCCCCAATATTCCACAACTTCATGGTAGGTAATTTTAGTGTAAAAAAAAAGATTTAATTTGTAATTTATGATCAAATTAATAAATGATTTCAAATACAAGGATCGAGGTTAAACTTTAAATAGTGAGACGTTATTTTCACAAAAAGCTAACTGGAGAATTTCTAAATAAGAAAAGCATAAACTGTATCCCAACCCCCTTTTCCCCAATATTCCACAACTTCATGGTAGGAAAAAACAGCCAGATACAGATGCAAAAATCTTAATATAAAAATTGTTTTACATATACTTAAATTATGAAAATTCCATAAAGTTCTTAAGACACTAATTACTAAAATTACAAAAAGACTTTCATATTGCTCTTCATGCTCAAACTCTTAGAATATTGTCATTACATCACCAAAACCGATATACATGTAGTACTTGCATAATTAACTGAATAGAAACCCTGTTAAAACAATATCCTTGCTGAAATCATTTATTTCCATCCAGCAGTGCCTGTTTGGAATCTCTGCATTGTGTGTAATTCTTTATAGAGCTCATGTACCCTAGAATGTCACTTCAATGTTTGTCCGTTGAATGGCGTTTCAGTTTTGACTTCAGAGTTTCTGCTTCTTGCTCTGTTTTGTGACACCTGAGATGCTATCCATTTCCGAAATTCTCTCTCTCATATTATTTTCACTGAATCCATTTGTCGTCCCACTTTGTTCTTCAGAAGATTCCTCATCTACTGGGGAAGCAGATTCTCCCTTTTCTAACTTCTGCTGCATCTCCCGAAGCCTGGCCACAGCTTTGTCTATCGACATTATGCTGATGAGGTTAAAGTCATGCATGCTGACCAGATGTAGCATAAAGTTTCGACATAAGTTCTTCTTAATTATTTTCTGTCCATAATTTTCAACAAACAGCATACAGGCATGATTCATTTGATTGTCAGCAATAAACCTGTCAAGTCAGAAATCCATCGTTACGCGAGGTAAACATTTTCAGAAATAGAAGACATCCTTCAACATGGCTTATCAAGATAACTGCAGAGATTGTCCATTATGTTGTCTCAATATCTGCAATGTTTTTGTTTTCAAAGCCATAGAGCTATGTACAAGATTTTTTTAAAATTAAAACAATACAAAGCACGTTAGCAAATCATCCTTTATGAACCTTTCCTACACCACTGAAATGAATTAGGTGCTTAGCAAATTGCAGTACAAAACAGTCACCCAAAGCTATACTATTTGCATCAAAACTAAGTTTATAACATACCCGTGCTTCATAACATGAAGATTCCATAATTTCATCACTTCTTTCTCTCCTTCGTTAACATCAGAAAATTCTTCAATTTGCTGGAGGGGGAAACAATTGGAGGAAAAGACAGGAAAAGAGAGAAACATTAGAATTTCACATCTAGTGACAATTAATGAAAGCATACTTAAATTTCTGCTTATGAACTCTACACAGAAATAACTGCTTTTGAAGATTAAGGTACTGCAATCAAAAGGATCCGAACAAAGTCAGCTCACATAGGAATCTACGATGATCAATTATTTTCCACATTATACAGATACCACTGTACTCCTGTGACACAAGCACCTCCTCTTCTAATGAGGAACAGGCACAAAGTGATGAAAAAAAAAAACTTATCATGAGGACCGAGTTAAATTTACAACTAAAGACATACTTTAAGCACACACTTTGATTCCATGAATTTATATAAAACACTCTAGATGTTAGTGGCTCAGCTTCACAAAATACTCTACTTATTCTCAAAGTGAAAGCACGTACCCTATTTGTTCCCCACAACACCTGTAGACCATATGTTAAAAAGTAAGATGCATTTTAAAAGCAGCTTGTTTAAGGGGAATAATTACAGTAATGGTCTTCTCCCGTAGCCATTCGGGGTCTTTCTCATCCTCACTATCTACTTCCATTTCTTGTGGACGGAGAGGTAAACACGTGTCACTGTGAAAATATAACCGATTGTGTCCACTGCTGTATGTCCTTTGCTGTTCCACTTCTCCATCTTCAGATTCAAGAAATTCTGACATACTTGCTTTCGTACGTTTTGGCCTAGCAGAACGGAAAAAGTAATTATTTTCAGCTATCAAATCAAATATGCAAATACTAACTCTTCCTATTAGTAGTAATAAGTCTAACCTAAATTTTTCAACTTTTTTTTTTTTTTTTTTAATCACTGGTGAAACAGCCCATAAGAAAAAGAACAAAACCACTATATCTTTTGGGTAAGAGAAGTTCTAGGATAAAGTCAAAAAGAAGGCACCTCATGAATAAATTCAACAGCTGCAGAAATATCACAGGTGAGTACACCATTTCTTACCACTACTTTCATTCAACACTGCTTACACGCAGCTACAACTTAACAGATCCCTAATTTAATAAATTTTGGCCCCTATCACACAAGCATACACAGACTTTCTTTTAAATATACCTACCTGCATACAAGTATGTGTGTGATAGGGGTTCTTTTGACTGGTCCATTGCGACTGAAGGCAAATCCAGGTTGGCGATGAATATCCTGAGGATTTCCTGCATAGGAGCCATCATAACACTCATTGATAGATACATCTATCCTAGCACCTTTTGGATGATACTGGAACAGATAATTGCAAATATATTTAGGAAGAAGTAAAGACTATTTCAGAAGTAACCTTTTAAATTCCAAATACCTAAAATACCACTCTATCAATTATTTCACACAACTCTAGATGCCTTTTACAACATGCAAGTCATTTTTAACCTCTAGAAGCCAATTACACTACTTCAGTTTCCTTAAGTTCTATATGCCACACTACTGTCAAGCAAGTCAACGACTCAAAAATAATTATAAACTAAAAGACAACACTAGCAGAAGATGGTAAACGGCCTGGAAACTGGAAGGAGTAAAGAATGATCTTCTAAGCAGGGTAGAAACAATCTTTCTCTAACAAACAGGAAGGAATTTCATTCAGATTGTTAGAAGGGAATGATCTTCTAAGCAGGGTAGAAACAGAATCCTTATCAGTATAATGAAGTTATGTATACTGCCTTCCTAAAACCTCTAAAGACTTTCCACCAAGCATACATTATATTACTTGCTACATCACATAAAAAGAATAATTATTGTCAAAGCAGCAGCCTTAGTCAGAATTCATTGTCCAGGGGCTTGGGTGGCGAAAGAACTATAAAAAAACCCTACAAATTTTAATTACCCATATAGTATACAAACATTCATTTAATTGAAGTCAAAGAAAGTTACGCTTAACCTGCAGATACAGTCCTACACGTTAATAGACTAGCAATGAAGTTAATACATTATATAGTATCTACTACAGATTTTATTATGTTTCATGCTAATGAACAATAAGATCACTTACAACATAATTAAAGATAAACCTGCTGTGACAGAGTTTCAGATGTTTGAGTAAACTATACAGTTTACGACAGTTCAGTGTGCACCATGGGCAGTGCAGATCATCTCGGGCTTCAGTCTGTTGTCTTGTATTATTGTTATAAAGAAACTGTCGCAAACAAATAAAAAAATATTATTACCATCAAATACATCGAACTCATTAACCTTCCACCCATAAAACCAAGTTGGACACAACTTCAGGAAAGCTCTACCATAAGTTCTTAGGAACATTAGATCAGCTCAATGTACTGAAACAATGGTATTTCAAGAATTTTTTCCCCATAAGAAAAGCACCTGCCTCCCTCCAGGCGTCTAATGAGAGACGTCCTTTGTATTTCAAAAGATGTGTCAGACATAGCCCCAGGAAGACTAATTTTCTAAAATACTTCCTGTGAGAAGAAATACATGGAACTGCTCATGCTATGTGAATCTGCAACCCATAAGGCAATCTCTGAGAATACAAATAAGACAGTTCTATGAACAAAAAACTTGCACCCAACTTAGATGAAAACATTTTACCTCCATGCAACATTTACTCACTATTTCTCTCCCCGCTAACAGTTATTTTCAATACCTGGTAAAATATTCGTAATTTTTGTCGCGGTTCATTTAAAACATCTCTCTCTCTCCTTGTTTGAAGATCTGTTGGCAAGGATTCTTTCACAGCTAAAAAAAATTAAAAAAAGCAAAATAACATGGAGACACACACATTTCTGCTTAGTGTGAGGTTAAAAAAATAAAAGCACACCTTGTGTTTCTTATCAGACTACAGAAATTCTGTGAAGGGCACTCTCCTTCTGGAGGGAACCAGCTACGGTAATGAACTATGGCTTAGGCAGCTCTTCCTATCAGCAAGAAGGCTTGCTATTCAGCTTCCTTCAAAATTTACAGGTATCTAAATGGATCCACAGTTTTGAAGAACCCTTCAGAGAACTTAAACATCATTAGCCAAAAAGCAACATTTTCTTTTGTCCATTTAATCAGTGAGTAATTCTTTAGCTGTAGCTGAAAGCAGAGTCTACAGTTACTTATTTCAATATTGCCATGACTTTAAAAGCTGAAAAGAGTTATGGCATTAAACTTACCTTTCAAAAAGTAAATTATGAGATACATGAAGCCCATTCATTTTTGTTTTTCCATGTTTAAGATTACCTGAAGTTGTTGCACTGGAACACGAGGGACCTTATGGCATGTAAGTGCTAAGGAGATTACTATTCAGCATCAAATTAAGTTTGCTTACCTATAGTCTGAGTAGGTTTAACAGAATTGGGCTTATTTTCTTGAGGGAGGCTTTCAGAATTTCTTGTTGCTAGAGGCTTAGCTATAGGAGCCGTAGATTTATCATTTGTGTCTCCTGTCCAGCGAAGAGTAAACTGAAGTGTAGGTCCCTGAGAAAATGTTTCAAATGGAGGCAACCTCTAGAAAAAAAATAGACACAGTAGTATTAGCATCTTCCAATGCACAAAAACAAGCCATGCAAAAATATTTACAAATATTCACAAAAAGGGGATAGACATCTTTTAACAATCTAGATTAAGAAAGTCCCTGCATTTTCAATATCTACGCTTAGATATATCACAAAAAAAAAGAAAAAAAAAAAAAAAAGAAGATGCTCTATGACTTCCTGTACATTGCTGACCAAGTCCTGGATAGCTCTTTTCCCCCTTTTTCTCTTTTTTTCTGCTTCTATAGTTTGTTCCTTTTTGTCTGACTGGCATTTATTAAAATAGCTGAATTTGATTTGTCCCATTTTAGGAAAGAGAAATTCAGAAGGTATTACAAGAGACAACTGCCATACCTAGAGTAGCTTTTAACATTTCTTTGAGTAATAGTCTCATGTGGTCAAAGCTTTTTTAAACAAGAGCTAAAATCAAAACATGCTTTGTATATCTCCTGAAAGAATAGTAGCATTCCTTGCTTAACTTAATCCATTTTCAAAGGAACAGCTGCTGCATTTTGAATTTGTATTCCACCTTAATCAAGACTATTTTAAGGGAAGACAAGTCCTTCAGGTAATAAAACAGTCTTTACCTTTCCATCAAGTATAGTTTCCCATGTTGCTCTTTTCTTGCTAATGGGACACTCTTCCATTTCCTGCATGGCCACTTCATATTCCCCATCTAGAAGCTGCAAGCGTCTGTCAACACAAAGTATGTATTTTGAGAATAAAAGCTCACTTTTATTTGTGTTGTTTGTCCACTAAAACGCAGACTATATTTCAGCATTTAAACAAAACATTTCACACTAACTTTCATGAAACTAAATACAGTTTTTCAGGCAAAATCATTTGGTAACACAGCCTAAGTCTGTAGGTAAACACCATCCATAACGTAAAAGGTGTCTATTGACAAACTTTAATTCAAATCCTCGTGAAAATAAACCCAAAAGGAAGCTAATCTTAATAACAACTAATACTACAATGAGAATCTTGAGACGAATATATAAAACATTTCCTTAAAAGTCCTACACCAAATAAAAATCTTCTAAAAGTGTATTTGGATAAATAAGCACTTTTTCAGAATCCTGGTGTCGAGCTATATTTTAAATAGTTATTTCCTGAATCTGTATTTTTTATTATCAAAGAACTGATCTAGATACCCACCTCTACCTGGGTTCTAGATTTCCTACAGAGAGGACACTTAAATTCATTTGCTATACTTTCTTCTCAGAATAACAAAACAGACTGTTTCTCATCATAAATACCAAGATTTTGGTTGTTGCCACTGCTATCATCTCCCCCAGGACAAACAATACAACATCCACAGGAAATGGCACTTTGCTACTTATCTTCTGCATTATCGGGATTGCTCTAATAAGCTATGGCTACATGCAAGTTGCCCCTATCCCATCTTCTTAGTACATTAACTAATGTCGAGGTAACAAATATAAAAACATTTCAACACACTTAAACTACCCAACAGAGTAAGCTTATCATCATTTTAACTGCTTGGTTAAGCACTTAAACAGTAACAAAGTTACATAACATGTTTTTTTATTGGAATAAGTAGCATTATATTATGCTATCAAATAAAAATGTAAGTAGCAACCATACTTTAGCAACCATACGCGTTTTTAGTTATGTTGTCACTGGTCCATAACAAAACCACAGAAATCAGTCCTGGAACAAACTGATGAAGATTAACAGAACAATGCTCAAGATCATAAAATGGAATTACCTGCAATTGTCACTAAGTACTGTGAAACCCACGTAAAATATGTGCTGTGAAACACACAGACTATTTTTTTTAAAAACAAGTAATTTAACAATAAAGCCTAAGCAAGCACATTAGCTACCAACTCAAATGCAAAAAAAAAAAGTCTGCCAACAATGAAATTCAAAACAGTTTTAAGTTTAATACTAAACAGCTTCCTAAGAAGTAGAAGAAACACTATTTATTTTAGATAATATTACCTGTTTTTATCAAACACAGTCATTTGTGCTACAAATGTCTTCTCCCCATCTTCACGATTTGAAGAGTTTCTTTTTCTTCTAGCTGGAAGTTCCTCATTGACATCTGCATATAACAAATATTGCATTCAATTATTATACAAATTCAAATGCCTGCAGTGTAGATTAAGATAACCATATATAAGACTACAAGGTAAAACTTGCAAAATCATATAAAGATTGAAGTTACCAATGTTTTCATTGGCTTCACCATTGATCAGTCCATTAAACTCTCTTCTTCCTGGGCGAGTTACTCTGAATAATAACGAGTAAGACTTCACCATATGGCTGTTGCTTGGTTCAAACTCATTGCTGGAAACTGCAAGCGATGGAAAGTTGCCTGGTTTTATTTGGCTGAGGTCTGGGTTTAAAGGCACCTGCTTTTTACCTGTAGGAACCTGTCTTATCGGACAACTGACATCCTGCAGGAAAACAAGAAAGCTATAACTTAGTTTTTTTAGAATACAAAATATAGACATTAAGTGATAAATTTATATAATCCATGAATTGCACTTGCCCTAATGTCTTTTTGAAAATTTTTTTTTAAATGACATTTGGAAAGTCATTAATGCTAATTTAATTCTGTTTACCAAAAGAAATTAAATGTTTTGGTTATATACATATTCCAAGGGCTTCCTATCTTTTCCATCCAATATTACAAAGTGCACTTACAAGCTTTCTGAGAGATAGAGAACCACTCACCTAGGATTTATTATATACAGTATCTCTCAAATACATCATGGAACACTGTGTAATATTGGAAAAATAAGGCAAAAAAGCCTAAGTATGAAATTTGCAACAAAACATACTTAAAATAACCACGACCATCTCCTGTTTTTATCATATTTGTCCATACCATAGCAAGACAAAATAAATTTTAATAGAAACATTAACTCCTAAAAAAAAAATCCACATCACAACGACTTGACATGAAAATATATGAAATGGGGGTGTAAACCTTTTTTCCCTCCATAAAAAAAATAAAACTTGCATTACTGAATCTTCTATTTTTCTTCAGCAGTGAGGATAATTTTCCCCACTGGCATGAAACAAACCCAGCTAACGTAGCAAGCAAATTCCAAGATTCCAAGAAAAAAAAAAATGTTTATGAGTAATAATATCTAAAATCTGCAATAACCGAGATGATCAGAGTGAAAACACAGGTACAGAAAAAAGCAAGGAAAGAGACAACATTCTGGTGACTGAGGAACTGAAACAATGACCAACTTTTTTCCTTTTTACTTCTAAACCCTAAAAGATAGACTATTTTACGAATTTGTGGGTGCCTACTTAAACCTTTAGACATGAAAATACAATTAACAGAATAATTAGAAATAAGGTTTGAGCTTAGCAAAGGCATATAAAAAAATGGACTGAAAACAACTGGCTGAAATTCACAACAAATGAGTATGACTTACAAGCAAGAAAAATTAAATTAGTGCTGAATGTTTTTTACAAAAAACATTCTAGTTAATTCTCAGGTAGTGGAGCAAGACCAATACATATTTGTTTCTGAAGAATTCCTTACCGGTCAATAGAAAACAACTTACAATTTAGTTGTCAATAACTTTCAGGGCTAAACTAGTCTTTCAGCATCATCTCACCACTAGCTTCCAGTATGGCAATGTTAAATAGACGTTCTAGAACAAAGTATAACTTGCTTTAGCATACATACATAGTAGTTTGTCAAATCACTTTTACCTTGCGCTTCTTGTGGCAAACTTTCACAAGCAGTACTTCCAGGGTTACTGAATTTTGTTCATTCTCTGAGTTTTGTGATGGCTTATCTAAACAGAAAAAAACATGTAATTTCCAAAAGATAAAAGTCTATTCAATGCTGTAAATCTCCCTGAAATTGCTTTAACTGTATTCACTTTCAGACACAAATTTTGAAAATATATTTGTATTTAAGAAGCATCAGTATACAGACACCTTTTTTCTACACTACTCTGTTCTTATCTGCAGCTGCCAAGACACCTTTATCTCTTGCAGTTTTCCTCTCTAAAGCACTAAGGGCTATGTATAATATGAAGTTCCGGAGAACAGAAACAAGAGGAATACTATCCCATGAGACCAGCAGTATTTTAAAGATACTTATACTTCTGAAGCTTCAACCAAGAGACAGAAAGTAGTTTCTCAGAACAAAATTACAGTTCAATAAAGCAGCGATGCTAAAATTTGGAAATTTGCCACTGTAACTTTTAGATTTCTTACTGAGCAGATCTGGTTAAGCACAAAATACTCTGAGGGAACATGACAGCTTCCAGATCAGAGCACAGAACCTGTTACATGACCTCAAGCACTTTTTAAATCCAAAGACTTAAGACTTCATTCAGGATATTTTTAACCGAAAGATGAGAAACTCCAATTTATTTAAATAAACAGCTAAGTTTTTATTTGCAGGGAAGTAAAAAGTAAATTTACTCATGTCTGCACAGCATAAAGGCAATTGCTGCTTTAGTTAAAGGAATAGAGCCTTACATTCTCAACTTCATAGTCCGATACTGAGATTTTAAGAGGTAATGCTGAATGTCATGCATAAAGACACAACAAAACTGCAAGTAACTATTACACATACTAAAATGCACTAATACAAGTTACTTTTATAAAACCTGTTCTGGACTTTGTCTTATTTCTAGGCTCTACCTGATATCATTTATTTTCATGCTTATATTTTGAATCCCAAAGCATTGAATCTACTACTTGAAGGTTTTTGTTTTGTTTAAGATTTACTTCAAATTCCCAAAAGTCGCATTTTCATAAAATCACTTTCTTCAGGAACAACTCAAGGTCTATTTAAAGTTTGAAAGGATGATGGCTTGAAGTATTTATCAAAATCACTGTGTTTTGACTAAAACTCTGGAAGGCTTATTTGCTTAACATTACAAATATGCTAAAGCATATCTGAAGCACACACAGTGAAAAGCTACACAATTTTCGGTCATTAAAAGCAAAATTTGAAGTACTGTAATTAATGGGACAACTGAGTATAAAGAAAAACTGCGTCTAGAGAGCAGAGTTTCTAACAGACTACTTAAATATTCCCCTCACAATCTGTACTAACTCCGAAAGCGCTATACAAAGCAGTATGATGAATGAATTTTGCAAACATACCATTTTTATGGAAGAAACCAGTAAACGTGAGTTGCAAATGAGCAGACAAGCTAAACAAAAAAAAAGAAATTTTGTATTAGAATAAGCAAGTATTTTGCCCCTCACAGCAGACATGCAATTCACTGATTTTCAGGACAGATCTCCCATGAAAGGAAGAATCATAGTGAGGAGGTCTGTCCTCTAACTGCTTGGAAACTGCTAAATACAGCAACCATAAGACTGCAACAGATGCAGTCATAGATGGGTCTGCTCTTTACAAATCAAATGATTCTTTTTCTCTTACCCATGACTTGAGACAGAAAAAGGTAGAGGTTTTTGCACAACACTATCTGAAGCATGCACAGGATCTTGCCTTCGTGGACAGGCAAATATTTCCTAGGTAGGCATCAAGAGGCAGACACATTTTGATGAAGTTTTCCAGTATTTCAGGCTAAAGCATGAATTTGATATTGAAGTCTTAGTCCAAGTATTTGAGGTGTGGTAAGTAGAATCTTTACAGTGACAGATGGCATTAAAAATCATTTACCAGTCACATCTAGTCCATTTCAACTCTAACATATGCAATCAAAATACTATAGTTACTTAGATTCAGAGTCCTGAAGTTTATCGCTTTGATTATTCTGCTCCCGATAAATGCATTTTAATTCCAATCATTAAATAGAGAATGCATTTTAGTTCCTCAACTATTCTAAACACATCGCATGATAAGTCACTTCTCAGCTTCCTTGCATGGTACTGATTTTTGTTAAGGATTAGAGATTTAATATCAAATCAAATTAACTTATGAATTTGCAAAGCCATAAAATATTGTGAGAATGATTCATCAAAATTCAAGTAGTAGAATTTTTGTTATAATTCTATTAAGAATAATGGAACCAAAACAGTATGAGAATAACTGCACAAAAATTACTACACGCACTTACAGTTGCTGAGGCTATGAAAATGCTTGATAACAGAAATAGTGTTCACAGTTCTTGAGTGTTTACAATAGTAATTTTATTCTTTTTATTGTTCATACACCTGATTTTTTTTTAAACAAACACCAACCTTTCTACTGACCTATCAACACTCATTTCACCAGCTTACAAACCTTGGTTCATTTATAGCCTTTGATCACCATGGTACAATCAAAGTACTTGATCGACCTTTCTTCCAATTCTATGAGAAAAATCAACTCCATACTAAAAAAATCAACATGTTTATGCCTAAGGAGAGGTAACACGATATTACTTTTATTTTTAAGATTGCAAATAATAAAACTTGAAAATTTAGAGGGCTTTTTTTTACCACCTTAATTCGTCTATTTGACAGCACTATGCAAAGAGATGGCTTTCATTCATTTAAATTTGAATTTATTACTCCCCCCAAAGAAAGGAGGAAGAAAATAAAATAGCAGTCTCTAGAACATAACACCAATAAGATGCACCTCACCTCATGTGGGTATTTGCTATACCCTCTTTTTCCCATTATCACAAGGGCAGACTAGGATGAAAATGAACTGAAACGCATCACACCCAATTTCACATCTCAGTTGAGCTGACTTGTGCCAAATACAATACTGCACACTCAGCAAGAGTTCACATCTCAAATACTTTTGCCCTGAAGCGGAATAGGAAGACTCGGTAAAAAGACTAGCTTTTTCCCCACACTAACTGTGTATTATATGATTTAAGAAAGTAAATTAATGAGGAAAAAAATATGAAGAAACCAATTGGTTCATCAGTAATTATAACTTAATAATTAGCACTTACAGAGGAAGCATTTTTCTAAAACAATTCCACATAACTTTTAAGAAAGCACAAAAATTCAAAAAAATGTACCCCATTGTTGCTTTTCTTCAAGTGATTAGTTCACATACATATTTTAAAGTTTTGTAAGCAACTTTTCAAAAGGCAACAACTTTGCTTCCTTTTTTGTTTCACATTCCTGTTGATTTACCATTCACATAAGCTCTTTTGTATATACATATATATGCAGAATACCTGTGAGATTCTTGTTCTCCCTTCATTTTCTCTACTTTTGATAACATGTCATCTACTTTGAATGTTTTCCTGTGAGAAAAAGAGCAGAAAATAGTTTCACATTCCCATAACAACAAGAAAATTTGATTCACTTAATTTTCTGCCTATAACTGTCTACATATAGTCTTAGATTTCTACCCACAAAGCATCCTTTTTATACCTTTTTTAAGGGTAAGTAGTGCAACTGTGTCATAGGAATGCAACTACAATACAGTTTTTCAAAGTGTCAAAATATCCTTACTAAAATCAGAACTTTCAGAATAAATCCTACTGTTTTTAAGAAGTGTCATTTAACAGCATCACATTCAAACTCCTATAAAACTATCTAGTATCTCAGCTTTGCTCAGAGAGAAAATCCTCACACTTCATTGATGCTTATGCCAACTACACAGGTACAAGTTAGCTCTCCAACTATTGCTATTTCAACCTTGATTCTAAATATGAAAAACAGCAGTATTTGAAAACCTGATTATCCAAAAGGCTTCCTTCTCCACAAAGTTACATTAAATGGACACAAAACAACGAATAACGTACTTTGGAAGCCACTTGTTTGAATGCATTCATGCAAAACACTGAGAGGGAAAATCATGACTGCAATGCAGTAGGGAATATTCACTTCCTATCATTTCTCTCAGTAAATGCATCAATAACAGTACATCCACGCTCATATGTTCAGCTTATTCTACTACATAAACCCAACACAAACGTACATTGCTAAATAAAGTTCACTCACAAATAGATGATATTCAGTAGTTTCCAGAACAGTTTTAAATTTCTATTTAAAGGAAAATGAGTATTTGGCCCTAGATGCACCCCTCAAAATGCGTAACTAGACTGACAGTGCAACATTCGTACAGCCATGCTTACATTTTTTTTAGAGAATAAGATATGAAGTAATAATAATGAGAGCACACAAGCTGTTGTCAAATATTGGATTTCATACAAAAACAAGGGGTGCACTGTCTGCACCCATAAATCCCCTAAGTGAACGCAGGCAAGTTAAAAAGAAAAAGTAGTCTAGTCTTGACATGCACATTGCTTAAGCTTATCAAAATTAGCCGCACCACATTGATCTTGGCAAGGCTACTAGGGGATCTTACCAAGTCACTAACTTGGGCTAGACTAGAAAACTGGGTTCAGACTAGAGAATTGCTTAAAACACAGCTCTACAGAAAAAAATCTGTCATGACCTCAAATATGGGCTTGAAACATGGCTTGTGGACAGTTTCAAAACAGGGAACGGTTTAATGATCTTTGATAAGGTATACTAATATCCGACAAGGCTTGTATTTAGCATCTGTGAGTAATAGTGATACAACAAGAACAATGATTCAACCTTTCCAAATGCCAAGACAAGAAAAAGCCTCCTAAAAATCTTTTGGAACAAATACAAACAAAAACACAGTAAATCAAATGTGTTGAATTTGTATTAAATTTATAAGAACAGGGATTAAAGGAAGTTCCTTTAAATTACTATTTGTGTGTCATATTTCTAATCCAGTCAGACAAAACTTAATCATCCCTAGCACCCAGGATTTCAAAACGGCATACACTGGTGCTACAAGTACATGCATCTTGCATTCCTATCTCCACCCACTCTTACTCCACTCAAGCACAGTAATAATTAACAGAGTATTGAAAGTCACATCATAGCTTGCCACTCTGCCAATAATTAAATATATGCACACATATGTATATTTCTTTATTCAAACTCTTCATAGGCAGTCAGTTTTGTAAACAGAGCTACTAACCATTCTCAACTCCATCATTATCAATTCTCATCAGGGATCACTTTAGCAAAGCATATCACCTCTCAAAAAAAATTTGCAATACTTTAAAAAAAACAATATGGACTATTAGCCCAAGTTGACACATGTCCATTAACTTACTACATATTCACGTTTCTTTACATTTTAAACAACTTGGTCCTGACAAATATCCTTCATATAAAACATACAGATCAACATCAATGGATATTTTCTTGTTAAATTCCAATTTTATCACCTCCAAGTGATAAATTTGTCTGCCATTTACAGACTACTGTAGAGCTAGAGATAAAAAACGTGGAACTATAATTATATAGTTAAGTCGTATCAAGCTTCGAGATAATTTGTTTTACATACAATAACGTTAAGCGGCAGTCAACACAACACCAAATTAAAAAAGGCAAAATTTAAAAATCTTAGAAGGAAAACAAATAACATGCGTATACTGTAACCACCTATTCAGGCATGGTAAGGATGCATTTTCAGGATACATTAATTTGAAAATAAAACTCCACTAACATTTTTACTCTTTTGAAGTTTTCCAAATATAAATCTCAGTAAGATTTTGAAGTCCAATTCATATTTTTTCCTCTTTTAAAGCTTCTTGTTCACCAAAACGACAGGACCATATGTTAACTATTCCTATTGAATTAATAGCAACACGGCCATTGTGCACTTTAAAATGTGTTTGCCAGTATAGACCTGCCGACAACAGCCTTGCTAACCTTCTGTAGAAATCACACTAAAATTGTTTTGCCACGGGTCCTTCAATCAGTGCCATTCCCAGACCTAAATAAAACTACATTTAAACCACAGTATTCACCAGTTTAACTAGACCGCTTAGAATAAGGGCCATAGCATTAACATAGAATATGGAAAAGTTTAGGTAGTGGTGGGGCACATAAGAACACACTGATAGCTGGTTTGTGTCTTTTTTTCCCCTTTCTTTTCTTTTTCTCTCCCCTCAGCAAACACCCAGGAAACTAAACTAAATTGCTTCTGGTGCATTACTCTGTTTTTGTAAAGAGAGTATGTTTTACTTCATTCTTCCTACATCTAATTACCAAATTGATTTCAATAAGCCAATATTTTCTGAAAACTAGTGAGTGAAATGAACATTAATCTGTCTGTTATGGATCAAAACACTATCTAAAATAAAATCACCATTCTAAACCAGAGAATTATGGCTATTAGTAAAAAAAATCAATATGTTTCAAAGAGAAACTAAGCATTACTTGGGCAGCTGAGGAACAGAAATTTGGAACAGTGGACAACGCAATGTACATGCAAAGTACCAGTTGTTTCCCAGCAACTACAGGAGACATCCAAAGAAAGAGAACAAGACTCAGGTAAAAGAAGAACATATGCATATCATCCAACTATAATTTAGGACAAATAATAAGCAGAAACATGTTTTTGTTGCACATTTTGAAAAAGATATATATTGTTCCAGATACCTAGGTGACTTGCAGAAAAAGAATTAAATAAGTCCTAAACATTATTTCTTAAAATCTGGCTCTTAAAAAAAAAAAAAAAAAAAAAAAAAGCAGCAACTGCAAGTTAAAAAAAATCCAGTCAAAAGTTAAGATACATTCAAGATACATCAAGAAACAAAGTATTTCTTGCACAATTTTAAGACTAAGGTGGCAGTAACATTTATAACTAATGCCACCTTATTCCAAAATGGCAAGAAAAGTACTCTAAACACTAACCAAGAGATGTGAGAGCACCAAATACAGCCTATTTGATTCAAATAGAAGTGCCCAAGTTATTGTTCAACAAATAATCCAAAAGCTATCTTCCTTTGATACAAGTAAGTTTAAAATTTTAATTGCCTGGATAATCAAATTTTATTACTATTCCTTAAACATTCATGAATAAGCATTTCAGTCCCACAGCAACTGTTCCCAAGCAATATGAACTTCAGTGTTAAAAATTTTAAAAGTCTTTAAACTACAAAAAAAAAAGTATCATGAATGATTTACAGTGTGTTGGGGAAAAGAAAAATTGAAATAACTTTGAAATTGCGTTAATAATTACCTACAGTTATATCACACACTTTATGCATTTTATACTCAATTAACATGCAGTCATAGCACCCTCACATGAGTTGGATGACTGTTTTGCAACATCAAAATTGAAGCCCATTCCTCAGATGCATCCAGTTCAAAGCAAACAGCAGGTCACTTCACTATTTTTTGACTTCTACTACTTAGCTGTTATTTTAAGATTACTTTTCAAAAAGTAATTTTACCTTTTGATATTTGTTCGGGAGTTTCTATGGGACATGTAAGTGAGAGTTCTGTGCAAAAATATTGGCTGCAGAAAGAGAAATGAGAAAAAGAAATTAATATGCTTTAAAGTTTCCTATGAGCCCAAAGTAAAGGAGCAATAAAGACCAATTACTTACTGCTATGAGATTCCGGGTACGTAGAAATCTATATATCTGCGTTGGTTCTGAGAGAAAGAAATATATGTTACCTACCAGACCTTGCACCTCTAGAAATACAGCTTTATAATGATGAAAAAGTATCCAATTTAACCTTTTTTTTTTTTTACACAACTACTGAAATCACAGCTTACATGAAACATCATGAAGTCTATGTAAGCCTCAGTTAACAAGTCAAAGGTTACTCCACCTACTGTATAACATGAAGCAACTTCTTGTCTAAGCTACCATAAATCAGCATCACAACCCAGACAACTATGTTCTTGTTTTCCCTCGAACAAGAGGTTCCTCTAAGCCTTAAAGTCATAAAAAAGGCAGAAAAAAAGCTCAACACACTACAGTTTACTGTTGAACAGATGAGTCTTTTTCCCCTAAATAATGAACAGTGTGTCAGATATGATACCAAAATAGTATATTAAACCTATACAGTCAATTTTGTATCTAATTGTTTTATCCTTCTAGAAAATACCAAGGTCACTGACAAGCACAAGATACACCAGGGTGTGTCAATTACCTGTGGCACATTACAGATCATTTTAAGCCAGGAAAGTTGTTATTGTCTAGAACATTTTACATTTAAAGGATGCATTTATTCTGGTAAAGTAACTATTGTTCCAAATAGCAAACTGTTTGCTGGAAGATAATAGATCTGTGATCAATACTAACATGAAAGAGCAGCATCATTTGAAATAGGTGTAATATAAAGTTAAAAAAAAAAAAAGCAAGATTTGTCTACAGAAAAGAGAACCTTCAGTTTAGTTTTAAAATAAAGTGAAATCAATACAAAATAGTTTAGCTCTAGACTGGGTTATATCCACCAAGAACTTCAAACTGAACAAAAATATACTATTCTTAAACTAAGAGCCATCTTAATTTGATAAGGTCAGCAAGAGGCTTGGAAAAGGCTAGATAAAAGATGCCAAGGAAGAACGGGAGATGCAGGGCAGAGAAGGCTGAGTGCCCGTCCTGAGGCTGTCAGCACTGTCTCCTCTTCCCCAGAGAGAAACTAACCAACTAGTTATTTTGTAAGAAACAGCTGATTTTTATATTCCTGTGAAGTATTTATTTAAAACGATTGGAAATCATATTGTTATTTGTGGAATCCTGAAATCAGAACTGAACAAGGACAGCATTTTAAAATCCTTCATCCATTTTAAAAACACCATTCAACCTTATTTCTACACTTCAGAATGTATTGGTAGAAACGTGTTGTCTTTTTGAAGAGAAGGAAATCATAACCGATCTTAGTCATTAAAGAGTGTTTAAAACAATAAAATTCTGCTTAACACAAATTAAACATTACAATCATAAAATCTGTAGGTTTGAAATCAAGCCAAAAAAAAAGACATTAAGAAAGATGTGAACTTTGATAAAAAATGAAAATACTAAGCAGCCACAACTTGTAAGGCAACACTTCAGGCATTTCAGTCTGCAAAAAACATGGCATACGCATAATTTAGAAATATAAGAAAATATTAATTATGTTCTTAACCATGCAATATGTAACTTAAAGACAGCGCACTGCTGCTCGCACTTCAGTTTTCCTGAGCAGAAAATTTCTACAACACACTTTTAGCTGGAGACCTTTGCTTCACAAGTCCATGTTAGTTAAAAAAAATATATTTTTTAAAAAATATTTTTTTTCTATCATATGACCTTGAAAAGGGACAAAACCATTCAAGGAGAACGTGATTCAATTTTACATGTGCTAGGATTTCTTAATCCCGCACTTACTCATTGCTGTTTTCTCATAATCTCCGGACTACGACACGAGCTCATGGTGATGGATTTTCACCGTAACTTTTTCCCCATCCTGAGCTGGGGAACAGATTCTCCCCTAATCGCATCTCCGACACCCCACACTTCAGCACTGAGCAAAGCTCTTAAAGGTCCCGTTTATCCCTTGATCTATTTGCAGGAAGGCGTTTATTGATCACATTGCTGTGTTAACATGACTAAGAGTCAAAAAAAAAAAAAAAAAAGAAAAAGCGCCGGCGTCATTAAGGACCTGACACAGCACCCAAAACTCCAGCGTGTTATCAAGGCTGCCGCTACGCACAGCACACGGGTGCCGCGGTGACAGCACCGGTCCCACAACCGGACCATACATTTAGTTGTCTTTTTAGCGGGGCTTTCGAGATTCCCTGCAGACCTGCCCTTTGCTCGGGGGCCGCCTGGGATAAGGGCACACTTTATCACCACCCCGCGCTTTGCGGCCAGATTTCCGCCAACAACTTTCTGCAGCGCCCGGGACGGGGGATCCTCCTGGGGGCTGCAAGTGCCACGGGGCGACGCGTGGGCGGCGGGGCCGGTGCCGAGGCGAGACCCCAGCGAGGGGCACAAGCGGAGCAGACAAAGAGGGAGCGGGTCCAGCCCAGCGCTCGTCGCACCCGTGCCCCGAGGGGGCCCGTCGAGGCGGCGGGCGGGGAGCGGCGCGAGGCGGCTCCGCGCCGGGCGGCAGGAGGGGATGCGGGGAGGGGGGG
>NW_010584070.1:47980-59065 GCF_000705375.1 Tinamus guttatus | reverse complement strand
GGAGCGCAGGGAGCAGCGCCTGGAGGACCGTGTGCCCGAGCTGGAGCAGCTGGAGCGCGTGGGGCTCTTCACGCGCAGGGAGATCAGGTGCGGCCGGGGCCGGGGTCGGGCTGCCCCGCACCGCGCCCGGCTCCGCTGAGCTCCGCGCTCGTGTTCCCCGCAGGGCCGTGCTGAGGAAGGCCTCGGCGCTCGAGTACAAAATCCAGCGGCGAGCGCTGCGCAAGGAGGATTTCGTTACCTACATCCAGGTGCGCCGCTTCCCCTCGAGGTGACTTGTGCGTTTGGCAGCTCAAAATCAGGCGGGACCTTCTGTCTGGTGCCTCCCTGCCCGCCTCGTCCCTCACCAGGGGTGCGGGACCCCCATCGCACAGCACTGCTCATTGCTTCTTCATTTGATTTTACTTCTTTTTCTCCTCTAGTATGAAGTGAATCTGCTGGAACTAATAAAGAAGAGAAGAGCAGTAAGTTTCTTGAGCTTCTTAGCACGCAAAATACCACATATCCAACTTCCTAGTGCTATGTAATTAATATATATATATTTTCTCTTAGCGTATTGGCTATTCATTTAAGAAGGATGAAATCGAGAACTCCATTGTGCGTAGAGTCCACAGCCTCTTCAAACGTGCCACAGGGAAGTGGAAAGTAAGGCTATTGCTTTCATTTGGACTGGTGTGATTTAAAAAGATATTATTGCCAAAGGTATTTGCAGTGACATAGAACAATGTGATTGAAAAGCTAAATAGAAGTAAGGACATATGGTTAGTAGTAGCCTAAAAGTAGATCATTCATGTTGGGTAAATGATATATATAAATGATAAATGGATAATTTTTTTTTCTGAGTCTTTCCTTCTTGCCTGTCTTGAGCCTTATACTTCCATGTGAGTTTGGTGTGCCTGCTTCCAGAAACAAGAAACTTAAAATGTAAAGAACCTTAACCTGTCTTGAGAAAAGATTGTCTCAAGGCATCCAACAGGGGGGCCTAAATGGGTGCCTAAGGAATCATCCCAAATAGCTCTGTTTTGAGTTCTGTAAAATGCAGATTTGCTTGCAGAAACTGTGGGAATGCATCTTGAGATGGAGGACTAGCTTGCTTTAGATGTTTTGCAGGAATTGAAAGATCTGAAAAAGAATTTGAGATTCAAACTTACTTGTTTTTGCATTTTTATGGTCATAACAAGTGTACATTTTTTGTTTGTCAGTGTGCAAAATTGATTCTGTGCTTGCCTTATTATAAGGTTAATTCTGTTCCCCTTGGCATTTCCCACAGGAAGATGTCCAGCTGTGGTTGTCGCATGTTGCATTTTGCAAGCAATGGGTGAGTCTTCAGAATATGAACCTTCCTTTGAGATGATCCTCAAAGGGTGATCGGTCCGGTGCCTGAAGCTAGTGTTGCAGGACGGAAGAACACATCTTACTATATCATAATGCAATATTGGAATAGTTTTGTCAGAGCTGTCTGAGTTTTCCAGTCATATAAATAAGTGCAGAATTCAACTTGGAACAAGTTAGTGTGAAAATTGATGCTTGCAGATCACAAAGATGAGGCTGATTGTCTGGAATCTGAGTATCATTTGGTTTGCAAGATGCATGCCATTGGTTATCACTTCCCTGGAATCTGCCTGTGACTTGTGATTTTGTTCCAAATATTTCTTAGAGTGGTTACGCTGAAAGGTATAATGCTGGCAATTTTGTACTTGGTAAACTTTTCTGTGCCAGTCTTTGCATTGTTCCTACCCTTCAGACGTTGATCTCTCTCTCCTAAAGAAGGTGGTCTGGTCAGAGTAAAGAATGTGCTGCCAAAACAGAATCTTTGCCTCAGAGTGGTCAGTGAGGTTAGGGGTTTGTGACTCATGCAAGGTTTCTGTTAGCCTTCCAGAGAGATTTAAGGTAGCTATCCCAATGCAGTCTGAAACATCTGAAAGCTGGTCAATATGAAACAAATATGAGAGGCCTTCAAGGAGGAGAGAAGTCTCTCTTTTTTTTTTTTTCTTTTTTTTTCCTCCCCCGTTACAATGGTATTGGAGCTTGTAATCTTCCATAATGAAACTTTGGTGGTTCAGTTCAGTACTAGAATAGATAAAACCAAACATTTTTTTTTCCTTTTACAGAATTCAAAGCATCAGCTTAGTAAGGTGTTTTCTTGCATGTTAGCCATTCACCCCAATAAGCCAGGTAAGTAAAACTGTGGTGAGTCCTGAAAGAAAGTCTCAAACTTGAATAATGTTTGAATGTTTAAGTAATGTTGTTTTTTGATTCCGGTTGTGGGGGTAAAAATACCTGCTTTCCTCTTATGGTTCAACTTGCTACTTATTCATATTTTCTGTTGCAGCACTGTGGATTATGGCAGCAAAATGGGAAATGGAGTCACGTCTCTCGTCAGAAAGTGCCAGGCACCTGTTTCTTCGTGCTTTGCGCTTCCATCCAGAGTGTTCGAAACTTTACCAAGAAGTGAGTTGCTGTTCTTCCATGTGCAGTTATTTTCAGTCAGTTCAAATCACTCCAGCAAATCTCACATCAATCTGTCAAAAACTGTTTTTTCATCAATGTGAAAATGTCAAAAAGACTTTTCCTCGAGTTTTTGTGTTTGTGTTGGTAGCTCTTAACAACGCTTTAGTGAATCCTGTATGTATAAAAATTGAGGGTTTTATGCCATCTGTGAATGAATGTGTCAGAATTCTCCAAAGTACTATGAACTCTGCAATTTCTCTGGATTAGACTACACATCTTTAGTCTTTGCTAGGAAGCATGGTTTTTCTTAACAGTAAATTAAGACTTAAAGAATGTGTGAAATATGGAAATTTCTAAATGTGGAAAGTTTCTGGGAAATACATAGAGTAGTTAGGTATACGCATAATTCATTAAAAAACAAGGCTGTTGAGCATACATGGGATATTAGGTTTGTAGCGCTTGCTGGTGGATTTAGGTGTTCTGTGCTTTATTCCCCTGTGTTTTCATGTTGTTTTGTCTTTTGCAGTATTTCAGAATGGAGCTGATGCATGCTGAAAAACAGAGGAAAGAAAAGAAAGAATTTGAACAAGCCAAGATGGATTTGGTAGGTCACTTAAGCTTCCTCAGAGCTACTCTCTGCTTGCATATCATGTGTCTGAATGCATAGGTTCAAGGGATCTGTATTAATGGTTGATTTGAGAGCAGTTTAGGTGGGACAGTAGTTAAACTGATTATTTTTTTTCATTCTCCTCAACTTGTGCAAACTAGCTAATGTTTTTCTTCATCAGAATCTATCCTTAATATCTCTTTCTTCTGTTATTTTTTTCCATGCTTGCAAAAATAAGGAAGGAAGATAATTCTAAAAATGCTGTGTTTGATATCACAGGGAGAATTCAATTATTCTGAAGAGATTCTTAATGGGGAAATGGCTCGCATCATTTACAGGGACGCCGCTCAGAAAATCAAAGGTAGTGTAACATTTCTTGTTCTTGTTTGGTAGGAAAATGCTTGTCTTTAACTCAGATCTCCAGTATCTGAGTAGTCCTAATCCGGTGTAAACAAAGGGTGCAGTGGGATGTAATGTTTTAATTCCAGTTGATAACTGTTTTTTTTTCTATTGACATCTAGGTGTTGAATTTCATCTGGCTTTGCTTTCTATTGCAAAGCTCTTTGATTTTACGCAAGATTTGCAAAAAGAAATTCTTGAAAGGTGAGGAATTTTTTAATAAAAACGCTCCACTGCCCTAATTTATAGTGATTGACGGGTTAATGACTAAGTCTGATTCCTCTAGGCAAATGGAAAGTTAAGTCATATCAGTGCAATATTTTGTATTTTTTTCTTGGAAAAGTATTGCTTATGTGACGTTTGACTATTTAGAAATTGAGTGCAAAAGTCAACGACAGTTGAGTGGTGTTGCAGCCGTGGTATATTAGTTTGCAGGCCAGCTATGCTGATGACCCTCTTACATGGAACTACATGGCTCGTCGTGAGCTGGAGCTGGGGTCTCTGCAGCCTGCAGAACATACTACAAAACAGATGAAAGTAGCTGAAATGACCCAGAGAGAGGAGCGGTGCTGTGCAGTGTTTGAGGAGGCTGTGACAGCAGTCCCCACAGGTGAGATGTTCTACTTGCATGTTAACATTTTTGTTTCCTGGTATTTTTGCTTACAGCATACTGTAAACATTTTGAAGCAGGTGTTGGCAAGCTTACCATTGTAATTCTGTAATGTTTGATACTATGCATTTGATCCTGCAGAGGACATGTGGAAATGCTATATCACTTTTTGCCTGGAGAGATACAACAGGAAAACCAACAGTGAAGAATTAAAGCAAAAGGTAAATAAATACTCATAGTAACAAAGCACCTCTATTTTTACTGACTTCTGTAATCTTTCAGTCAAAAAGCAAGTATACTTTGAAGTGCTTCATCTGAAGTATTGACCTGGGATTGTCATTAAAGATCACGTAGCCTCCATCTGAGGGAATCAGCTTTGCTGTTGGTTTTACTGTGGCCTTGCCCAAATGTGAATAACTTGGGCATTTACTTGTCAGCAAAGTACTGTGACCACCTCAGATGGATGTTTCTATGAGGCCAAACTTGTTAACATTCACTGATAGTGCTGCAAACTTGGGCTTGTTCAAAAGGAGGGAAGAGTTAAAACATCTCGTGTAAATAAGAGCAGAGTTTGGTGCTGGCATGTGGGCACCTTTCTTGCACCTCTATTCTTGTGTGTGACCGACAGGAATAACTAATCTTGACTCCTGTGCAATTTTGTCCCCTTTACCACAATCAGAGAACATCACTGTGTGGGTTGTGTGGGGTGTTTTTTGTGTGTTGAAATCTTGCCCTTATCTTGAAATGTATGCAGGTACCTCAAGCATTAGATTTGTAACTTTAATTTCAGGGAGTTTGGACAAAAAAGCCCAGTAGATATTTTGTCATGCTGGGGATCTGGTGTTTGCAGCGATAAATATTTGTTTTCTTTCCTTTTTGTTGGCTTTTGGCTCTAGAGGCTGGAGAGGACATTGAGTGCGTTCAACAAGGCCCACGAATCCAGTTTGTTGCCAGAAGGCCACTATAAGCAGTGGGTAAGAGTTGACGTAGAAGAATAGCCTGGGAGACTGCCCTGCATTGCTTGCATGCGTAACTTTACCATTCTGAGTAGGTGGCAAGCTGGGCAATATAGTACTCGGGGCTTGGTTTTCTACCAAAATACTACAGAACTCTTGTGACTACCTTTATCTGCTGGTTTTTAGCTTCAGCTGCTGCTGGAGTCTGGCCTCTGTGAAAAGGCTATGGAGGTGGCAGAAGCTGCAACTCAGCGTTTCAGACTGTCAGTGGAAATCTGGCAGATGAGGCTGCAGGTGCTGATCCAGCTGAAGAGCGATGATGTGACCCAGTGTTTTGAAGAAGCCCTTAAACACATGAAATCTAAGGTCTGTACTGTTTTATGGACTTGCATACTGTTGTCCTGGACAGGAAACCTCTGATATTTATTTGAAGGGCTTTTCTTTTTGCAAAGCACTCAGTCCAAAGTCATTTTTAAGGTCAGAAATAATAACTTGACATTTCACGTGCACATTGTGTGCAGGAACATCAGGGAACTGCAAATAAACTTCAGATTCAAAGTTTGACGGTCTGAATGACAGGTGATATTTTGCATGCTCCCTCTAGCAGTCAGCTGGCATTTTTCACGTCTGACTAGAAAAACATGCTTCCTTTCCTGCCCCGTGTTGATGTATTGTTTGCATGCGTGGTATTTCAAGCCTTGGATTAGCTATGTGCCCTCTGGCTGCTCTGTTTCAAACCCTGGGTAAAGAGAGTGCGGAGAGGAAACCCTCAGCCGATTGTTTCTTTCCTCCCCTTTGTTCTTGGGAGCTACTTTAGGGCTATGGTGGTCAGTGATGCAAAAGAACGTGCAAGGCAACGCTCAGCAGTTGTGCAGCTGAATATCTCCCTGTGAGCGAGGAGGGAGACTACAATTGATTTCCCTGTGTGATGCAGAGGCAGCTCTTTAATAGTCCCGTCTAATGGGCAGTTTGAGAGCAGCCGTGATGTGCGACCTGACAGATGGGGTGGTGGTTGTTTCTGTAGATCAGTCTGCCTCTCACCTGTGCTTCAATGATACCATCCCCTGGCTGCTTCCCTTGCAGGGCACCCTGCCGCTGTGGACCCTCTGGGTGGAATGGAGTGAAGGCACAAACACCAAGCAAGACACAGAAGCCCTGTACCAGGTGGTTGACCAATATAAACTTACTTTTTCTCATGGCATGAAAATAAACAGACAGCATGTGAGGAGTGTGTTTCTCTTGCAGGGGAGAAGCTTATAAAAACATATAAAAGGCATTTTCCGACCTCTGTATGAAAATACAGGTCATGACACTATTTTTCTGGCCCATTTTTTTACAGCATAAAACAGTTATTTACAGTGGAAGCTTAAATTCAAATGTTGGTAGAACATTGTGAAACCCCAGCTGTCTGAAATATTGGAAGAAAAATGTATGTTAGGCTATACTACAATCTGCAAAATATTGGATGTGTTACTAATGCTGCTTTTCAGACATCTTTCAGGATGTTTTTGTCTGATAGCTTGCCTCACTTACGAGACCCACTTACTGTCAAATGTCTAGTTAGAGAGAAGGTACTGCTTGATTTCTCCCATGTTGCCTTTTAATTGTAATTTACGTGTTTTTTAATTCACAGAGATCCTTGTGTGCCACAGCTCCTACTGAGTCTGTGACTATGAAAGAAAAGTATCTTGACTGGGCCTACAGGAAAGGTGGTTATAAGAAAGTAAAAAGAGTCTTTACCAGGTGAGAAATAAAAAACCTGATTTTTCTAAGGCGTAAGTTTGTAAGGTTAAAGGTCTGAAGTTATTTGTTTTCACTCCAGCTTGCATGAAAATCGTCCATTTTCACTTGACTTCTTCAGGAAGATGATACAAATAGAAAAGGAGCAAGTAAGTTGTTAAATATCTGATTAGAGCCTTAATTTAGTTAACTACACTTTCTAACTTTGGATTTGAATAGAAAATGGTGGTCTTACAAGTAGCATAACTGGTTTGTAATCAGTTCATATTTGTATTCTGAAGTTGCATTACAAAACCAAGTTCCATGGTAACCAATCTTTGAACTTCATGGTAAAATGTGTGTAGGTACATGTGTAATTATCATGACAGGTTTTTTTCTTCGTCAGAAATTAAATTATTAAATTGCAATATCAACTTCTGTACAATGTAAATGGCCCTTTAATACCTTCCTTTGATAGGAATCCTGCAAAATGCTTAACTTGAGAGAATACTATGAACGTGCCTTGCGAGAGTTTGGTTCCACAAATTCGGGTAAGGGTGTTTTTTGTTTGTGTGGTTCTTTTTTCTTTTTTCTTTTTTTTTTTTTAATTCAGTGCTGTCCCTTTTACTTCCATGCATTTGAAAAAAAAAATGATTGCTATCATGTAGAATGCAGCTTATTTCTTCTGTTCCATTAAGTGCATAATGTTTTGCAGTGACCTGAACTTTCAGTCCAGGATCTTTGGTCACAGTAGGATGGTTTTAAGCAGAACAGCTAGCAAATAATTTTTTTTGACGTGGTCTAGCATAAGAGATGCACATAACCTTTAATCTGGATTTGTAAACATTATGGAACTAGGTTTTCAAGATATATTATTTCTTAAAACATCACTGTCGCACTGATTTGGGAATAGCTTTTGGACCTCAAGGCGGGGGGGGCAGTCCTCAAGTAAACCTCATTGCATTTAATATAGAAAACAGTTTTTGAGGAGAATTTCTGAGTTAGTATTGTATGTTTATTATGTAATACCCATTCAAAATCTAGCTGAAACTTCTGTTTTCTTTTAAAGATCTCTGGCTGGATTATATTAAAGAGGAGCTAAACCATCCCCAAGGCAAACCAGAGAACTGTGGCAGCATTCACTGGCGAGCTATGAAGATGTTACAGGGAGACCTGGTGGAAAACTTTGTTTCCAAATACACCTTATTGCAAACTGGACACTTATGAAAAACTGTAGCTACTCAGCATAATAGTGAATTTTTTCTAATATCTTTGTATAAGGGTAAATATTTTCCTGGATCATATTAAAATACACTTTTTTTCCCACACACGCAAGAATCTAGTCTGCTGTATTGCAGTTGTTAGTGGTGATGCCTCTGTCTGGGCAGGTTCAATTGCACAGTTAAAGGAGAAAGCAAAGGCAGCTCTGAGAACTGAGTGTTAGCTCTGCGTCGTCACAGTGCATCAGGTCTGCACTTCCCAGGCCCCCAGCAGCCCGACCTCTCTATCTGTCCTCGAAATTCAGCGATGAAAAATGGCACAGTGGAAAAAAAATCAGTGAAATGATAATATCATTTATTTTTCGTTTCTCGCCCTTGAAGTCCTGTCTTTAATAACAAAAAACTACTGTAATTTGTGATTGTATCTCAAAGACTGTAATTCTGATAGCTGTTGTGAAAGGTAGAGCTGAGCTCTACCTCACAAAGGTTCCTGATGTCACACAAGGAAGTTTTGACCTGCACTTGAGTCTTGTGTCCTCAAACTTTGAAAAAATGGTTCTTTGGAGACAGTCTTTGGTTGTTTGCAACAGCTTACTACATCCCTGTCAAACAGGTTAAAATAACATAACTGCTATCATCAGACCATTAGATCACTCTGTTTTTTCTAACAATACTCAATAGAAGATGCCTAGGGAAAATACAGAAACTTACAACAGTGGTTCCTTTATGTAATTTCTCAGTGTCTGAATGGTGTGATTTTTTTTTTTTTCAAGGAGGTAGTGTGACTGCTGCTGTTTGGCATAAGGACCTCGATTCAGAAAGGCAGGCTTTCCTTTTGAATAGTAGGTACATGTTTTTCAACCATTAATCTCAAGATTGAAGTGTTTTGTACCTGAAAGACATTTTAGTACAAAAAAATGTTTTGTTGAGGTTTCTCACACAAGTAGAACCTGCAAATCTTCAAGCAATGAATTCTAGTAACTTTTGGTGAACTTGTAAACAAGGTTTGGAGCAACAGCCTGCTCAGATCGCTATTTTCTGTGGCAGCTGAAGTATGTGCTATGTCTTTCCCAAGCTTTTCTTTAGGCCAGCTTCCCTCTCCCCAGTGGTTTTCAGCTGTTTCACATCTGACATTATGTATTTCCCCCCCACTATTTGCTCCTCTTAAGCCCTTTTGGTCTATGCTTTATTATTTTACTCCCTTCCTTGACTCCTATCTTGCTTCAACAACAACAGAAAGCTTTTATTTTATTACAAGGCTTTGAAAGAAAATCCACTAAGACACATCACCGTTTCAGAAAGCAGGGCTAGCATGAAAAGCCTCCAGAGAGGGCTGAGCTGGTGATATGCAACTGGGTTTCGCTCTGTTCCTCAGTCACCCTTACTACACGTCTACTGATAAAAGCATTGGGTGTTAATTGTTTGTAAATTTAAAATTTATTAGAGCCTTTTGTAGCTCAACCTTTTCTGTTATCTGCTCTGGTACCATACAGAACTCTGCACTTAATACCTTGCCACTACCTACAGCCCCTTTGAGCTACATGCATTTCCTGAAATCATATTCATTTGCCTGATACCTTCTGTTCAGGGAGCAGCCACCAGACCCGTTCTGTAGAGGTGCTTCCCCTCTGTTTTAAAGCTTTTTTTTTTTCTTTTTCTCCTTTCTTTTCTAAGCATGCTTCAATCGTGAAGTCTTTGGGAGACTGGGAGATTGCTTTTTTTTGGCAAGACAAAAATTCAGGGAGCCTGGGGAGCTACTAATAGTTTATTTACAATTTGATGAATGTAAAACCTGTTTACCCTTGGCTAATGCTTGTGTAATCTGCTACTTCTACTGTTAATTGCTTGTTTCTGCTCTTAAATCAGACAGTCCTTATTTCTTTGTATTCATAGCAGCAATAGCACTGCATGCGTAAGAGAGAAGTTGCACAATAGAACAGAACAAATACAAAATACAGTCCAACTGTAGAAGACGGCGGTTTCTGATAGCAATTAATTTTTTTTTATAAGCTGCCACATTGGCTGAAGTGCCCTTGGGTTGTGTTAGTGGGTTTCCTGGCTCACTCACCTTTGCAGGATGCCCTTTCTCTACTGCTTTTTTGATGGGACCACCCTTAGGCTATTGATCATGATGGTTATAGGAATGGTCTTCCCATATTGCCCGGGATTCGGTTTGCCAAACTCCACAGGAGTGTATATTAACCTGTGAAAGACTCAGAAGCCTTTACTTCGCAAATTAAATAGCCTGAGCATCAAACCTATCCAAATTAATTAACAAGCCACTCCAGTGCCAAGTTCAGAGCTGGCAGCAGCATTGGCCAGAGCCTCCCTCCGTTGGTGACTGACATATTGACCGTGGGGAAGGCTCAGACTGGGCTGCCCTTTTTTTTTTTTTTTTTTTTTTTTTTTTGTGAAATACAACAGCTTTTTTCCACATAGCTCTTTCACACCTCCTGCCCGCCAGACACCTGTGAAGCCTGGCATGCACCAGCCTTGCGATTTTAGCTGTTTCGGGACCAAACGTGGTGGGTGCACAGCTGCATCTCTTCCAGCTCTATGAGTACAAGACATGAAGACCATGGGTTCAGTCGCTCTGAACAGCGTATTCCACATTTGTTTTGACAGCGGGTGTCAAAGCAGGTTCAACCCTGGCTGTTGTGTGAGTGTGGCTCAGTGCAGCACTTGTCCTTTTTTTCCCTTTTGGACAGAAAAATGCAACTTCAGATTCAGCAGAGAAGATACTTAATTTTAACCCAATTCAAATGAATCCTCAACAGTTAGCAAAACGTTATATGATCCAGAATCCTGGGGTCCCTGGAAACATCAATAATTGTCCCAAGCAGCAAGAAACAAACTACTTTCAGTGAGCGTGGCGGCTTTCTCCAGGCAGCCCTTCCCTGTTCCTCATTTGCCTCTTCCACCACGCGTAGGGACATAGTGGTGAGTTCAATATTCTGTGGTAAATATAATAATTTTCTGTGGTAAATTCAATAATTATGTGGTAAACTTAATACTTTTCTGTAGCAAAATTAATAATTCGGTTATAAATTTAGTATTTTCCCCCGGTAAAATTAATAATTCTGCGTCAAACAATGACTTTCTGCCCTTCCGCTCGAGGCGGCGCTG
>NW_010584070.1:22296-47900 GCF_000705375.1 Tinamus guttatus | reverse complement strand
GGGTAACGGCATTTGCCTTCCTCTCCCCGGGGCGCCCTCACCCCGCCATGCTGCCAGCCGGCACCTCCCTCCCGCCTCGGCCTGCCCGGGGGCCCCGCTCCTCCTTGGCCTGGTGGCTGCCGAGGCTCCAAAGTGGATCCCTTGGGACCCCCCATGGATCTCCCTGTTTCCCCTTTCATTCCCCATCTTGGTGCCCACCTTTGCTTCCCAACTGACCCAACTTGCCTCAGTTTTACTGCTTCTATTTGCCATCCAAGGCAGCAGCCAGATGACTGTTATGATCAGTAAGATATATATTTTTTCTGTATATTTATTTTGTTGCTGCTTGGTGTGACTAATGGCAGCAGCACAAGCTATTCCTTGGCAGATTCGCCTTCCCAAATGAAAAATCTGTCTGGTCTAAAAGCCCTGACTCATGCAGGGAACAAACCGATGCACCGAGTGCCGCGGGCTGAGCGTGTGCAGGGCTGGGCAGCGGGTGCCACCGTCTCCTTCCCGCCTTGTCCCGCAGGGATGGCCGCTGCCGTGGGGTGCGCGTCCCTGGAGGAGGAGCGGCGCTCCGGCGACGGCGGCGCCGCGCCATGGGCACCCGGCCGAGGTAGGCCTGAAAGAGCCGGGTGGTGGAGTTCGTGCTCGGGGAAAGCTGCTTAAAACCCTTGGGCTATGCAGGAGAGGTGCCAGGAGTTATGGCATTATTCCTTTTTTTTTTTTTTTTTTTTTTTTTTTTTTGGGAGGGGGGCATTACTATGTACAAGAGTATTTAGTCAATGCTGCAGAAAACCCTCTCTATTTGGGTAGACCGGAGTGGTGGTTTTCCAAAGTAATTCATTTAATAAAAATACCATGAGTCAGCTGTGACAAGTGGGGCTGCTGGGTGCCATGCACAGTTTAAGGAGCTAAGAACCATGAGGAATCTGTCTGGGCTGGTGCAGGCTCATGTCTGATGTTCCCAAGTGTCTGAAGCCTCAAGTACCACTGTAACAATAGGGAGCTACAGGAAAAGCTTTGAACGAACTCGTGTCTATTAAAATTAGTTTTGTAGCTCCAAGGTACTGTCCCTTCATAGACCTAGCAAAGTTATTGCATGAGAAACATTTTGCCGTTGCTGTTTGCTTCCTAAGGCTCTTTTGGTTCCTGCTGTTCCTTATAGAATGTTTCCTGAAGAATATTGCAAATGTTGCTGAGAGTGAGGCTCAAGATGGTGAATTCCCTGATATTTCCCACTATGAAAATGACGTCAGTGGATTTGCGGTTGAATCTATTCACTCCTTGTCGGATCTGGAAGAGTCGGAGGGTGAAGCATCCAGTGTGTCTGAAGTTGCAGCTTTTCCTGAGCTCCAAACTGCTGCTGAATACGAGGTGGAGGACTGGGACAAAGAACTGGAGGATTCTGAACTTAGTCCATATGGTAAGCGCAAATTTATTTATTCTTCATTCAAGTTTTGGCTAGTACATGGTTGGAGGTGGGTGCTTTGCAGGTGAATGTGTTTAAATAGCATCATGTTTTCCTTTGTGAAGTGTTTTTGTTTTGAATTTACCTCATGAATTTGTGTTGCAAAATTTTATTTTCTTGTAAAATACAAGATTTAAAGCAGTGTTGTCTAGTTCAAGTGTAATTTTTTTTGCTTGAGCAATTCTTAAGGGATGGGACGGTAGACGGAAGATTGTGTGTATGGAGTTTTCTGGAGAATCTAGGGCTGTATAGTGAATCCTTATTCTGAAGCAAAAGAGACTGTTTTGAGGACTTCAGAAATATAACATCTTTTGTGTGAAAGGTCCTCCTTCCTTTCAGAGAAAAAAAAAAAATCACTCGATTGTACAACCTTAACGTGTCTCCAGAGCATGGAGCTGTTTGGAGGCGAGTGGTGCAAGCACTTGGTCTGTGTCCAAAGTACAGTTTGTTGCTGCTGTTGGACTTTGTTTTTAAGCTTGATTCTGTAAATAACTGTGTAAATAACTACCTTCTCATCAGTGCCTTGGACAAAGGTGGTAATGGCAGTTTTACAACCCATTTTTACAATAGTATTGATCATTCTAGCTGTAAGAAGTTTAATAATCACTCTTGCCTGAACTGAGCCTCTAAACCTTCAATTTTCCAGGCTATATGTTGTATGCTTAGCCAATAGTGAGTGATAACCTGCTGAGTTTTTGTGCATGCAGAGCAGTATCACTGAAGATTTGTATCTGACCAGAGTGTATCTCTTGCAATTAATACAAACAGTTCTCTCTTTGCCTAGGAGATACCTATTTGTTTATTATCATGCTGCAGGTGACTGTAGTATTCAAGTTCAAGGTTGGCAGTAGAAGGATCTGGGGAAGTTTTTGTGGTCTTCCTATAAAAACATATTAATTTTAAAGTGAAAATAACAGTGCTGACTCTTCATGCTGGGTTATCTGAGAAAAGTGCTGTTTCCTTTTTTTTTTTTTTTTTTTTTTTTTTTTTTTTTCTTTGATATTTCCATTCTGGATGTTTCTCTTCCATTTTTTGGTTATCCTTTTTATCCTTGTCTGCTCAAATTTATGCAATGTTTTGAAACTACTGATTTGGATTGAAAATATCACAGGTTCTCATCTCTTCCTGTATTTAATTAGCTCATCATTACTTATGCTTTTCTCCTTCTGTATTTAGTGGGAGGGAGGTGTGATTATTGGGTTCAGGTGCTTATGAAGGATCCTGATGATGAGTGTCTTGGTTAACTGCTGCAGAGGAGTGCTTGGGCAGCCCTCTGTGTATGAGTTTTTTTCTTTTTTGTTGTTGTTCTTTGTTTGTTTTGTTTTCCTGATCTATAATCACCTTTGAGAATGCTTGTTGTGTTTGCTTGGCTTGTTCTGCAGTGCTATTGGAAAAAGGCAAGGGGGTACACTGTCCTCTGTCCCATCATCTGGGCTTTTCATTTGCTTAGTCCCTTCCATATTAGCTGGCTAGAAATCTTTTGCCCTCTAAAAATAGGGCAAAGTCTTGTTACCTATTTGGTAAACAATAAGTTTATAGAAACATTGTTCAGACCTAGCTTTTGCATGGTCTCATTCTTCCATTGCTCTCTGGTTGACCCAGTCCTTGAAGGGTCTGGGGCCTTCTAATTGGCCATGTGGTTATGGAGGGAGCTGGAAAGAGAAAATAAGTGTGTGGCTTTGAGCCTTTTATACCCGAAGTGAAGGAAGAACTGTATGAATTGTAGGAGCTGCTGTTGCATGTTCTGAGTCCAGGTGTGTGACTGAGCTTTTGGGAAAACTGTTTTAGGTTGTCTCTGGGGCAAGAGGCATTTTTTAAAATGAAGCTGTTGCCAAACTCAGCTTTTTGAGTTTGTAGGCTAGTTTCACTAGTGCTTGTAGATCAGATTGAAATTATTGACTGGAAGATACTGTGCAAAATATATTGCTATGCTACACCACTAGTTTTGTAAATATCTTTCATGGTTTAAATCTCTTTTTTTTTTTTTGATCTTCTTTAGATGCTGGCGATCTCCCCTGTGGAAGCTTTCAGGAGAATAATCTTTTGGCCTTGTATTCGTGGCGAGAGGATTCGGTGTACAATCCAGGGTGTCACCATGCACCTTGCATTACTTTTACATCACCCATTAGGATCACTGAGGCTGGACAGTTTGATGATGCTGAAGAATAAGGTTGCCCCTGGGCAGAACTCAGTTTGGCTTCTGAGTTGGACTGTGTTCTTCACTGATTAATGTCAAGCCCTTTGGCTTGCTGATGGAGGTCTGGATGAGGTCAGACATGCTGCACCATTTCTGAAGTTTCTCAGGCTCTTCCTGGGGTTTGTGTAAGATGGTCATGCTTGACCTCTAGAAACCGAAGTGCAGGTGCTGGTTATAAGTTGTTGTTCACTTCTGGACTGTTCTTTGTGTGTTACACCTCTATATTGTTGCTAATTAACTGCTTGGGAGGAAATACTTGATTTCTAAACATCAGCCTGATTGCCAAGTTTAGCCAGTTTTAACATGCTGGTCCTGGTGTATCAACCTATGTTTTGTGCCGTTTTCTTTCCTTTGCGTTTGATGCTATCAAATTGGTTCAAATAGTTGTAAAAATGTCTTCCTCCTTTCAACTTTTATATTGCAATTTTATATTGCAGTTTGTCACTCATATTCTGGTGTTTGAAAAAATTAGCCATGACATACAATTATTTTTGTTAATATTTTAAAAGCTTTTCAATATGAATGAGTTATAGGTATTTGGTATTCATTTTTGCTGTTACACATGTGGACATTATGAGGATTGGGTAAGCAGGCCTGTTGCACCTAGTGAGAATGCTGGGTGTTGTGGATGCAAGTGGACTGAGTGGCTGATCATTTAATGCTTCAAGTTTCATTAATAACTTTTCTTTCGAGAGCTTTTTTAAGATGTCATGTTTTGACACTGATTGTTGATACTAAAGCCCAATACCCATGTTTGTTTATTCTCTGGCAAGAAGTTAACATTTAGCATTGGATTTTTTGCTTGTTTTGTTTTCTAATCATCTAGTGAATAAGACTGAAATAATTTCAAATAACTTTCTTTTTTGTGGAAAGCAAAAGTGAATGGCAAAGTAATATTTCCTTGTCCAGAGGAGGACAAGAGTTTGGAAGACTCTTTTCTGGTACACTGCAGTTCCTGAGTAAATACCAGTAGCTAGCAAGCCATACAAGTAAAAGCTGGAAGCCTAGGGCTGGGGTTGGAGGCCAGCCCACCCGCTCTCTTGTTGCGGTGTGCTGGGGCGCTCTGAGGAGCGGTATTTCCATGAGAAGTTCCTCCAGCACGTTCCAGCACGCTGTCACGCTCGGCCTCGCGCCGCAGGGAGGCTCTGGCCGTGCTCTCCGGGGCGGCGCGGGTGCTTCGGGTCTGTGTTGGGCTGCTGCAGCCTTGGACGGGTCTGCGCTCTGCGTGGCGAGCAGAGCTCTGCGGTTTGGTTAGTACTTGCCTTTGCCTCCGTGGAACAGCAGTAACAATTGACTGTGACAAACTTTTCAGGGTTGGATATGTAGCAGCTGCTTTCTCCAGCTTAGAAAACAGAAATGAAGCTGATTGAAATTGCTGCTCAGAATTTATATATGCACTATAAATATATTGAGTACAGACTGTTTTTGAAGTAATGATGTGTACCACTAGATAATAAAAGTTCTCTGAAAAAGCATGGTTTATTTTGTAAGCCTCTTTATTACTTTCAAGAACAGCAGTGGTCAGTGTTACCCTGCAGAGGGCAGCAAAAAGTTGTCTGCTCTGTGAATGTACTTTCATTTGGCCAAAAAAAAAAAAAAAATCACCAGAAAGTGTGGGATCTGCACGCAGGATTCAGGATTTCTGGCATTGCAGTAACTATTTAGATCTGGGTGCTGCACAGCCCAGTTGTTCCCTGGTGAGCCTGATTCATGGCCCTGATAAGTTTCTCCTTTTTTTTTATTTCACACTCAAATTGTACTTAGTGGACTGAAAAATTTCTCCCATGGATGAGAAAAGAACATCAGTTGACTTTGGGCTTAATTTATATATTTTTAGTATGCTTGTAGGAGACATCCCATAGGATTTAATAAAGATGAAACTAACAGAATTCTGTGGAAGCAAAGCTGCCTTCTTGAGCCTTATGATTTAAAAGGATAACGAAAAAGTCCTTAAAATTGATTAGGTTGATTTTTTTCATCCTGTACAATTGCAGAATTCCATCAGTCCCAAAGTCTCCAAGCCCCTTCTTACATATTCCATAAATGGAAAGCACATCTCAAGTCAAGCTTGTTTTTTCAGCCTATACTTGTAATTGGAATCAGCCCTGTCTATCTGGATTGTTTTGTTATTTGAGGAGAAACGGTCTTGAATGGCTGCCTTGCCAAGCTGCTTGCATTTTAAATGAGTGTAAACTTTAAAGATTCGTGATTAGTTTTCAGTTTTCCTTTTAGGTTGAAAGCGACCACAATCTCCCCCAGCCTTTTTAAGATAGAGGATTTTGCAGCAGAGATGCGTGGCTCTCTCTAGGGATATGTTGGCAAATGTAACTTTGTTTTGGCCCTGTTTGTTAGGGAAGGGGCTTAGTGCAAGGACTGAAGTGAATTCTCTCAAAGCGCTCTTCCCTAGGAGGATTTGAAACCAAGCTCACGGTTTCTAGTATTTCTTCACTACACAGTGTTTCAAATTCCCCTGCAGATCTTGTCCTGAGTCTGCTCTGTCTTGACACCAACGTGTCTTTCTAGGCAAGAATATCTTACAATTCTACACAACATAAGGTAGCTTATGAACCAACGATTCAAGCCAAGAGAATCAACTCTTCAGTCTGCTCAAATAAATAAAAGGAGGATCAAGATTGTAAATATTTGGTATATGCAGGGAAAATACTGGCAGCCTGTAAGTCAGTTTGAAAATGTTTGCTTGTATGTGGGATGTGTCCCTTGTGTACCTTCAGTGTGAGTGCGCAGAGGCCCTGCTGCAGGTCAGTGCTTGGGCTTACACCACGGGGGAGGCCTGGGAGGCAGCGTGCAGTGGCTCAGGAGGTGACCTGGCTGCAAGTCAGTGTGCCCTTGCTTTCCTGCTGTCTTGTGCTGCACTTCCCTTTTCCAGATGGAGATAACCTCTTTGTAAAGCACTGCACATTTGTGGACAAGAATTTTTGTATAAACAGTGAGGTGTTATTATTAAAGAACTTTGCATTTTCTTTGAACTTGCCAGCAAAGAAGGTAAAACTTGTTTTGGGTGCATCTGCTATTTCCTTTGAGATCTACAGAGAATGATTTGGAGGAGGAAATAATTAAAGAAAGTGTGTTCATATTTCCTGTTGATAAGATAACAGCATTTAATTCATTCATCAGATCGGGATGCTGTTTTCTTGCTCTTACGTGGCCACACTACCCACTACCATTTCAGTGTCTTAGACACTCCTGCTTGGCTGCTGTGCTGTCCCTGCTTTAAACCAGTGTATTTTGGCTCATAAGCTGAGAAACGCCTCCACTGTTGAGCTGGACGAGGTGGCTAATTTCACAGACTGAAGGAAAAATGCTGATGGCAGCAGCCCATCCTGACCAGCTGCTGCTTCCGAGGACTCCGATGTGAATCCCGCTGTAACAAAGGCTATTTTGTGGAGCGTGTGGATAAGTTCCTGAGAGGACTGGAAAGAAACCTGTGATTCTTGTCCTCTGTGGTGCTGTAGTGCAAATGTCCTCAGTGGACACTAGAGGTTTGGAGGGAAAGGCTGTGGTGGAGCTGGTTGTCTTGGGAGTTGTCAGTTGCTCATAACCAAATTTCCTAATATGGCAGAGGAAACTATGCAACCCCTTAGAAAAAAGTGCAAGGCACAGAGCCCTGGCGTGGTTTAAGTGATGAAAAGGGCCTCCTTGGAGCTGTGGGGACAGCCCCTCAGCCCGCAGAGGCTGTTGCAGCGCGTTCCCCGCGCAGCAGGTCTGCCGCACCAGCGGCTCTGCAGCACCCTGCGGTGCCTCTGCGCTCCGCTCCCAGGTCCTAGAGCTTCACTATTTATTGCAGGGAGTTCTGGTTCCTCATGTAACGGGCTCTCTATGTTCACTGCGTCTGTTCTGACCTTCATGGAGAAAACAGATCACAAACGTGACTCGATGCTTTGTTTCTTTGCAGATTGTTTTCTTTTTTCTCATTGAGGATAGCTAATTTCAGGATGTGTTGCCAAATTCAGCCTAGGAAAGTTGATCTTTGTAGAATTTAGCCAGCTTTGGTTCTTTGGCCCGAACAATTTCTGTATTTAGATCTGGAAAATCTTTTAATTATATGGTGGATGGATTTATGACTGATTGGGTTGCATTTGTGAACCTGGGGGTTCAATTTATTGCTTTATTTTTCTCAAAAGAAAATACCAGTCGGTTCCACTTGGTCATTTTTAGGCCGAGGTCTGGTGTGAAACCTGAAGCAGCAGCTAGAGTTGTTTGGCCTCTCTCCTCCACGTATGAACATGTATCATAGTGGGGCAAATGGGCTGATTTGGAGAAGGAGAAAAAGGGAAGGAATCCTTGATTCTCAAACTTGTCTGCTCTGTGCAGTCCCCAAGAAAGGGGCAGTAAATATGAGAACAGTTTGCTCCCTTCTGCACAGCGTGGGGAAATGACACTTAAAGGAAGGTTGGGAGTTTGGCTTGGGCTGTGGTTAGCTCATTATGTTGTCTTCCTGGAGCTGGGCAAGTGGCAATCTGAAATGAATGCACAGAAGTGGAGCCCGTAAACAGCCATGGTGCTAATCCAGAAGCCGTCAGCATTTTCTTGTCCGTTGTCATTACTGGATTTGCTAGATAAACGAGATTGCCCCTTGCCCTCAACATAATCTCTACCTTCAGCTCTGTGTTCTTCAAACAGGCCATTATTTTCCCAGTCTGAAACACCTTTTATCTTCTGATTTGGTAAGTTCTTGCCTTTCTGCTTCATTTGTACTTGATTTATCTGATTGAGCGTCTAACTCTGCAGCCTGTACTTTGCCAGAAGACTCTGGTGTTTTCGGTGGGATGGGTCAGACATTATAAATAAAGACATTAGGAACTGGCTAGAAAAGTAGATAAAGATTTCCCAGGGAGAGACTGTCTGTCTAACCAGATAAAAACTACATTTAGTTCTACCCTCTGCAGTTGTGTTAAGGGGTGGGTTAGATTTAATTTGGTCTTTTTAGAGAAGTGGACAAAGTGTTCTGACAGATCTGGGATTTGGTTTGTGATCAGGCTTTTTTTATGTGGTCTTTAAAGTTCCTTGCAGCCCTATAGGAAAACTTGTGTGTCTGGTTCCTGTCTGCAGTTTTGGAGCATTCTGACTTTTATGATGGTGTTTCTAATTGTCTACAGAGGTAATTCCCAGACCAAAGCATGGGGAGTTGCTGTCGTCTGTGCTATTAACTGCAGCAGCATTATGTTCTGCAGGGTGGTGGAGGAGCCTGCGTAAAACAAGCACCTAATGCGGGCAGTGACGGGGGCTTCTCGCTGTTCTGCTGCCCGAGGCCCCTTCTGCTCCTCCACAAGGCATAACCCCCATTGAAGGATGCACCACGCTTCTCAGATCAGCCCCATCCCTCTTGCCTGGGGGTTGTATTACTGAAATTTGCTTTTAATTGAGGTTCACTTGGAAAGAGAGCAGACGTGGCAGCCTGAGCAGTGTGGGGCAGCCTGGCTGGTGCAGGGCTGAGGACACAGGGTGTGAACACGAGGGTGACGTCCATGCAGTCGTGCATGGATCCCATGCAGAGCTCTCCTGTTGAGCCTTTACAGCACTGCTCAATAGAGTAGGAGAACCAAAATCTACATCTTCTTGTACAGTCTTCGATGCATCAGGTGCTGGCTAAAGTGGTGACACTTCTCCCATTTTTTTGCGTTTCTTGTGAGATTAAGCATCAAGTTTTACCCGTCCTGTCTTTGGTAGGACTGCAGCCCTGGCGACGTGGCCGAATCGACTCCGTATTGCGGGTGCTCCCTGTGGAGCCGTCGGCAGCGGCTGCGCTGGCCGCGACGTGCCCGCGTGCGGGGCTGTGTCCGCGACGCCGCCTGCAGCAGGTAGCGGCAAAGCTGCGCTCTGCCTGGAAGTCCCACGGCGTGCGGAGTCCTGGGCACCTTCACAGAGCACCCTGACACACTGGGGGACATCCTAGAGTCCGCAGGACTTCAGAATTTAGTGCGATATTTTTAATAACATGCTCATTGTAGATGTTTAAATCTTCATATACTTAAAACGTGATAGAGTAAATCTTAATACATTTAAGATCTGACAGAAATGTGTATTTTCAGTGGAGAGAGTCTATGGTGTTCGAGAGTTGTCAGCAGCATCTTGAGAAAACTCTGAATTTGTGAAATAGTTGCTGGTTTTCAAGCCCTTGCAGTCTGCAGCAGACGAGAGGAATGTGGTTTCTTCTCCAGTGGTAAAATAAGTCTCCACGCCCGAGTGCTCCATCAGGTTCACTAATAATAAAGAACGTGTCTTTTCTTGCTTAGCACTCTTATCTTCAGCAGTAAATGTCAGAAGGTCTTTTGCAGGTGGATTTCATTCTGATGTAGCATTTTACCGTGGTTCAGGGCCAGCTTTATTCAGTAATCCTCCATCTCCACAGCTGCATACTTTTAGAATAACTTGAGTATTGAACATGATTTAGAAGACAGAGTATTTCAAATGCTGTTTAACAGCTTGGACACTGCCTGTTCTGGTTTCCTGAAAAATGAACATTTGTAAATGATAGACTTGGCTTAAAAAAGACGGGAGAGGGAGAAGAACGGCCGAGGACAGTGATGGCAAAAGTAGACAGTACTTGGCAAACTCCCTTTGTCAAGGCTGATAGGAAAATTCCCTTTTGAAGGCAGCTATGCTGGGAGCTGCCCCTGAAGCACTTGCTGGTGGTGGCCGTGAACAGCTTCGTGTATGGAAAAGCCTGGGTCCGCTGGAAGAAAATGCCTTGAATGTCAGTCTGTAACTTGCCAAATATCTTTAAATTTAATAATAATAAAAAAATGTTGCTGTGGTTACTAAAGCGTCACTAGCTTTAGGGCTGCACTGAATTTTACTTCAAAGGAATACGTGCTTTTTTATTTTTATTTTTTTTAGTTCTTTTAGTATAATCACATGGAACTTTCAAAAGTGCCTTTAGTGAGCGTGCAGTGGTTCACAGACCTTGTTGTCGTGAGGGTCAGCAAAGCCAGGGCCGCGGCTGCTTTGGGCCCTGTGCTTTTATCGCGCGCCCCTTGGAGCCGGACGTCGCTGCGGCTCCGCTCCCGCGGCGTCTCCGTGAAGCGTGGCCGGGAACGGGCCGGGTGCGGGGGCTGCGCCGGGCGCTCCGGCAGCCCCGCGCTGTTCCGAGGGCTCCTCCGTGCCGTGTGCCTGCTGGGGCGGCACGCTGGGAATCCGCAGGGAAATGCAACCCTCGGGAAGGGCTGGATACGGCCCGTGGAGCGAGACCCCGTCAGACAACTCCTCTGCAGTTTTCCTTGCTGAGCTCCATCAGCGGCAGCGTTGGCGCGGTTCTGAAGACAGCCCGGGGTGAGGCGAAGGGAGCAAACAAGAGGAATTCTGCTCTGGCATGAGGCCCGCGCGGCTCGCGCGCCCTGCCGAGGTCAGGGAGCAAGTGCTTTTGGCGCTGCTCACAGTCGTGAGGGATCGTTTCCTTTGCAGCCACGGGCCCGAGAGTGTGTGTAGTTGTTCCCTTCATGTCCTCTTTGGTTTTCATGCAACAAAGGTGCTCTTGTTATGGCCATGGATTTTCTGTGCATTATCAAACCCTTTTTATCTGATTTGGAACTGCTGCTTATGATTAAAACCGCTTTAAATGTGCGTGTGTGTAAATAAGTAATGGAGGGAAAGTGTTTGCTGAATTAAGTCAATTGACTTTGCAGCTGCAGAGCTTTGCCCTTCAAGAAGACAGGCTGACAGGATGTGCGAAAGCCTCCAGGCATCTGCTGCGTGCGTGCACATGTGGCCAAGCCGGGCCTTTCTGGGGACCGAATCCCCCGGCGCCTTCCTTGGGGTCCCTCTGATGTGGGCCGGGGCGGTCCAGCTGCAGGGATCGGTCAGCTGAATCCTACAGGCAGCCTTGGAAATGGTTGGAGGCCCTTGGTGGTGATCTGAAACGCACAGGCGAGATGAGCTCCGTGCGAAAACCGAGCGGTTCCCGTGGGCGCCTTTACCAGCGCACACTTGGGCGCATCCAGGGCCTGTTCAGCACAGGCGTGTTCCCAAAGCGGGTTTTCCCGACACTGAGTGTGCTGCAGGAACGTGTTTTGGGACCGGAGCGCTCGGGTGACCTGAGCAGCGGAGGTGCCGGGTTGTGCGGGGCGGCTGCGGCTCTGCGCCGGCCTCGCGCTTCCATCGCCTTCCCTGGCTGCCGTCCGCACCGGCGCCCGCTCGAGGCTTCCCAAACCCATAGCAGTGACAAGCTTTGTTTCGAGGGGCTTGTCCAGGAGTTGAGAGGCAGGGAGAGAAAAAAAATAAACCAGCCTAAGCGCTAAAATAGCAAGAGGGAGCTATCTTTAGAAAAGCTGCATAACTTGTGTTTGGTTTGTCAAATTAAGTACAAACTACAGGGGAACAGTGCATCAGACTTCTCTGTAATCCCAGATTTTGACAGATTAATTCGGTTTTAATTAAGAGTGTTCTGCTTAATTCCTTCAACACTTGCACCTGAGAGTATTCACAGGCCTATACGAGTTTAGACTGTAATTTTGTGGGTTTTAAAAAAACCCGTAATTGTTGGTTATTAAAAAAAATAGAAGTGTTGCAAATGCTTTTAATTTTCATTCCTGTTCAAGAAGTTTCCAAACCACTTCTTATGCTGACGTGAGTTATTTTCAGCTGAGTTCCTTGCCTTTCAAAACCTTCCTATTTTCAAGGCAGAGGCACCATAAACCACAATGGTCGCTGCTCAGCAGTAATTACGGGCTAATGAGCTGTCCTGCCCAGGTAAAGGAGGACGTTGCAGCTATCTCTGAATGTTCGTCTCTCCCAGCAATTGACTTTTATGATAGGTAAAGGTCAAAGTACTGTGATCCCTACGGAATGATTTCTTTTCCATAATGGGAAAGGTGTCCCGCACCTTTCTGGGTGCCCGTTAAGGAGTTTAATTCCTCCATAACAGTAGGTGGAGACAAAGACCTAACGAATTTCGTGATGGCTCCTCGGCCTCAATGCATTGCGTGTCGTGGAAAGCTTTCAGATTTTTGGCATTATAAATCCCTTTCTAAAAGTACGAAGGACGCAAGTGCGTTGTTGCAAGGACCGTTAACGCAGGGGTGTATTGAGCACCTCGGTCCTTTCCCTGGCCACTGTGAAGGATTGGCTCCTGCAGTGAGGTCTGGTGCGGCAGGCGAGGAGCCGTCTGTGCCGCTTTGCCGTGCAAGCGCCGACCGGCCCGAGACCCCAAACGCAGGGGTGGAAGCACCAGGCCTGGCCGCAGGGCCGAGCGTATCCCGACATTCCCGCGGGACAGGGCTTGGTGCTGGGAAGAAGGGATCTCCGAGAGGCCGAGGTGCGGTCTGCCGCCGTTGATAAAGTGCATGTGTGTGTGTATCTATATATATGTTTATCTAAATCATATGCGTGTTTATGTATAGATGTTTGTGCGCTTATGTGGCTGCTGTGGTGACGCACAGAATATGACATTGGCATCCTGTCCCTGCCTAAATATAACTGAGATCGAACAATGCCACTTGGAATAGCAAGAGCAAAAGCGGTGTCATCCCTAAAGTGGGGGAGATGGTTTCACTGGCTTTTCAGTAGGAATATGGAGCTATCTCCGACTCAACGACTGATAGTTCCAAATAAGAAACAATCTGTAGATGTTTTATTCTCTGAGTTTTCTAATTAATACCATTTACTTTAGGCTGCTGCTTGTGTCTCTGGTGGAGGCAGTCTCCTTGCCGTGTACACCCCACCTCGCGCCCTGCAGTCGATTGAAGCAGTCGCTCCACGTGTGCTGCAGCGCAGGGTACATCCCTTGTTCTGCAGGGTGCAAAACGGTTGCCTGAGGAGTCACTGCTTGTCACATCTGTCCCTTTGTGCTCAAAGGAAAGTTCCAGTTTTGCCCTAACCCTTCAGATTTCGAAACAGAACATAGTGCAATTCTCTGATCTCGGGTTGGTTGGTTGAAAATCTACTAATGGGGGATATATTGGTGAATCCAGAACACAAAGTGGGGCTTAACCTGCAAGAAGGAAGTGGAGAGGAACCGGTGTGGAACCGGTGTGTCAGGGTGGGTTGTGAGTTCAGGTTGCCCAAGCCCTTCAAGCAAAGTTGCTCTAAACTCAACTTATCTCCGACCGGGGAAGCCTTTGGCATTGCTAACGTGCAGGAGTGACTTGGTTGTGAGTGGTGCCGCTGTTGCTGTGAGCTCTGCAGGGAATTCCCATCTCGGCGTTGGAGACTGGAAACGCAGCCGGCCTTGGGGCCTGGCAAGGGGCTCAGGTTGGCAAGTCTGTGCGGGAGGGATGTTGTCCAGGAGCCCTCCTGCCCCCGTGCCCTCCCTGGGGACGCTTGCCCCGTCCTGCTGCTGCAGCACCGCGCGTCTTGGAGCCGCGCTCCGCCTGCAGCCCGTCGGCTCCAGGCGCTTCCGCACAGGACACGGCGCTCGGGAAGGGCCATCCTGGCGTGTCCGCAGCTCCCCGAGCCGCTCCACAGCTTGGGGAGGGCTTCTCTCGAGCACCCTCTGAACCTACCAGGAGCCTGAGCAGATCCTCGCTTTGCCAAGTGCCTCTGTGTGTGCGGGACACATCTCTGCACCTCTGCCACTGCGTTCCCTTCCCTGGAAAATGGCAGAATCTGCGTTTCATGCAGAAACGCTGTGTGTGACCCGAGGGCGGCAGGCGGTACGGATGGACGAGGGCCGTGTCCGTACGGAAGGCGGCTCGAGCGACGCGGTGCGGCAGAGCTGTTCCCTAACGCCGTGCGGCGCGGGCCTGGCGGGCTGGGAAGGAGGATGCGCCCCGCAGAGCCTGCAGCAGCACCAGGGCTGTTGGGCTGCAGCGGGTGTTGTGCAGGGATCTGTCTGAATACATCAAATATCCCGCAGGGAACATCAGTGGGAAGCTGCCAATGATGAACAGGCGGGCGCTGGGTCTTGCCCCCGGCGCTCCAGGGCGGTTCCTGCTGGGGTAGGAAAAGGGCAAAGTCTGGATATCCCAAGGGGACTTTCACTGCGTTCGGCTGCCTGGGCGCAGCGCGGTCTTGCCCGGGTCTGACCCCGGGCGTTTGGGTGAACATGCAGCTGGGATGACAGTGTCACACGTTCCTGCTGGAGCACGGGCGGGAGCAGAGGGGCACTCCTGACACAGCCGTTGGGCTATTGGCATCCTGTAGCAATAGGGAGCAGAACTGATGATGGAAAAACAAGTTAGTATATTTGGTTATCCTCTAGCTTGTTTCAAAATGTCCTCAGAAGCAGAAGGATAATTAAGGATGCGCTGTCATTTAGTTTCATTTTTAAGGATGGCATGTGGGCAGTACTGGGTAGGTTTGAAAAAGCAGCTGCCGCAGCCACAGAATTCTGATGTTTCGGGCTGAATTATGTGATCCAGCTCAAGGAGCAGGAAAGGCTGCTAAGCCAAGCGCTGGGACACCCGGAGGGACAGGGATTGTCTTACTAGTCTATACTTACATGTTTTTGTTGGCTTTGCTCTTCCTTTCGGCTGTCGTTTAAAGGGTGCTGACTACTCCACGAAAGGAAAATGAAGTGTCAGAAGAGGAGACCTCTTTGGAAGGCCCTGGGTTTGTGAGCCAGTAGGTGCTCAAACGTAGCGTTACTCTGGAAGGAAGTGAGTGTCTGCTGTGCATGTAGCTTGTTCACAAAGGGCCAAATCCCAAGAGACGAGAGGGATTAAGTGTTTTCTGATAAAAGTGTTCCTTTGTGGATGCAACTTCAGATTGCCTTGGGTTTTCTTTCCTAAATATGCGCAAGACTTGGCTCTCTCTTTGACAACTCAGCTTGCTCAAATTATTTATCAAACTGCTTTGTAACGTCTGATTCAAATGCACGTAGCATGCTTTAAAAAAAAAAAAGTTTTGGTAATGAAAGACCTTGCTCAAGGTCTGCCATTAAATCTTTGCTGAAGGGTAGGGAGAGGCCAAGAGCTTCTTGGCCAAGTTAGTGCGAGGTGTGGGTCAGGGAAGCGCTGCCGGAGCGGGAGCCAGGCTGCAGCGCGGAGCATCTTGCCCATGTCCTGAAGTGGAACTGCCGCTGCTGCTCCGTGTAAATATTTGGATTCTGCTCATTCTCTCTCTACAGGGGCCTGCTCTAAACGGCTTTTGCCAAGAGCTCCAAGGCCAGGAGGAATGTGAGTGCTTTAGTAAAGCTCTGTGTGCTGGGCCCGGTCCAGGCTCGCGGAGGATGAGCGGGAGGAGCTCGTCCCGTCCGCCGCGTCTGCAGCGGCGCTCGGAGCGCGAGCCGGGCTCTGACCCGGACCCACAGCGACGAGCAGCACGGGCACCGCGGCCACGAGGACCGGCGAGGGGCTCAGCTGCACAGACTGAGTGAACAGCAAAGTACACCCATGTAAAGGCTTTTATAAGGCATAGGCTTTTCTTTTTCTCCTCAAACTTGTTTAGATACTCCGAGTTTAGGTAGGTCAAAATAAAACCGAAATATTTTGTTGCTGTTGCAGTCAGTCTTTTGCAGTCAGTGAAAAGGGGAGTGCTTTCTGGCAAGAGTCTCAGCTTTTTTCTTCTTAAGAAGATCCGTGTTTCTGAAATGCGAAGTATTTCTGTTGGAATGGGACGTATCCCCTTTAGGAAATGTCAGATTGCTTCCCGGCATGTCACGTTACTGCATGGGGCTTCCCAGGGTGGCCGTTTCCATGCAGCGTCCCGTGCCCGGTGACTCCTGTGAGTGCCGAGGAGGGTAAAGCCGTGGCAGGGGCAGGACGGACCCGCTCGGCAGGGCCCCTCTCCCTCCTCAGGGCCTGCTGGCAGCATTTCCAAGTGGCAGTTCCGCCCCCGACGGAGTGTTTCTCTTGGTGCCGATGCTCAGGGTTTTCACCAGAAATGAATGTATTTCTTCCTAAGGAATTGTGTTTCTCAGCAGCTGCTCCCAGAGTTTCCGCAGCCCTGTGACCATGCAGGATTTGGGCTCGCTGCCCGCGGGAGGCAGCGGTGCAGCCAGGCGCTGCTGGGGACCGAGAATCACATCTTCATTATTTCTGGCGTGCACTTGTAAATGTTCTCGGTAATCCACTTTGTCCCATGTTAATTTTTTACTGCGCTATGAAAGATACTATAAAAATGACACTTATCTCCTGCAGATGTTATCATGAAAGAGGCTGAGATCCAAAGCACTAATTATTCTCATTAATGGTATTATTCAACGTAGTCCTCAGATAGCTGGCAAAGCTGCAGACAAATGTACACAGCATGTTGGAGATGTGGTCTGTAGCCCAGTAGTTTAGTGTGCCGTGGTAGCAGAGTCCTGGTGACTACACCAACTGTGGTGGAAAATCCCAGGATTAGGCTGATCTGTTTAATACTGTGCCCCTGCTGCTTGCAACGTGCAAGGCGAGGATACGACTCTCCCATGAGCATGCATATATAAACTGCGGGTTTGCACCTTTGGGCAACCTGTCAAATAACTGCTGTTGACATAAACCATTCCTGTGCACCAGCAGCACGGAGAGCTGGAGAGCTGACTTGACACGACACGAAGTGTCAGGAGAGAAGAGCAGTAGAATTTGTTCGTGCTGAAAGGGAAGGAGATGGCAGAAGGCAGCTTGCTTTTCTTGGTACTCTTTGCTCGGAGTTGTGCGCTAACAAAAACGTCTTGCAGCTTGTGCTAAGGTGTCGCCGGATGCCAGGAACACAATGTGCTCTGTAAGTGCATAACGTTATACCCCAGCTCATTAAGGGTTTTGACTTTTTGCAGCTTTGCTCCTTTGCTTGTAACACCTTTGGCATGAGCTAACTTGCTGCCAAAACTTTGAGAGCTGTTTATTGAAATCTCACAAATTGAGGCCTTAAACACCCACTTGGGGGGTTCATGCAAGTCTTAGATCATCTGCTGAGTCTCGCGGAGACTCTAGGAGATTTACAAGTCCAAGCTCTAAATCTTCTTGGCTGCTCTTTCCTTCTGCCTTGTCAGTAGAAGTCTCGTTTGTTCCCAGTAGGATGAAAAGAGCTTTGCCAGGTTGGTTTGGTCTGTCTGACCCAGAAAGGTGCTGAGTGTGACCCTCATGGGTGTCATCAGGGGGTGTCCCTAGAGCCCCCCCGGGTCATCAGCTGATGGGACCGGTTGGAATGTTGATCAGAAGGGTGAGCTGGTCTCCTCAGCAGATCATTGCTCATTCTGTGCTGGAGCTTAGCATCTGGCAAGGATGCAGGTCTGGCTGCAGGGTAGAAGGGAGAGTTTTAAGGAGCTGACCCCTCCTAAGCATTGAGTTGGTGTGGGAGAAAAGGATGTTCTGTGCAAACACGGCCTGTGGTGCAAGGGTTTGGCACCGTTTTGTTTTATAGCTGTGTGGAGTTCTATGGAAGACACCAGCTGAGCAGAAGAGCAGCGAAGGAAAATGTCCTTGTCTGGAGGCACAAATATGGGCTTCAAAAGGCTCAGATCTGCCTTGTATACTGCATAATCTTCAAGTGCTCCCTGTTGTTTACCTTATACTCTTCAGTCTTAGTCTATGCTTTTTCTCCATACTGTGAAAGCAGGCGTGTTACAAATGGAACAAATGATCAGTTCTCAAAAACGCACATTTTGATTCTGCACTTTCTAAGCAGAGCATAACAGCTACGGTTATTCCCCAATCAGACGGACTAAGCCTTACTTCAGCAGATGTGGCTTGAATCATTGGCCACAAATATCCTCCTCGCGCAAAGAGCTAATCTGTCCTCTTGTGAACACAAAGAGAGGGTGAGAGAAAGAGCAGATCAAAGGAGCAGATGAAGATTTCCTCCCAATGCCTGCTTTGAGATGCTGGGAGGTCTCCCAGCAGAAAGGAGCGGCTTGACCAATAGATGAGAGAAGTGCTAGGAACAGAAGGGATGCGTTCGGGAACGCGTGGGTGGTTTTTCCTGTACCCTCAGAGCGGAGCGACTGTCCCATGGCGCAGCCCGGCGCGCTGGCGAGCGCGGTGCCAGCACGTGCGCCGTGCGGCGGCACCGAGCGCCGCTGCCCTTGCCGTTCCCCGCCGTTATCAGGCCGCTTCTGTCGTTCAGATGCGCGTGCGGCCGCTTCAGCGCCGTGTCTGGGAACATCCCTGCACGGGTCTGCCTTGCCTGGTCCTGCTTCGCAGCGAGCTCCGCGTGGCCGCGTTGCTGGACAAGATTTCGCGGCTCGCAAGCCGTGCGTGTGGCCGTGGGCAGGTCTCCACCTATGCTCTGGAACACAAGGTCTCGTTGTGGGTTTTCCACCTGCCGTTTGGGTGTTTGGGAGCCATTTGGGGGGCTCCTCCACGTGCTGCTTCCTGCAGCCCAGAGCGCTGCGCTCCATCCTCGGTGGGAGGAGACGTCAATTCCAATGAGTTTTCAGCTTTGAGGAACCCAGGCTGCAAGTTATCCCTGTATCCCAACTAAGTTCTGCTTCTTCCTTCTCGCTGTCATGAAGCTAATTTGCAGTTCTAGCTGTGTGCTGGTGGCCTCGCAGCCTGCCGGAACGGCCTGAAACCCGCTTTCATAGGAGGCTGCCCCTTCCCAGGTACGGAACCGGTCCATAAATGCCTTGGGTTGGTGCAGCTGTGTAAACCAAGATGTTGCCTCTGCATCTGAACAGAGTTTCTCTATTTATTGCTAATTCTGGGCACATACATAACATAAACATGCCGTGGCTTTTAGCGAGCTGCGGGCTGCGGGGATTTCAGATTGACATATAGGCTTCCCTGCTGGCCCTCCAGGTCCTGTAGTTTTGTAAACAACTCAATTTCAGCCTGAACTTTTCTGTAAAATGAAAATAAATGGAACCAGCTTCCCACCTGGTTTTGTTTATGATGTTTGTTGAAATTCCCAAGGGGCCATACATAACCGGTCAGAAATACGCTATCAGGTGGTGGAGTCTTATCCATTAAGTTCAATTTTTTTCCCCTTTGGGCTGACAGGGGGAAGGGGAAGCTGATGGGAGAGACAGAGATTTGCTGTGGCCGGCAGGGAGGAGATTTACTCCTCGCCCATGACAGCTCACATTTTCCTCTGCGTTCCTCCAAGTCTGTGCTCGGAGTCCTTTTATTTTGAAGTAATCAGGATTTGGTAGCTAGAGCAAACTCACCCATCGTGTAGGATGCCAAACGCTTTCAAATTCATTGATCTCGGTGGAACATGAGGCAGCTAAGCCATCAGCACTAGCATTTCAGGTCTTAAACATTCACAGGCTTTAAAATGGACTATTAATCTTGGCTCTGGCAAAGCATCCAAGGACGTCAGCACTGTGTGATATGTCCCATAAAGTGCAGCTTCTAGGAAAATATATGTATTTTCTACATGTAGACCTCGAGAAGGCTCCAGTTCTGCTTGCACTGAATCTGTGAGCGTCTTTCTGTTATTCAGAGCAAATTTCAAAAAAAAAAAGAAGGAAGAAAGGAAAGTTTTTCTTTGCATATAGGCAGCTCTAGGCTAACACGATTACCTTGGTTGAAAGCAGAGCTCGGCTCTCAGCTGCCTGGGAGCTCACTAGCTTTTATGGAGGGTATTTGTTTTGAAACATGAAATTTGTCATATGAAATTCGGCAGTCTGGAAGCTTGGGCAGGGTCTCCTCCTTTCCCGTGTGTAGCGTGGGGCCGCGGTCTCCTCTGCTTTCCTCCCCGTTTCGCAAGCCGCGTCGCGCTCCCTGTTTGCGAGCAGGGCTTGGTGGCGCTGGGTGTCACCCAGCTGCTCCCCTGGGTGCTGCCACGCGATCCCGAGCACGGCCGAGCTCGGGGACCTTGCTGCGGCGCGTGGCCCTGCAGGGAACGTGTGCGGGGAGGGTTGCTTGTTCGTGGGCACGGTGACAGCGCGAACCGCAGCGCCGGTGCCCTGCGCACGCCCGGCCCCCGTGCAGCAGTTCGGCTGTCACAGGGATGTGCTGCCCTGCCGGGGACGTGGGTGCTCCGCGGTTCCCTCGTCCTGCGCCGAGGATTCACGCGCAGGTGAGCCATCCCATGATGCTGGAGGCTCCCGGAGGCTCCCGGTGACTCCGATGACACTGGAGGCTCCCGCTCCCGGCCGAGGCTCCTGCCGTGGGTGCAGAGATCCGTGCTGTGCCCTGGCTTTGCTGCAGCACCAGCTCCTTCCCGCCTGGCTCGGCTTGGGCCAAAGCTGTTGCTCTCCCTGTGCCTCTCCGAGAAAGAGGCTTAAGAAGTCCTTAGTGTTTCTGAGGCAGTTATCCTGGCGAGGGGGGTCTGGAAGCCCTGCTCTATTGGAGCTGTCCAAATATTATTGCTCTTATTGCAAGAAAGCTCTTAAAAGAGGACTGGTTCTGGAGCCAATGAAGCCAGAGCCGGCACAGCGTCGCCTTGGCTGCAAGCTTGGGGCTTGTCAGGAGATTTGTATTTGTGTGAAAGTACAAGTGATGAACTTGTAGCTTCTAAATTAACTGGCAAGGGCTCTGGAGGATAAGAGTTTGGCTCTCCTTACAGATATTCTGTTTTTTTTTTCTTTTTGAAAGGCTGCTGTATTTTGCTCAGAGTAGAGCTGCAGTATATAACTCCGGAAAGTGTTCTCCGACTTAAAAATAGATGTCATAGCCTGGTCCCTGTAAAAGCGCCCATTTACCAGTCCCTCTGCCGTGGGGAAAAGGCAGTTCATCTTTGCAGTGGCTGTGGTAGGAGCACTGGGAGGCTGTAAGAGCCCCCTCCTCCAGACAAACACCTCTCTTTGGGTTCCGCACTAGCCCGAATCCCGCGGAGCTCGTGGAATGCTGCTTGGAGCGGAGTTGTGCCTCGTTGGAGGGGCTGTTGGAAGGAGGCCCGGGCTCGGGGATGGATGGGCATCGCTCTCCCTGCGAGCCGGGCACGGCAGCTCTGTCAGCCGGCGTTTCGTGCAGGTTTATCAGGGTGCTGCATAAATACCTGGGACTTCCATGTCACACGTGGCTCTTGTCACCGGTCTGAACTGCGCAAGGCTGCAGAATAACAGGGTCCAGCTGAGGTCTGTGGTCTTCAGCACTTCGGGCCTGTATCCAGCTAAGTCATGTGAATTTTGTTGTTGGCTTTAACAGAATCAAGCTTAGACCTGAAGTGTCTTAGAAATGTAGATTCTTTTGGAAGTTCATTGATTTCAGGGGAATTAAAACTTTAGTTGGCCTGATACAGAACTTGCTAAAGGCATGCAGATTTTTTTTTCCATCATCTCTTGGTGGTCTTTGGTTCAGATCCTTAATAGATAAGCATTTTTCAAGGTAATAGTTGCTTTTTAGAAAGATCTTATTCACATTTATAGCACTAAGGATTTTTATTTCAGTTTTTCAGCTGTGAATTTGAAGCAGCAATGAACAGAAAGCCACAACAGGCTGACAGGAATTCATTACTGCAAAATATTTGCAGCTTTTCACCTGAAGTCTATTCCCAGCTCCGAATCCTCCACGGAGTGAAAGCAGACTAGAAAGCTTCAAGCTTTTTTGGCAAATTTCGGAATAATTTACTCTAGTCACCGTTAGGCATTTCAGTCCTGGAGCAGCTGCCTTTCTGTGGACTCAGCTCCCACTGGTTAAGCCTCTTAGTATTTTTTACTTTCTTTTAAAAAAAGAGCAATGAAATCCCAGCGCTTCTGTCTTGTTCTGCTCTTAATGAACGGGACCTCCTGTAAGGCAGGAGCTGGGAGGAGGAAAGATGGTGTCTGTGTAGAGAGGCTGTTATGTGGGGAAGGAGCAAAGCGGAGCCGACCTGCAGGCTGGTCCTGCTCCTCCTGGACCCGTCACCAACCCTGCTCTGCCCGGAGCGGGCGCTGCCGGGCACGGTGCCGCTCGGGCCTCCTTTGGTGCCGGTGCCGCTCGGGTCTCCTTGGGTGCCGGTGCCGCTCGGGCCTCCTTTGGTGCCGGTGCCGCTCGGGCCTCCTTTGGTGCCGGTGCCGCTCGGGCCTCCTTTGGTGCCGGAGCTGCGGGACAGCGGCGCTGGCACCAGCGAGGGCGTTCGCTGCTCCTCCTGGCACACCTTGGCACAAGAGCGAGGGAGCCCACGCAGGCAGCGAGGCCAGGGCTTTGCTAGCGTGCTGCTGAGCTGGGTTGTCACCAGAGCTAAAGCTGTGTCCCCTGCCCCCTTCCTGCTATTGCATTTGTCTCATCCGTTCCCTACTGCAAATCAGGGCTCTCTGGAGCGGCATTTCCCTTTGGATGGAGCGCTCACCACGTCTTGGGGGAAAAAAATGCTTTTGCAAGCCGAGGTTAGCTATGAGGGAGCACTGGGAATGCTTTGGTGCCTGCAAAGACGCAGAATCCTGTCAGAAGCTCCCCAAATATCCTGTGGATGCTGGATCGCTGCGGAGCCAGCCGCGTGCCGCTGCGGGCAGTCCTGCAGGAACGCTCTGGTGCCCGCTTTGAGCTTTGCAAAGCCGGGTCACCCCAAAAGCTCTTCAGGAGGGGCTGAATTCTTGGAAAAACCTCTACTGCTAGTGAAATATCTCAAAGGGGCTGGATACTTGGTCAGCTGGAGGTACGGAGGCCGTCGCCCCCCGTGTGGCTGCGTGCCCAGGACAGGCGCTGGGCCCTGCGTGGCCAGCGGCGCGCACAGAAACGAGGAGGTCGGCGCGTTGCACCGGGACCACTTGAGCTTGAAACGGGCTGTGACAAGCTGGAGAGTTCTCCTCCTTAAGTTGCAGCATAGTAATGGGAGTTAGGATTTATAAGTCCTGCCAAATTCAATAAACTTGTGTTATAGCCTTTTAAAATTGTTATATTGAACGCTGCTTATAAAGAGCCATCTTCCTTCCATTGTTTCATAATTTATTCAGTGTTTTCTTAACTGGCCCATGAGCAGAACAGTTAAAGTGCCACTGAGTAAACTTTGTTTAATGGTGACCGATTTTTGTCTATGTTACAATAATGTCTGTGGGAAGGAGCAATTACCTGGTGATTTGCTGTCAAGGCGGTAAGTGCGTTTGGAAGGGCCGTCGCCTCGAGGCTGGTTCTCCTCCTGCGCTCCTGCTTTCCGCTGTGCGGGCTGGAAGGTGCCGGTGCAGTCCGGAGCAGGGGCTGGGGACGTTAACGGGAGGTAGCTCCGCGGGTCCCTGGGAGCCGTGGATGCCCACGGGCACCGGCTGGGGACGTTAACGGGAGGTAGCTCCGCGGGTCCCTGGGAGCCGTGGATGCCCACGGGCGCCGCGAGGCCGTGCGTGTCTGTAGGCACCGTGGAGGCTCCCGCCTGCTGGGGCTCCTCGGGGCTGGCTTCATCCCCCAAACCTCGCTCAGCGCCTCTGCTGAGGGGACGAGGAGCTGGATGGGCCCAGGGATCCGAGGTGCTTCCCATCCCGAGATTAGGCTGCCGGCCTGCCAAGGTTGTGAAGAGCCTCAAATGTTTCCTCGGGCCCCACGAGAAGGGCTGAGGCGTAATCAGCGTGGTTAGCTCCATGTGTCACGTTACTCTTTGTGGATGCCAGAATTGGGTTACAAAGCCCGTATTTGGAATCCATAAATAGTCCCGCGCTCCTGTCCGCGCACTGGCTCCCGCGATGTCGCTGCATCGTGTTCAGAACGGATCGCTTCCTTGGAGCCCTCCTGCCGCTGTCAGCGATCCGCAGGTCTGGGAGGTCCTCTCCAAAGCTGGGCTTTGGAAGATGACAGGCGTTTAAATAAAGGTTTCAGGTTACCAGGCCTCACATAGCTACCTCGAGAGGCAGTGTCTAGCATCTGGCCTGCTCCTGCGTTACTGCGAGCCCTTAATCAGCAAGGGAGCCCTGAACTGAGGGGCTGGGAGTGAAGCCCGACCCTGAACGGACAGCGAGGTGAGAAAGCTCCGCGAGCAGCTCCCGCCGGAGCGGGATCCATCAGGGCGTCCTTGGGGAAGGGAAACCAAAGTTGCCTCCTGAGATGGAAAAGCACATTCCCCGCAAGGTTTTTTTCGCTTGTTTTTGTTTTTTGGTGGGTTTGTTTTCTCGTGTGGTTTTGAATGCCTCCAGAGCAGCTCTTTTGGTGCTCTAGATTGCTGTAGCTCCTTTGGCTTCACTCGGGTAGTGTTGATTTACTGCAGCTGAGGCTCTGCTGCAGGAGTCTGTTCCCACCCTGCTGCAGTTAGCGAGCTCAAGCCCACGTTTCGAGTACTTCATGCATGCACAAGAAGTTAATCATGGCGATGATGTGTGCAGGGTATGTGTGAACATTCTTCCCCGAGCCGTTCTCAAGTGCAGCCTCTGCTCTCTCCGTCCCGTGTTGACCCTGTCTCCTCTCTCGTGTGCTGCTTTGCTGGCGTAACTCCACGGCCTGCAGGAGGTTTGCTCCTGGGTAACGCCTGCCTGCAGAAAGAATCAACGTTAAATCTCCTGTCCCCGTGGGAGCCTGGCATTCCCAAGGCTCCAGAATTGGAGTTACTATCCCCCTCTTCTTAATAAAGTGATGGGTGATGAATTGTAGCTGCTGTGCAACACTTACTGAAGAACAGAAAGGCTCCCGGTGCCTTCCGCGAATACTGGATGAAGCTCAGGTCTGTGCTGGACTGGTTTTGTGTTACCTCTCGCTCTGTCTCTGTGCCTTATTCCACCCGTGGGCTGGGAAATAGCGGGTTTGGAGCAGGGTGCACGAGTACTAGCAGCTCTTCTCTGTGACACCAGGACCCGCCGCGTTGCGGGGAGGGAGCCGCATCGAGCAGCCGCTGCAGGAGGGACGAGAAGCCCTTCGTCAGCCTGACACCAGCAGCCATCGCCCGGTGCCTGTCCGGGGCTGCGGTGATCAGGGTCAGACCCTCTGCTCCTTGGGGTGCTGGTTCCTGGGCAGCTTCCTTTGATTCCCAACTGTGGAGCGAGCACAAGGGAACCGCGGGGCCTGGCGGGTGGAGAATCCTGCAGAGAAGAGCTGGAGCGGCCAGGGAAGAGCTGGAACGGCCAGGGAAGCGCTGGAGCGGCCAGGGGAGCGCCGGAGCGGCCAGGGAAGAGCTGGAGCGGCCAGGGGAGCGCTGGAGCGGCCAGGGAAGAGCTGGAGCGGCCAGGGAAGAGCTGGAGCGGCCAGGGGAGCGCTGGAGCGGCCAGGGAAGAGCTGGAGCGGCCAGGGAAGCGCTGGAGCAGCCAGGGAAGAGCTGGAGCGGCCAGGGGAGGGCTGGAGCGGCCAGGGGGAGGCGGGGGGG